>BDMB01000088.1:731010-775590 GCA_016859785.1 Macrotyloma uniflorum | reverse complement strand
TATATATATATATATATATATATATATATATATATATATATTAAAAGATGAAATTGGAACATATTGAAGACTAACACATCAAAAGACATCAATCTTAATTCCATATAATTCCATATGTTGCTTGATTTAATAGCCAAAACACACCAATCTTAATTCTTAATTATATTTTCCCACCTATTTTATATAATACTTTTGGTTATTGTTGAAGGAGGAAGAAGAGTGTTGGGAAATCTCACATTAACTAAAAATAAGGTCGAACTATAATATATAAGTGAGGTGTAAATTTTACCCTCTAAGCCGATTTTGAAAGTGAGTTAGGCTCATAATCACTTTCTACATGGTATTAGAGCCTGGTTAACAAGATTGTTGAGCCTAGATTCGGCCACTTGTTAATATACTGAACCTTGGTTGGCAAGTTGTTGGGCCTAGATTGAGTCACATGTTAATAGATTATGATCTTCTTTTATATGATTTGAGAAGTCTTGATTATTAACAAAGTCATTAACGAACGCTATGTAGAGGCTTAATTGTTAGCAAAGTAGTTAGATTTAGATTGGTCATCTGTTAATCTCACTTTCTGAGTCGATTTTAGAGGTGAATTAGACGTATAATTATTTTCTATAAGGAGAAATGTAAATCATGAATTAGGATTTAAGAAGGTATCTTGGAGTTCTCTAGGTTTTTTAGAGGCATATGAGCACAACCGTACCGAAGTTAGTTGTGGTTGAGTTTAAGATTATAAGGATACATGTTCCTCGTCAAACTAGTTTCTTGTTTACTCTTCATACCAAGGAAATATAACCTAACCAAAATACTAATTCATCCCTACATTGGCACACAAAGTTTTGACAGATCACAAAAAAAAATTATAAAAAAACATGGTTTGACTTTCCGCAAGAAATTGTTTCCCCTGCTGTTTCATTAATCATGCTTTAATTAAAAGTAAATGTTTACATTACGATTAGTAAATTTAGGTGTCACAATAATGCCTGAATACAAATTTAAAATAATGTTAATCATGCGTCCTGTGGAAAAAAAATGCAAAATTGTTCGAGTTCTATATTTTACAAAACAGCTAGATTCCTACTTCATTTAAATGTCTGGTAACTTGGTTCATACATCAAAGCTCATCATGATCATCATCACTTTCGTAGTGGCCATCTGCATGAACTGTATTGTAGAAACTAAATTCATGATCAAGCATCTCTTGCAGTGTCAACTTTCGATCTCCATTATCATCAGCCTGCATCAAACAGAATCAATAATCTCACATATTCAAAACCTCCTCTTCCTCAAGTCAAGAATTATTATTTCATTTGTGGGCATGTTGGTATAAATGGATTAGATTTAGATAGTATGAATAATTCTGAACTCTTACAAATAAAAAGAAGTTGTCATAATTGTATGGTAGATTCAAATTTAACCATTCTCACTTTAAAACACCATTGCTCAATGATAATTTTATTTTCACTTACCCTTTTATAAAGGTTTAATGAAAGATGTTTTTGAAAAAAAAAAAATACTATTAAATTGATAATTATGAAATCAAGTAAGTTAATTGGCTTTTTTGAGTCATAGTCCATGCTCCATCCTATTTTTGCATTTATTTCACTTAAACATATTTTCATGCAATACTTTACAAATCATAGATAGGTAACAAACCTCATTCATTAAATAGCACGTGAAATATTTAGCATAAGCCAGCTCCCCAGGGTAGAGATAAGGAAGTATTGGTATCAATTCTTCTGGTGACAAAAATCTGCCAAATATATAGTAATAGTAAATTTTGATAAATCAGAAGCAAAAATCACTAAACCAAGTTTAGAATATTGAATAATTATTTGGAAAATCATTTTCGAGGTAAAAAAGAAAAACTTACTTGTCTTTGTTTACATCAAGCTCAAAAAATTTATCTTTTGCAGAAGGTACGACTCCATTACTTTCAAAGTTCATATAACTTTCATATGTTCTGTATACATGGTCTTTAAATTTACTTAAGTTTATTTTCCCACCATTTTCATCGTCCATGCGCCTATATCATAAACAAAGCAATATATAAGCTAAGCCAATATGTATATAAAATGTTTTCAATCTCTTCCTATGCAAAAAATTGAACTTGTTTTATTAATCCTTAAAAAAATTATTAGTATGAATAGGACTCTATTAAAGAGGGTAAAAAAATTTAATAAATTTTAAAATTTAATAAAAAGTTAGACAAGTTAAAATTTATTAATAAGATATGTTTGTATTAAATATATGTTCAATTTAAAACACACAAATATAATGATAGATAAGAAATTATTTGTACTATTAAAATAAGCCAATACTTATGACTTTTAAAATAATATATATATATATATATAATTATTAGAATTTGAAAAATAGGGTGGGCTTGATCCCGATTCGTCAATGAGATACAGAATAAAATGGTAATTAAAAAAAAAATGATAGAGAATATCACATTTAATTATCTCAAATTTGTTTTTCCTGCATGAAACAATGCTCTTATAATCAGAAGGACAACAATTACATGTACAACACAAGTTGCTTTCAATTTCATTTAGAAAAGAAAGCTTACTGCATTCTATCTTTCAACATCCATTTTAGCATTTCTTTATTTTGGCTATCTTCTGGATGCAAAAAACTGCAAAAAGAGACGAATTTCTTCATATAAGCTTTTAATGCATGAAATGTAGACAATTTCAATACGATATAGCCCAAAAAGTAAATATTGAAAACAACGTAGAAAAGAGAAGAGAAAGGAGAAAGAAAAAGTGATCAATTATATACTCTCTAAGCTCGGTGAAATTCAGAAGCCCATTGTGATCAGTGTCTGCAACTTCAAATTTTACTTTCCACCATCCTGCTTCGCCATGCCTCATTTCGTTTTTTTCTGTTTTAGCATATAATAAGTATTCAATGTCAAATTTATCAACTTTCTGTGGTGAAACCCATCCAAAGTGATAAAAGAAAAACATAAAAAAGAGAACCTATGAAATTTTAAGAGGAACCAATTTTCTTAGGCATGAAAAAGTTGAGATAAAATTTAACTTGTCACTGCTAAAGTTGATTTTTAATAGCTATTTAGGCCCTTCTTGTAAGAGTAATTTTATTTGACCTGAACATTAAGGGTGGAAGGCAATGATGAAAACATATTACCTATCTCTCCCAAGTAATTGACATGAAGGTGGTTGAATTGAATAAGAAATTTAGAATCCAAAAACATTACCTATATCCTTTTCAGAAAACTTAGGTAAATATTCCTGAAAAGAGATGGCCAAATCCCCATTCTTGTCTTTGGAATCCAACTCAGCTTGTGTGAGATGATCCAATCTCTCCGTAGCTCGTTGAGTAATCCAAGCCTCTAACTCATTGAAATCAACCACCCCATCTTTGGGGTCTCTATCTAACAAAGGAAACAAAATGATCAACCTTAACGTGGTGTTCAATCTGCCTTCGGAGGTAAGATATTGGTATGTTCCTGCAACATCACCAAGCGATTCGGCAGCGTGCAAATTGGACGCCGAATAAGGACCAGTTTCCTGGTGCATGATTTTGTGTTCAACTTCCTCTCTCTCAACATCTATCAGAATAGGGTCAAAATTGGGTGCTCTTTCAAGTATTTTGTACCCAAACCTGCGATTAAGGCGACCCTTTGGTTCCTCCAGGCTCAACAATGGGGACAAGAACTTGTAGAACAAGATGGCGGTGGCTATTAGAATATAAACCACCGCCTTTGACATCTTCAGGTGTTTGAGTTTTAAGTTTATCAGAGAAGAACAATAATTGAGAAGGGACAAAGAAAAATATGGAGAGAAGAATGAGAGGGAAATTAGGTTATAGATGGTTGAAGGGTGTTTAATCACGGGACATAAAACCCTGCCAAATGAGAAAACAAAAACTAAAGTTGCCCTATTTTGCAATGTTTATTTATGTAACAAATTTGGTGCACACATGAATGGCTCTAAATCCTTTTGCTTGCATTAGCAATTACCAATATCATACCTACTCATTTCATTTTTAAGATCTTATCTTCGTATCCACAGATTTTTTTTTCTCAACAGTTTATAATATCTTTGCATATACATGTGTGGTTTCAGAGTACAATTGTGTGCGCCATGCAGAATTTTTGAAATCATGCGTTATCCATTATTTTTATGCTTTTTCTGCTATCAAATATACATTAACCTAAGGATATTGAGAGGTTGTCTAGTTCTCCAAGTAGGATAATTTTGTGCTATATAAGATTTTGTTCCTATAAATATGTGATTGATTATATTTTATAGCAAGTTGTCTCTCATGATAAATAACATTCTTGTAAGAAGTGTCACATGATAATCACGTGTCATGTTACGGTCAATTATTAAAAGTATCTTTTGTTTCAATAAAACTTTCAATCTCTTAAACTTGATCACTCTAATAAAATTGTAACTTTTACATTTGATCCTTATAAATTTGCAACTTTTTTATTTAGTCCCTATTTAGAATTTGGGAAAATAAAAAGTCACAAAATAAAACTACCTCACATACTATACAACTTATTATTAATAGATATAGTTCACCAAATGTAAAAATTAAAAGTATTTTAAAATTATTATTTCTATACTTTGTAAATAAAAATATAAGGAAAATATATAAAAAAAAAAAAGTACTACTACGTAAATTATTAAATTGACCTATGTGGATTATAGGAAAATTGGTGAATTTTTTATAAGAAAATATAATTTGTGAATTGGAGCTGTTTTTTAAAATAGGTTTAAAAGTTCCTTTTAGATTCTTAAGACTTAAGGTAAATTATTTTCTAAACTCCAAATTTAAAATTACTGGATTAGGTATTACTTACGCTTTTTTTTTTCTTTTAGGATTGTTTAGTTTTGGTGGGTTTGAACGTGTTCTACCCACTTTGTACTTTTTTTTTTTTCTTGTTTTTATAATATTTGAGGAACTTTTCAAATTATTGATCTTGACTAGGGTGTTAACTTAATTCGAATTGCGATTAATAGTGATGTTGTTACATACTTATTTTGATTAAAAAAATAATATTTTTAGTCTTTGTAATGTGAAGAAAAAATATTTTACTTATAAGTTTTTTAATATGAAAATTTAATTTATTTTGGATTCTTATAACCAAATATTTAATCACATGTATTGTATTTTAGAAAATTATTAAATTAGCAGCAACATTTTAGCAACATTTTACTGATGAATATATTTTTGTTGATAATTTGAATTTTTTAACAAATATATATCGGTAATTAAATTTTTAGATTAAAACAAGAATTTGCCAACAAATCTATCAGTAAATTCAATGTTGTTAGATAGGAAATTTATGAATGAAATTTGTCTGATAGAAATTTTCGTCAATATGTAGATCTGTCGGAAACTTTGCCAACATAAAGTAGACAAATTTTAGGTAAAAATTTACCGATAAATACATCTAGTAAAGTTGACCAAAGATATTAACTGGTAAATTTTATTGGTAAATTTAAATTTATTTTAAAATATAAGTTTCGTCATGATAAATGTGAGTGTTAAATTGTGAATTTTCATAGATTTTTGTTTGACATGTAATGGACCATCACTTGATCGAATAATTTTTGTTCAAGTAATAGTTCCTAAATAAGTTATTAAAAATATTTTTATTTGAACTACCAAGTCTCATTTAAACAAAAATCTTCCAATAACTCTTAAGAGTATTCTTACTTGAACAACCAAGTCTCACTTAAGTGAAAATCTTCCAGTAACTCTTGAGATTATTTTATTATAAGCGATGAGTTTTTGCTTGAGTGGCGAGCTCTCTCGCTCGAGCAAAAATTCCTCTATTTGAGCGAAAAGTACCAGACTAGAAATACTACTCTTGCGATTATTTACACTTAAGCAAAAATATATTATTTTTGAAAATTTATTTATGTTGTAAATTGAGTTTAAGAAATATGCATATTTAGAATATGATGTGAGAATTGTTATATAATTAATTTGAGAGTATGTTAGTGAGATTTTATAATGCATTATATGGGAACATTGATATGATGAATTATTGATATGAGATATGTGATTTACGATGATACTTAAAATGAGATGAAATTATG
Source organism: Macrotyloma uniflorum (assembly GCA_016859785.1). Taxonomy (NCBI): domain Eukaryota; kingdom Viridiplantae; phylum Streptophyta; class Magnoliopsida; order Fabales; family Fabaceae; genus Macrotyloma; species Macrotyloma uniflorum. The sequence continues at coordinate 769,501 of BDMB01000088.1, read as the reverse complement.
ATGACGATGAAATTTATGCTTGTAAATTGTGACTAGTTATCTGGAAATTCTAGAAATTATATGGCAATGGTGCCAATGAGTTTATGATGACATTTGTGTGTCTTGGTGGTTGAATGCTTGAGTGGTTGGGGGCTTGAGGGGTGTGTGCTTGAGGGGTTGTGTGGCTGAAATGGTTATGTCCAAGAGATTGAGATAAACTATGAGCTATACTATGAGGTTTGAGATTAGACTATATGATTAAATACGTGATGTTTATATTTGAGTCAGATAGTTACCACAAGGTACTATTTGATATAACTTTAATGTACATATAAAATAATTTTATATGTTTCATTATAGGGTATTCAAACTTCGATGATATTCTAGTTATATAGACAATGATATTATGTGTGTTAGAAGTCGATGTAGACTTCAACTGCACATATCACTGGAGTGGGCTGAACCATTATGTTTTTATATGTGTAGGGGAATCACCCTAACGTGTGATTACTTGAATGGAGATATGTTGATAGTCTTAAGATGAAAAAGACTCGAAAAATATTGTGATTATAATCAAGTAACCAATAAATATGAAAAAGTGTTAGCTCTTGAAATTAAGAATTTCATAAAATTTGTTTAATACATTATGTGTATGTGAATGAATGATTGTGATGAATACATATGACTGAGTATGATTATAATTATTTAAATACTTGGATATAATTGAATAAATGATTGTGATGATAAGAGTATAAATTTTTTATTATTATGATTGATTTTGTTTACCATTAACTTACCCTTATTATTTTAGGATTATAAATTTATTGATATTGAGATTATCGTATCTTAATATGAGAGTAAATAATAATACAAATAAAGTTAAGTAATAATGTCAATGTTTACGAATAAGAGATTTTAATTTTAATGTTTCGTATTGATATTAATTATATAAATTTCATTCTAATATGGTTATATAAAATGTTATTATTTTCAATTGACTTGGTCAAGATAAATAGATATATAATGTGTTTATATATTTTATATTTATAATATAAATATAGAAATATTTAAATAAATTATTATTTTATTATAAATTAAAATAAATATTTTTAAATTTATTTTACATATAATAATTTAAATATTATGATTTTTTTTAATACTATGATTTTGTGAGTCTCATTTTTTTAAGTCTTCTTTTTAATATAAATCTCTTACTAATTAAATAATATATAAAAAAATTAAAATTTGGTCAACACTTAAAAGTTAATACTAAATATTATAAAATTAAAAATAAATTAAAACAAATAAAATTTATAATTATACTTGACATAAAAAATAAAGAATAAAATAGACTTTATAAAATTAAACACCAATTACAGAAAAAAAAACTTAAAAAAAAAAAAGGGAAAAAAAAGTTATACAAATTCTAAAATAAATTAATAAAAAAAAATCATAACTTATAATAAATATATAGGAGAAGTTATATTTATAGTAAAATTTTATCAATATATATAAATAAATAAGTTGAAATAATTATAATATTTTATTAACTTGATTATGTTTTTTATCTTGAAATTTAATATAATTTTTTTATGTATTTGATGAATAATCTTCTTTTGCGTAATTCACACAATATTTTGTTTGAGTTCCCTTAACATGTTTATCTATTAATAATCAAAATTTTGCTATTATGGAACTTTTGGACAACATACTTTAATTTTAGATATAGTTAAGTAGAACATAAGGAATAAAATTAGAATCTTCTCCTTTTCAAATGAATCCTTTCTTTTTCAAAATTAAAAAATGATCATGTTTAATCAATCTTAATTATTTATTATGTTTATCATTAATTTAACGGTTAGAATAAAAATAAATTAAAATAATAAAATCATAAATCATTAATTAAATAATAAATAATAAATAATAAATAATAAATAATAAATAATAAATAATAAATAATAAATAATAAATAATAAATAATAAATAATAAGTAATAAATAATAAATAATAAATAATAAATAATAATTAATAATTAATAATTAATGAAATAATGAATTGATTAATTTTTATTTTTATTTATTATTTTAATTAATTTTTATTTTTATTTATTATTTTAATTAATTTTTATTTTAATCTTTAAATTTAATAATAAATAGTTAAAATTAATTGAAAATAACCTTCCTTCTTCATGTAAAAAACAACAGATTTAAATAAATAAATAAATAAAACCTACATTTTTTATTATTCTTATAATCATCAACTCTATTAACAAGAGGCCACATTCTCAATTAAGTGCCATAGTAATTGTGTTTCTCATTACCCGCGTTAAGGTAAAATTCAGAAAATACAATTTTTTTAATTTATTTTAAAATAGGTGTGAAAGTAAAAATTTTAAAAGTGAGATTAAATTAATATATATATATATATAAATATAAAGTAAAAGGTTATTTGCATAATAAATTTGTTCAATAAATTTTTTAATATTATTTATTAAATTTAAATATAATAAATTATAATTTATTTTATCAATTTTTTTTTAAATCGAGTTTGTAATTTTTTCTTTAAAATATTTTTATAATTGAACTTAACTTAAATTTATTTTAATATTTTAATAAAAAAATAAAATATTAAATCAACTAAAAAATTATATTTATAATAAATATTTATATATTATATTTATATTATTAGAGATCTTATCTCATTTAAAAATAAAATAAAATTATATTAATTAATATAAATCTTATTAAGTTAATTTTTAGAATTTAATAAATTATTTAAATATTTTTTTATTTTTTTCTAATTAATAATATTTATTAAAAAATATATATTATAAATTTAAAATTATTTTTTTAAGTAATAAATAAAATATTTTTTTTACATATAATATTATATATTTTATTATTATTAATTAAAAAATTTTAATTTATATATATTTTTATAAATTTTTATAGATAATATATTTAATTATATTAAATTAATTATTAAAAGATTTATTATAATTTTATATTTATTTAAATATATATTTAATCTTTTGTATGTTTTTATTATTAATTATATATATATATATTTAAATAATAATAACTTAAATATTATTTTTTTATAATGAAAATTAATTTCAAATGATATAAAAATATTTAAAATTAAAATTTTATAAAAAAATATGAAATTAATTAAATTTAATATTTTTTATTAATAAATATAAAAAGTTATATTAGTAAATTTTATTTAATGTTGTTATTAATTATAATATAATTATTTTAGAAATATTTTTTTACTAATTTTTAATTTTTTCAAAAAATATTTTTATTTATTATTATTAAATAAAATATGAAAATAATTATTTTATTTAATAAAAAACTATAATAAAATAAAAAATTATTAATTTTTTTAAAAAGTAAGATTTATTTCTTTTTTAATATTTATTAAAAAATAAGATTATAAAAAAATTAAAATCATTAATTTATATACCTGTATTAATAAATAAAATTTAAAATTTAGGAAAATTATTACCTTTGTCAATCTCTATGTCTATAAAAAAAACTAAAATTTAAGGGTAGTGTATCTGCATAAAGTGAAAGTTGATTTCCCACTTCCATGCAACCAAAATTCATCCACCAAGGTAAGTCAGATTTCGTTCTCAAATCTTTTTTCTTGGCATTGATTATCATTGTTCTCCCACCTTTTCCCTCTCTCGCTCATGACTTTGTGAGCCAAACCATACTACTCTAGTTTTCGGAGCTTCAAAACTTTCTCTTAACTGACATTGTTGTGACCTATAATTTTTATTTAGTAGAAGAAATTCAGAATATAGCATGCATACAAAAATAGAAACTACTTACCCTATTGTTCATAATAATGCTATATCACCTAATTATGTATCTAAAGTGTTTCATGTTTCCACTATTTTTTTGACGACGGATGTGAAAATGAAAATCCATTTTATGGGATTGGGGAATGTGTGGTTCAATAGGATAGTAATGTTGGTGTTTGTTATGAATAATACAAAACCCGTTTTGCCAATTTCTGAGAACTGTTTTAGTTATTCTTCTATTGGATTTGATGAGAATGAAAAGAAGATAGTTCAATGTTGGTATTGTGAGTACTATCATAGTGAACTAGTGGTGATTGTGACTCACGAGTACCAATTAAGAGGAAGAAAGGTAACCACCATGAAATTTCACATAAACAAAAAGACTAATTTGTCAGTCGGAGAAATTATAGGGACTAGCCTGCAAAGAATTTTCTTTCAAGGACTTCTCAGCCACGATCTATATATATTTTAGGTACCCTTTTCACTCAAAATATATTTTGTTCAACGTTGAAGCTGAAACAAGAAGTAACAAACATCGCATGGAGAGTGATCCTGTGAAACTGAAAGTCCACCAGGTTACTAGCACGGACTCGGACGAGTTCAGGCTGCTGAGTGAGGCGTTGGGTCGGAGCTCAGTGGTGGGCCTGGACGCGGAGTGGAAGCCGGAACGGAGGTCGTTCCCGACGGTGTCGGTGCTCCAAATCGCGTGCGGCGACTGGGGCGTGTTTGTGTTGGACTTGTTGGCCCTTCCTCTCTCTTCCCTGTCGGAACCGCTGCGAGAATTGCTGCTGTGCCCCGACATATTGAAACTCGGATTCGGATTCAAGCAGGATTTGGTTTACTTGTCCTCCACTTTCGGCTCCCACGGCGGCTTCCACAAGGTTACACATACGCGCACACAATGAGTATAATATAAAATAAGAATAGGGTTAAGTGTTTTTATCAAAAGTTTACGTATTTCAGAAACTAAAGCAATGTTTAAAATTTGGAAAATTTTCAGAAACTACAAACACCACAGACTCTTGAGAATAAATATTTGTGCTCTGCTCCTGTTTTTGTCAGAGAATTTATGAATTAAATTGTGCATAGGTTGAGCCCTATTTGGATATCAGGAGTGTGTACAATCATCTGCAGCATAATAAGAAGCATGTACCCAAGCAAAGTAAGAGTTTGTCAACCATATGTACAGAAGTATTGGGGTTTTCGCTCTCCAAGGTTTGTTTCATAAGATATTCATTCAACCTCAGCATATGTTCTATACCTCTATGCAGATGCTTATTTGAGTTAATTGTGTGAAATGGGATTCTTTGCTTTAGGTAAAATGAGTTTTCTGTTAGCATTTGGAGGATGGTTTTGTCAGTTGTTTTTGTTTGGATCTTTTCCTTTTAAAAGAAATGTACTTCTGGAAGCTTGTTGGTCTATCTTTTTCTTTCTGTACTTGTTTTGCGTTTATTAGATGAGGGAATAAGAGTTTGTACATTGGTCAAATTTATATTTAAGTTTGTTAGAGAATCAAACATCCAGAAATGGGGCTGAAGAAAGGAGTGGATTTAAATCTCTGTCATCGCTGCTCAAACTGAAGTCAGTTAGGCTTGAAGCATGGAGAGTGAACAATTCACTGTTACCTCAGATGAAATTTAGTTTTATTACGAAAAAAATTATGTTAACATGGATCAGTCCTAGTTAGCTTTGGCTTTGGTATATGTTTGAGAACCTGTAATCTTCAAAGCTAAAGTAATTAGGTAGAGGCATATCGATGGATTTGTTTCTCTTAACTAGTACTTTATTCACGTCAGACATCAGTATTCATATTAGTGTTAAAATTAAGTGTTTAATCCCTGTGGATGGTAGAATGATTGTTGGGAATGTGCTCTATATCTAGAAGATCCCAGATTGTAATCAAATAAAAAATATTTTTCTTTTAGTTGGAGGCATATCCATTCTTGGATTCAATAAAATGTTCTACTAACAATTGTCAATTTCAGAATTTAAGAATATTAATTCTACTGATTAATGGGCTGGTTTAAATTCTATCAGAATTCATCTTTAGTTGGCTATCTTCAGATAGAAGTGATAGGTGCATCTCAAATTTTGACTTTTTATCTTGTAATGATTTATATTCTTTCTAACGAAAAGATATGTTCGGTCACCTATTTGCAGGATTATATCAAACAGAATATCTTCGATTTCAAAGTGATTTTTGAAGATATTTGTTTGATCACAAAACAAATAATGCAAGTTACTGATTATTATTGACTTTTCAAAGCAATACTAGGATTGACCTGAATTTAGTAGAAAGATACTTCTGTTCATATTCTTGAATTAAAATTGAAACATGATGTCTGTAATGGGACATGAAAGGGGATCCTCTTATTTGCTCAAGGATGTGTATGTCCTCCCTTGGAAGTTCAGGATCCAGAGTTGGTTAACTGGCATTTTTCAATTACTATATGGTGTTAACCAAACTTATATCTGCCCTAGGAACTCCAATGTAGTGATTGGTCACACCGTCCTCTTACAGAAGAGCAGATAAGATATGCAGCTATGGATGCTCATTGCTTGCTAGACATATTTAAGGTCTTCCAGGCAAAGGTTGTCAAAAAAGGTTTGTAATCCCTGACAATTTTATGGCAGCACAAACTCTGGACAAATTACAAGCTTGGCATTGTGTTATATTTCTTCTATTTCAAGATTTGATATTTTTTTTTTCACTGCTTGATTGGATATTTGGTCGCTCTAGCTGACAGCATAGTGTATTGTTAGGGTGATAAGTATCCTAGCTCTTGGGGAACCCTCCCTCAAAAGCTAGTTATTAAGGAGGGAGAACAAACACTTAAATATTCTAACGATCATCCTATACTACTCAATGTGTGACTTAGGTACCTCATGATACTCAAGTTCCTATCATAGCACTGCTCTTAAGAGCTGACTTTTCAGCAACTTTCACTCTATGACACTTCACTTAACTCTTTCATTGGTTAGATTCCTTCATAGGTAGTCCTCCTTATCATTACATCAAAAACAACTCTAGTACCAATTGATAAGTACCTTAGCACTTGGGGAACCCACCCCTCAAAAACTACCTATTAAGGGGGGAGAACATCACATTAAAAAACACAACCAAGCATCTCATACTACTCTATGCGAGACTAAGACACTCCATAATACACAAGTTCCTATCTGATGCTGCAAATTTCAATGTTGCAAGATACATGGTAACAGGGCTATTGATTTTGGGGATGCATTGCACTTTTAGGAAAACTAGAGGAATTACAACCTATGTATGATCAAGCCTTTTGTTTTTCTCTTTTGATAGTGTCTATAAAAAATATATGTCCCTTGCATGGTTATCATCACACAAAGATGGCTTTCACGGTAAGTTTTATTAGGTTTGTTAAAGAAATTGTTTAGTTGTTTATTTAATGGACTTTGCATTATTTATACTAGAGTTGTTGTAAAGGGATATACATAAAGTCTTCTCCTTATGTTGGTAGTTCTTTCAATAAGATGTGGATTATCTAAAGATACTTCATTGTTGTTCATTTTCCAAGTGATTTCTGAAGATAATTCACTTTTTCCTTTTCCAAGAGATCATGATAACCTTGGCTAGGAACTAGAGTTTAACACATGTAAACCAAGCAATTTTTCCCATTAAGCATTTTTGAAGTTATTATACGAGTTCTATTCTAGAGAAGGAGAAAATTGGTTCAAACACCATTATGTATTGAGTACAAGAGAGAGGATATCCAAAAAGATAACCTTACTTAAAGCCCACTACCAAAACAAGATTGGAAACCTAAGAAAAAGGTTGAAACAAAGACTAGAAGAGTCTACGAGCCCACTGGAGGAGGCACATTTTTGCTCCAATCACCAAAGGGTGGCACATTAGCTACACACTCCTGATTGAGGCATATAAAGGGGTGTCACGTGCAGAGGTTTTTGCCTCCATAACCACTAGGGTTGTGCATCGCTTGACAAAGTACACTAGATTTGGTGGTTGTTGAAGGTATTCACAATGGTCAGTGACATATGGCAATGAGGAAAGATGCCAGATTGTGATAAGTTGAGTAGGTTTTAGACCTACTATGCTACCAAGTTAAGAGTAGAAAGATTTTAGAGAAATGATGTTTGAAAGATCTTGATCTTATTAAATATATTAATAAATACATTAAGGTCTGAATCAAAAGTATGAAAGGTTAATAAAAACCTACACTTAGGACTCTATATGATGATAGGTACGACTAAACAACTTCTACAAAATATCCCAGAAGATAATAATAAATTTGTTCTAAAACATAAATAAACCTCATGTACATGTGTAGCTATGCTCACAAGCTATCGAAATAATGAACGTAAAAGCAAATAAATTCTTTGTATTTTTTTATGTAATAGTAGTACTATGGGTTTCTTACAAGGATAAGAAAATGCTTTCACTAAGACCAATGCAATAGAATACAAAGAATAAAAAGATAATTCAGAAACAGGAATATCCCCTAAGGGCCTAGAGAGAGAAAAGAGTTTACAACATTCCACCCCATTCCCTTTTTCTCTTATCATTATATAGTGATTCCAATCATCATTCTTAATTGATCAACATCTAATTTGTTCTCTTGGTTAACTTGCTTTTCCGTATGGCCTAGCATTCCTTAGTTTCCACATTCCCTTTTCTAACTAATTCATCCTTTTATTACTTTGTGTACTCTTCTACCCCCTCATAAAAATCAACCTTGTCCTCAAGGTTGAAGTTGGGATAGTCCCTATTGATAACATTGGTGTCTTCTCGTACACCTTGAGTTGAATCCAAGCTATCCCATTGTATCAAAATTTGATAGCATAATGAAATTAGGCATTGCATATAAGATGTTTGATTAAGAGATGACGAGAAGAAAACCCAAAGAAATCTCCACTAGACACAAAGATAACCAATGAGGGGTTATCTAAGTGTGAAGGTTCACTTCCAAGGATTCTAAGAAGGAGAAGAAGGGAAATGCCAACAATCAATCAATACAGAAGACAAATTATGGTGTGACAATAGAGCAAACAACAAATAATTAAATGGAACGAGCAATGGAGTGAAAAGAGTTAAGAGATGATGGTGGAAAATGGAAGCTCTACATGCCACTTAGAGTAGGAAAAATTCTAGGATGAGTGTCATGGTTGCTACCACTTGAGAGTCGTCCCAAGATAAGACATCAAGAGAAAAAGAACACACAAACACAAGTGTTCTAGTAATCTTTCAATTTTAATTCATCACTATTGTCATACAAAGAGAAAATGAGGTCCTTTATATAGGCTTCTAGGATCGAGAAATGGACATGAAATGAAACTGAAATGACACTCAAATTAGTCTTAGGAGGAATGCACAAGGTAACCCGTGAATGGTACCCACTAATTTAAGAGTTTTAGGACTATCCTATTTCTCTAGCCACAAGCTTTGTAAGCAAAGAGAGCTACACTCACCATCAATTGTCTTCATATTCAGATTCTAGGAACCGAAACGTGTTTTCTACTAGGTCATCTTCATCATCGATCATCATCGATCATCATCACTCTTAACTCCTTCTCTGGACACTTGTGCATTGCATAGTATGGGCCCCCACACTTGAAACATCGGCCCTTTTGGCAGTTCTCTAAAATCTGATGGTAAGACAAGTGTTTTACTCCTCTGTCCTTAAGCCACTTATTTTTTGGTCTGTGGATTCATTTCTTACATTGGGCCCACTATTCTTATGACTCACTTGCAACCAAGATTTTTACCCTGCACAATAGCATTACAAGTCAAGTAATTTGAATGGGGCTTCACACTCCAAGTGGAACCCGACCCAAACTGTGATTCCTTTTGACATGTCAAGTTATTTGCCCTCTCTTTGTTACATAGCTCAGTCTCAACAGAACTTGCAACATTGAGAAGACAACCACGTGACATGTTCCTTATAGTCAGTAAGCTATGAACACACCCTCGAATCTCTTCTTTCAACCCATGCAGGAAAAATGTTCATGAGGAATTCCTTGCATCTAAGCCACGAGATATTCAAAATTTTGAATATATTAATCAACACTACCTATTTGGTACAAAGACATCAACTGCTCACACACACTTCCTTCACCAAATCCCCCATATCTCTCAATCGAAGCCTTCTTCAACCTCTCCCAAGTTAAATCTTCTTCTTTGTTAATTAATGTGTAGAAGAAATGAATAATGCCACCTTTCATGCAAAGTTGTGCTAAATTTACTCTAACAGAATCAATTGTTTCCTGCACACAAAAATACACTTCCGAGCGAGTGATCCATCTAACTGAATCTTCCCCATTGAATGATGGAAGCTCAATCTTCTTAATCGATTATCGGAACTCCATCAATGCTTCACCATTGAGTTTATGCAAAACAAAGTTCTGTGTCTTTCTCTTCGATGGTGTTGGTCCCTTGGAATTCTCTCCTTCTTCATTTGTGGATTTCTTCGTCAGAAGAGAGAGTATTTTGGTCTGGTTGTCAACATTCTCACATCGCATAATCTCCATTGCTACTTGGCTCTGCTCAACTCTGATTCAAGTGTTTCCATGGCCTCTTACATCAAGGCGAGCTTACATTCCACTTCCTCCACTTGGTTTTCCATTCTTCCCAAAGTCGCTAGTCCACTCTTCTACGAATTTCCCCCTTCTTCTTGGTTGGCATTCACCGGAGTTTCAAATTCGATAGATCAAACCACTATTGCAAACCCAACAACTAGAGAAGGAAAAAAAAAAATATAGGCAAACAGAAAGATGACAGCAGAAAAACTGAGTATACTAATACTTAGGTGAATGAAATACAGAAAGGGCCTCTTCCTTCTGTGCCAGAGCAAAGCTCAGTGTCCCACCCATCATTCACACATCCTTTATAACATAAAACTTTCCCTCTCTCCTCTAACTAGCCACCTCATATTCCCCCCCCCCCCCCCTTTCTCATTCTTCATGCCTTTCTTTTGTTTATGCACATACACCAACCATGGTTTTGGGCTTGTGATTCCTTCCTGGATCAGCATCTCCTTAGGCCCATGTAACCTCCTTTGGGCATATACTTGTCTTGGTTAATTCAAGAGCTTCCCACAACCTCCTATCGCATGATTTGTGAAAGACTTGAAGTTGAAATTTGAACCCACAAGGGGGTATATGATGGAGGTTGGAAATGGCCAATGAATGAAGAGTCAAGGTATTTGTTGGTAAATAGAATTACAACTACTTACTCTAAAGGTCATACAAGATTTCTTTATCTTTAAATTATGAGGGGTGGATGTTGTTTTGGCATATGAATGGTTGGAGAGCCTAGGAAAAATTAGTGGAGACCCATCTTTGTCTACAACAGTGGTATTGTTGGAAGCCATTTTATGAGGCAAAGACATTTTATGTGGAGCTTGGTATTAATAAAGCAACATGTTATGGAAGGTGTTTAAGAGTTATTGAAAGAATTTTAGGATTTATTCAAAGAGACCACAAATTTGCCTCCCAAGTGATCATATGTTCAATTATAGTTTTAAATGAAGGTTCCCAAATACCCAACATAAGGCCCTATTGCCACCCACGTCATCATAAGGCTGAAATTGAAAAGTCTGTACATGATATGTTAGCCATAGGGATGATCAAGCCAAATTGTAGTCCTTATTGCAGCCCATTGATATTGGTGAAAAAGGACAAAAATTGGAGGCTTTATGTAAATTATCAAGTCTTGAACAATGTCACTAGCCCAAATAAGTTTCCAACTCTAGTGATAGAAGAACTTTTGGATGAGCTTTTGGACCTTTAACCCATATTTATAAGAGAAGGGATAAAAAGAAGGAAGATGGGCTGAGCATAAAAATGCAAGAAATAGAAGGTATGCATATCTGGAGTCCACATGGCAAGTGGACATTCAAGTGGAATATTCTGTCATGATGGGAAAGATAGTGGAGGACATGTTTATAGGGTAGGAGATAATAGCAAAAGGGAGAATGGAAATTGGTTAGGCATTTACCTAGGGGACAGAAATTGTCTTGTAGCTTTGGTTGTTATTCTTTTATGCATTGCTATTTTCTGTTTTTCCTGGTTTCTTTTTCTAAGCTGGAGTTTAATTGTTGTTGTAAAGGAGTTATTCTCCTTGAATATTGTTAGATATAGTGGGCTTAGGCCCATCTCTTTGTACTGTTTTATATTTATATATGTATGACCCTTTGTTGTGAATAGACACAAGAGATTCATTCTATGTCTCTTTGTCATTTATTTTAATATGGTATCAGAGTCAATCTTAGTAAGATTTGTCGGACCTATTGTGTCATCCACTATTAGGCCGTTATTGGAACACCCTCAAATATCTATTCTCACACTCAAGATGTTCATTCTTCGATGTAATGGGATGTGTTGGTTAGACCACCTGTAACTTCCACACTCTGAGATGTTTATTCCTCGTCGTGAAAATGGTGAGTTAGAGATCTCACATTGATTATAGATATTAGATCACTAACAAATATCAACTATTTCTTTTCATATATTACCCGTTTCTATAAGAAACTTTTTGAGTTATTTTTAACCTTACTTTTAGATATGTCCATTCCTTCCCTCTTTATTGTATTTCATCTAATAATAATTTTTTTATTTGCTATCCTAACATTGAGGCATTATGCAGAGAATTATGTCATGACATTTTGTTGAATTCTTCACTGCAGGAGACTTGATTCTTGAGACTACGATATTGTCTAATCCTGATGCAAGTCTTGGGTTGAAAGAGCTATTCAGAAATCATGATATGTGTGATAAAGTCCTAAGAGCACATTTTTCTGAAGCTTTAGCAATTGTCCAAGCCACAACTTATTCTGATGTTGCTCGGATAATACCTATAACTGGGGGAATGATCCAAAAGTCATCATATTGGGTTACTATGCCAATGGATGATGTTTTGTTGAAAGTTGTGAAAAAATATGGTGATAGGATCTTGCTAAAGGAGTCAGACAGAAAGCCCAAAAGCTCAAAAAAGAAAGGAAAGAAGCATTCACTAATTAATGGGATTAGCAAAGAAAATCATTTTGAGAAGTTTGATGGGTGGCAAGGTACCCCACCTTGGGATCCTTTGGAGGGGGGTAATGGATATCCAAAGTTCCTTTGTGATGTAATGGTAAGTTTCTTAATTATGAAGATCTGATGTTCCCATTCTTCCAATATTATGATCTTTAGCTTTAGGAATTTTATAAATTTAGTTAAATTCAATCATCTGAGTTGCACAGAAGAAGTGAGGTTTTCTCATCATTATCCATGCTTATAGTCATTGATACCCCTTTTCTGAACTTTTCTTTTATGCAACTATTTTATCCAAAAAGAAAGGGTTTTATTTTATTGTATGATCTGAATGTTTGTAAAATAAAAATGTGAGCATGAATTTGTAAGGAATTTACTCAGGTTGAAGGCTTGGCAAAACATTTACGGTGTGTTGGGATAGATGCTGCAATTCCTTATTCAAAGAAGCCTGAACCAAGGTTATAAATAGAGTATGATTCTATTATTACTTTCTAATTGTTGATTTTAGTATTATATGCTCAACGTCATACTTCTGACATCTGATTGACTTCTATATGCATATGTTCTCTTTTTTTGTGAAACTATTTTCATTTATATTTAGGATGTTGATAGAGCAAGCACAAAAAGAGAAACGCGTGATTTTAACGCGGGATGCGAAGTTGCTAAGACATGACTATCTCACAAAAAACCAAATATATAGAGTGAAGAGTCTTCTGAAAAATGATCAGCTACTTGAGGTATGGTTAAATTAACTGTCCACATAAACAGATTGATAATATACGTTCCTGTTAAAGTAAAAAGTAAAATTACTCACCATATTGCAGAGTGAATAATACAAAAAGGTGCAGTTTGTACTAGTTTACAATCAGAATTAGAGTTTCACCTTGATAAAAATGCTAAATAAAGTTTTACATTACAGGATTATGCATTATAAAAGCTGAAACTCCAATTTTAATTGGAGAACAATAAAACAACACAGAATTGTACATTAGTTTTGTTCGGACAAAAATTGTAATGCATTTCTTGCATGAGAGAGTGATGGTGTCACAAAGGCTAAACTTAAAGTGTCTCAGGTTATTGAAACTTTTCAACTTAAAATTAATGAGGACAAGTTAATGTCGAGGTGCACAAAATGCAATGGAACATTTATTCAGAAGCCACTGACAACTGAAGAGGCTATTGAAGCTGCAAAGGGTTTTCAAAGAATTCCAAATTGCTTATTTGACAAGAATATAGAGTTTTGGCAGTGCATGGACTGTCACCAACTTTATTGGGAGGTATGGTTCTTTTGAGTTTCTATCTAACATTACCTAATCCCTTATTTTCATTGGCTTATTTAATTGGACTTGATATTTTTGGAGGCTTTATAATATAGTTCTTCACATTTGGGGATTTTGTTTTTGGGCATGAACGCATCATTGCTTTACTGACTATTTTCTCAACTTTTACCCCTTGCTTGTTGATGAATCTATGCATGATTTTTGACATATCAAGACGGATTTTCAATTAAAATTGAGAATGTAAGATTTCAGTCCTATCATCAGGACATACTAATTTAATGATAAGCAGACTAATAAGCTTGCCAGTACTTAAGAAACTTATCCTCAAAACTAGCTATTAAGGAGATAGAATTAAATACTTAAATACCTTACCGAGCAATGTGAAATTTACACACTCAGTAATACCCAAATCCCTATCACCACACAGGTATAATCTCTGTGAAACGGTAATGATTATATTTCTCTTGTTGAAATATGACCAACTTTCTAACTACCATATGTTTTGCTTGTTCTTTATTCAGGGAACCCAATATCATAATGCAGTTCAGAAGTTCATCGACATTTGCAAGCTGAGTGACTAATTTGAGCTTCCGCTGTGATGTGTACTCGTGTGATTGTGTCATCGAAAAACTTTTCATTGAAGAAAAATGTTGTTTTCATTCGAAGATATCTGTTTCAGTACTTGTACTATCGCACATTGATTTGGTCATCACCTCTTATCGCCTCCACTCTTGGTTGTTCCTGTGTATTCTACTGTAATGACTCTTTCATTTTAAAGGGAAAGAGGGAATATTAAAAATTACAAGTGAAATCAAATGTATAACACATTAGCACCCATAATTTCGCAATTGTTTTTGGCGAGTTACTCTATCAGTTTCTGAATTTTTAAGAGGATTTCAGTGGTGTTTTGCTGGAATTCTCTTATGTAAGAATGGAAATTACTACGATATTTACTAAATAGACTACACAAATATTGGGAATTGGAATTTGTGCAGCAACCCTAACATCAAAGTAATAAAAAGTCGGCATACCAACACTTCTTATTTTTTCTTAATAAAAATGATTGTGAAAGAATCAGTCTATTATTAACCATTCCAATTAAGTTGGCACCATAGACAACAATAATCATGTTCATTACCTTAGAATATCATATAAAATAGAGAAAATGCAAAATAAAATGGAGGAATTCACTAAACTCTCAATTAATCCCTAATGTTATAGAAAGATAAATCAAATTTGTTTCTAAAAAAGTTCAGGATAAATAAAATTTGGAACATCTATCCCACCATATATAACTCTGAAACCTAGTCCTAAAGTCAACAAGTTTTTTAGCACATTGATTATCTTTCCTAATAATATGAGAAAAATGAATACATATATTGTTAAACTAGTTACAAAAAAATCATTGAAGTATTTATTACGAAGTTCCTCAAGAACAAAAGAACTATTAGATCGAGTCTAAATTACTAGTTGTAAATCATACAATCCATAGATTAATCTAACCTCAGCTTCAATAGCAAGAATTGGCACAATGAATACCAAGATATGAAAAAAAAAAGCATCCCACAATTGAAAAATGATGATCGCTAAAAATAGCACTGCGTCCAAATCTACGAAGAAAACCCTTAGCTAAACCATCGATATTGCACTTAAACAAATAACATGGAGGAGGAGTAGAAAACATGAACATATGAAGTAGTCTTCCTAACATGTATATCAACCCCAAAGCTTTTAAGAATGATGAGTTCTTAAACAATATACTTCGTACAACAATTTTCAGCTCTATTAACCTCAACATATATGGAGTTTTTGAGACTTTAATAAATTGGAAAGAAGTTATCAAAACATTCTCTATTTTTAGCCATTCCTACATCCTTCAAGATGTCAAATAAAGATGTAGTTGAGCACTCCAAATTCTTTGAAAGAATTCTAAAAAGAAATAAATCTTACTATAATATGATAGTGAAATAGACTATCAAGTCAAATTCAAAATCGCTTAATAAAGGTACAACCAAGAATAAGTGTTGGACAATAGCTAGTAGAAAATGATAATTATATTCGGATGATAATGTTTCTTCTATGAACTGGAAGCCTTGTGATTTGTTTCTCCTATGAACACCCTCATCATATGGTGACATGAGGGGGCTATGGAACCACCACTATCAAGTTCAAGCTATTTGGCTGGCTATATTGTCCATTGTCCCTTGCCTCCAAGAGCCTCGTAGAGCATTTCAATTGTTTCTTACTTCACAATATCATTTATGTTAAAAGGGAACATGTCTCTTTTATGTATCATATACTGTGAAAACACATTATTTTGTATACGACATCTAAGACTATGTTTGAAAAAAACGAACTAAAAAGCTAATTCAAAAATGAAAAAGTAGCTAAAAACTAAGAAATTTTCTGATAATTGAAAGTTGGTAATAGTTGAAAATTGTTAATCTAACGTATTAAAATTTATAGATGTTACCATGTAAAAGTACCTTTATGTTATTTGATACACAATCAAAACAAGTTTTAACTTAACAGAATCGTTTTTAGTTGTGTATCACACGATACACAAAAATGAAATTTAGTTTCCATTTCATATAAGTTTCCAATGCAAAACAGAAATTAGTTTATATTTTGTATTAGGAGCACACATCCAAAACATGTTTCTGTAGAGTGTATTTTTGTAAAAAAATATTAATCTAAAACAAAGGGGTTTAGATAGAAATAAAGGGCGTGCCTTTCACAAAGCCCAGCCAATTATTATTAGCTGGGCTAAATCACAATGGCTGAATGAAAAGCAATTTTGATTTCGTTGATGATCACTCACGGTTTCACCAAACTAGCAAGATTGTACATACTGCTGCAATATGCTTGTTTTGTCATGGTTGAACCAATCAGTTTCCCTAGAATTTTCCACCAGCAATGGTATGTAAGAGCTCCTTCTCATTAAAGAAAGTTTACATGTTTGTGAGCAGCTATTTCACCAAAATGGAGATTCTTTAGGATGAGTTGTTTATCTTTCCATCCTTTCCCTTGGTCATTTCCCTGCCAATTGTTGCAAGACTGTTACGACAATAAAACTGAATAGGGACCATGATTTGTTTCCTTCTTTCATAATAATCTTAACGAGAATTTTGCAGCAGTTAGATCTCAAATTCAACAAGAACAACAGCTACAAATTGGCATATTGCTTGATTCTTCTGCCCTTGCAGTCAAACCTTTAGTGTAATCGAGCTTACTTGTTCTAAGTGGTCCAATTAAATAATAATAGAATTTTTTTCTTGACAGCTCAATGTATAGAAATTAAACTTCACCTTTTAACTGTCAGGGTCAGATAAGTTGCTTATATTATAAGTTTTTAATCGCAACATTAGCAGGTATAACACCCATATGAAGCTCCCGGGCTAGATTGGAATCTAATGATTACAGCCTTGCTTATTGCTGGGACAACAGATGGTGGTGAGTTCCAAAGACTGGTCCATTGGTGAACTGGAGTGCCATTTCCTTTTATTTGGGCTTCTACCAAGTTTAATCAGTTGCACACACGGATCCCTAAATCCTAATCACTCGATGGATTACAAACAACAATTATCCAGGTGCATGTTGATAAATGAAATTATTGCAGCAAGGGAAATTTTCGCATTTTATCAAGGATAAAATCACATCTACCACTAAAAGCATCTACTGTCAATTGCCACGTGGACGGTACATGAGCTGCTCATAGATTGCAATTCAAATACTTGGACAGTTTGGTGCAGCATTAATCTAATCACGAATTCACACCACATGGTCTGCAGTTCTGTTTTTATGTGTTGGTCTTCATAAATATCTGCATAATGTTTCATTTTCACTGACATTGTATAGTCCACCTTTGGCACTTCTTAAGGTGGCTGTTCTTTCGTTTAAATAAATTGATTTGCCTATAAAAAAGCCTATTCAGATTGAAGGGATATGTAATTTTCTAAAGTGAAATGCTTTCCCCCAAATTACCAATACCAAAGGAACTGATTGAAAATTTTGGAAAGCAAAGCCTATAAGCTTTTATTATCTGAGGCTCAACTTTCTCCACTCCGTACACGGTATCCCATATAATAACTATATAATTTATTGTACATTTAATCCCAAATTTTATTAAGTAGAGGAGATCTGGTGCTTTGAAAGTTGCACTTGCCGACGACCCAAAGAGAATGCTGTAACTATCCACAACAAACAAACCTACAGACAAACGAAAAACACATATTAGTCTTGCCCATATAAAACAAAAAAGGAAAAATGTTTACATGAATCAGGGAATGGAAATAATCGGTATATTTTTTTAGGATTCTTATTTGAGGAATGTTTGAGGAAGACGGACAGTATGATATGTTTACACATACAGGCAGGCCATAAAGGGAAGCTGTTGATGGGTTTCCATTGAGAGTACCAAAAAGCATTTTGTACATTCCAGCTGCTGCAGCATCTCCAAGTCTTTGAACCAAGACATCTATGCATACCTGCGACATAAATTTGGGCATTTAGATGCGAGTTCATTTTATGTAGGAAATGTCCAAGAAACATAGAATGCATAATAATGTTACAGCAGTGAAGCCATTGGCTGGTTCTAAATCGAAAAAGCAGCAAATGGTTGTGTACATTCTACAAGCCCAAGGCACTATCCACAACTACAGGAAGAAAGGAAACAGAAGATGGTCGTACTTTGGCTTTATACTTCTCATCCTCTGAAACAACGGTAAATAAAAGTTCTCTTCCTGGCCTTGTCACAACATATGTAACTACCTGCAATGTTGTCAAACATGATCAAGATTCCACATAGGCGTGCAGTAGTTATATCCTGAGTAGCACGGTCATGAATTTCTCCAAAAGATGAATGCAATGTGCAGTATACTGTTGAGAGAAAGGAAAGAAATGCATATGCAGAAAAAAACTGTTTCAACTACATAACGAACTCGGCATTTATACGACAAATGTAAGAAATACCGAATCACAAATCCCTAAATAATTACTTTATTCAAATACAGGAACCTACCATTTACATAATAACAGACCTTTATAAAACTTTCAGCTCACACGCACCAGGCTTGTTAAAAGGGAAACATAACCAAGGAACTCTCTGATTCAGTTAAAACATCTGTCAGTTAATCATTACTAATGGAAACGTCTCTGGACAGGACTTTTTTGAATTGACGATGATATAACTCAATATATTTCGTCCTCATGGCAAATAGGATTGGAGGCAATATGCAATGTATCTTGATTATCACACACGCGGTCCTTGATTGAGACTCGTGCACTATAAATTGTGTTTGAACTAGACAGACTCAACATTTTATATCATACAATGAACCTACGCATATACTTTACTTAACATTACACATTTTTAACACGATATGTTGTGTTAATTATTGAATTCTATTAAAGCATGAACCAATATTTGTAAGTCGTAGAGAATAACCTTTCTCAATGTCTCACAAATGGCAACAACCACCCAATTTGGCCACAAAGCCAGAGTAACTAAATTTAAGAAGCCAACAAATGGTGTTGAGCATATAGCTGTAGTCACCCCAGCAACAGTAAGAATGCGTCCCTGTACTAGTAAAGAAAAGATATATAACATGGTTAACGTTAGTAACATGAATCATTAATACTAACATCAAAGAATAAAAACCATGACTGACCATTTTTCATCATCATTGTTAATAATATGTCCTGTCCAAAATGGTTACTTCAACTAATGTAGCTACGGAATATGGTCATCAGAAATTATTCTTCTATTATTCATTGTTTACTAAGTATAGAGATGACAAAACGGGCAGCCTGATCCGGCCCGACAGACTAAGTAGAAAAAAAATGTGACAGATCAGTCCGGCCCATATTCTAAAGGAGTTGTAGTAGGCATAGCCCGGTCCTTTGCCACGGCAATGGACCATTTTGGTGTATTACTCCTTCATTCATATAAAATAGAAAATACTGAGCACAATTTCCCTCAAGAAAATTTATAGAAATCTCTAAGTATTTCAACATTTTTGTATTGGTAATTGTGAGATAATGACAAGTGAACTTTTTCTGAATGTGCTTTACCAAGTTGTTTATATTCTCGTAAGCAATCCACCGATAATGCCAACTACAATTTACTAGAGAGAAATTAAGTTAGCACTGCACCTAAAAAGCATTGAACCTAGCTACTCTATATCTAGATATGTTATAATATAAATAGGAGTGTCCATATGGTTTTCAACCAGTCTGAGTTCGAGATGGGTTGGATTGAAAAAATTTTAAAAATTTTGATAGTGAGCAAAACGAACCTGCAGGTTAAACAAGTTTTGAGCTAGGTTGGTAGTAGGTTGACCTGTGATCCCGTTTTGTTTTCAATCCTTAATAATTTAATTTATTCTATCCATGTGTGAGTGTGAATTCGTAAAGAGAGATATAATATTAAACTAACCCACTTAATCCACTAGTTTTAGTGATTTAAAAAAATAAAAATTGAAAACAAGACACACTTAAATGAACCAACCTACCAACCCATGCTAGGTCGAATTGAATTGCAAACTTTTTTGCTCATCAAGAAGTGAGCCGGTTGTGCAAACCTATTTTTAACTCAATTCATGATGACCCAACCATGAGCTGGATTGGCTCACTTTACCTATAGATAGGGATACAAATTGTGAAGAGGAACAACAATAAAGATGCTGAAATTTCCTAAAATTATCCTATTTCCAACAATGTTTCTATTAGAATCCTTAAGATATGATACTAAGATCAATTGATGATATTATGATTAATTAGATTGATTCAATATTTATCTTATTAGCCTAAAACAAGGAACCTCTGAATATTGTGTTTAAGTTCTATATCCTATAAATTGAATAGTTCCACTGTGGTCTAAATACATATAATTCATCATATACTTCTCATTCTCTATTCTCAACAATTTCCAACAGATATAAAGCAGGTATTATCAGCTTTTGTGTTTGATCTTTTTCAAGGTCCATCAAAGTAAGGCTCACTATCCACATCTTAAAAGCTCAAAAGGATGCAAGTCACCTCTATCATCTTGTCATGTTGTCCCCTTATAAGCACCATCACTGGAATCATTGTCATGCAACTCCAACTTTCGGATACGTGTATAATATATGTAATTTATAAAATATAATAAATGTTAATGTATATCATTATTATATATTATCAAAATTGAATATATTAAACATTTATATGTTTGAATTAGAATTAATAAATTATTATATTCAAAAAAATTCAAATATAAAATACAAATTTTAATAATTATTTATTGTCTATTGTCTAGGATTAAGAATAGTATTAATTTCATCCCCTCCTTGAGTATCATTAGTAAATAAAACAGCTTTCATCTTTTGTTCATTAAGAGATAATGTTGACACTCTAAGATTTTCAACATCATCAAAGTCATCATATGCATTTCAACTAATGTCCCATATCTTAGAGTTCCCTTCATTATATTCTTCACATTTTCTAATCAAAATTCACAAATTAGTATGCACATAAGTCAAATATTCTACTCTTTTAGCATTCAACTTATTTCTTTTTAATAAGTGAATGAATGGGTAGGTACTCCAATTTCTTTCACAAAAAGATGAGGGGCAACAACACCATGCATCACCCACAAAGATTTAGGATTCAATGTCCACCTATCTACAATTGAGTCAAAAGAAGAAAACTTATTTGATTTTGATAAAAAGTCATCATATTCAAGTGCAATTTTTCTTCTATCTTCACTAGTTGTGAAAAGTTTTTCCAAACACTTATTTCTCTTGCCAAAAATCTCTTCATCCTCATGTGGTGGGATTCTATTTTGAGTCTCTTGAAGTCATTCTTCACTATAATACCTATAATTACAAATTGAGAAAATTCATATTATAAAAAATAATAATTTTCTAATTATTTATATATAAATTATTAAAATAATGAGTTTTAAGAAGATCATTTTACTTTAGGATTTAGAGTATGAGTCATGCAATGGAGAAGAGTGCAACTTTTAGTTCACCTAGCAATTAGTATATCAAAAACAATATCATAAAATATTGATGTGTCATTTTCCTCTTTTTCTTCTTGTCTATATATAATTGTCTTTAATTTTTTTTATCATAGTATCACATATCTCATAAACCAAATGAAATGTGAAACTATCTATATCACAAACTCTAATCATGTTATAAGTAAGTTCAGTAAAAGCTAAAATATATGCAATTTTGTCCCACCATACATCATTCAAAACATCATAGCATGGGTCTTATCCATAACATCTCTCTATAAGAACTTCATTATTCGCTAATAACCATAGATTGTAAAGAATGTTTTTAAAAATTTAAGTCTTATCATCCTCACTATAAGAGATGCAAAACGTATATCCGCAACATCAAGCAGCTAAATGTGAGAACCAATTAAAAATTGTCAATCTCATAAAGTGGTTCATGAAAAAGTTCTTACTAAAACAAACATCAACAGCAATTTTAGTAATCCAACTACATTCACCATAAATGATATCATTTCTTTCAGTATTCTTTACTGCACATATATTTTTTAAGGCAAGATTTAATATATGTACAACATAATGTGTCCAAAAAATAGGCGAAAATGAAACTTCAATGATCATTCAAGCACCTTTGAACACAAGCACATTATCTATTATAACTTGCATAGCATTTTCTTCTCCTACTTCTTTAATAACTTCAATCATCATGTTGACTATGTAATGTTTATTTTTTATTTCTTTAGAAGAATCCATGGCATTTAAAAAAATTTGGAACCCCTTCACTAGTGGCCATAAAATTAATTAAAGTTCTTCTTTGAAAATTTGTACATCCATAAACAACTATAGCAACCCCTTTTTTCTCAAAATTGATTTAAGTAACCTTTCAACATATGTCTTTTCTTGTGTTGCAAGAGTGTTGTCCTCAAAGCATTGTATTCAAGAGGTAGAAAAAAATTAAAATTATAACTTGCAACAAACAAATATGAATTCACATAATAAGGGTTTCTTGCAAGATTAAAAGGTAACCTAAAAGAATAAAATATCCTAGCAATGAAAGTTTTAAGATGGTCTCTATCTTCCACGTTAAATGCCCTCTTTAGAGGGTTATTTTTCTTTGTTAAAGTACTTACATGTTCATCTTCAATTGGTAAAGGAAGAAATTTAAGTTTTACTCTATATTCAACCAATTCAACCACCAATTTTAATTCACTCAAATACTCATCATTGACCTTTGAGCACACACCAATTCTAGTTCCTTTGTTTAACAAGTTGACATAAACCTAAAGAGGATTATGCATACTACTTAACATCTTTTTGAAAATAAGATATTTGGAATTTTAAATTGGAATTAGAAGAATTTAGTATTATTGTTAACATTTTGAATAAAAGTCACTATTGCAAAAATAAATACAAAATATGAAAAAAAATTAACAAATAATGAGATAATGAATTAAAGTAAATTGGATCAAATATATAAACAAAAGAGATTTAAATTAATATCAATTTTCAATAATATTTAAAATATAAATTTTATTTTTAATATTTTTCTTTCATTTCTAAAAACATTAAATGTTTTTATAATTTAAGAGTTATAATTTATTGTTATTTAAAACTACAATTTAATAATTATATACTTATTCTTACATAATTATTTAATTATAAATTACCATTAATATAATTTTTTAAACTATTATAGATTATATATAATAAAAAATATTAAATTATTTCATTTTCAATATTTCTATCAATAAGATATAAAATAACATTATCTCACATCATTATTATTATATATATATATATATAAATATAAAAGTATTATTATATATATATATAAATATAAAGTATTAGTGGCAATGATAGATAATTACATAATTATTGGTCTAAAGTGCTGAAAAAAAATATTAATGAACTATTAATTATAAAGATAAAAATATTAATAAAAGAGTGAATATTAATTAAAGGTAGATGAGTATTAATTATAAAATATTGATAATAGAGTGAATATTTACTTAAAGGTGGTTGAGTATTAATAATAACATATTAATTAAAGGTGGTTGAATATTAATTATAAAATAATTAATATTAACTATAAATTAAATATTAATTTAAAATAAAAAAATAAAAACATCTTAAAAGAAAAAGAAAATAATTAATATTAATTATAAAGTAAATATTAATTCAAAATAAAGAAAAATAAAAAACATCTTAAAACAAAAAGAAAACGAAGAAAGTTGCATGAAATTACACTGCCTCCAAATCGGCTAATCCTAAATTGGAGGAAGAGGAATAGAGAATGTGACCAAAGAGAAAACGAACGGCGAATTATGAAAGAAATTTTTTTATATTTTCTAATTATATATTTGTATTTATTTTTGCAATAATGATTTCTATTCAAAATGTCAACCATAATACCAAATTCTTCTAATTCCAATTCAAAATTCTAAATATCTTTATTTCAAAAGATGTTAAGCAAAATAATCATGCTCCTCTTTGAGTTTATGTCAAATTATTAAACAAAGGAAGAGAGTTGGAAACAATGCAATTTTTCTCAAAATAACTTTTAAAAGTTCGTATTCTAGAGTGAAAACTCACTTACTGAAAGTTACGAGTATTTGAGTAAATTAAAATTGGTAGTTAAATTGGTTGAAACTAAAGTAAAACTTAAATTTGTTCTTTTACCAACTGAAGATAGACATGAGAGCACCTATTTAAAAAGAAGGAAAAATGATCTTCTAGAGAGGGCATCTAACGAGAAAGATGCTAGAATGTTTTATTTTTCTGAATTACCTTTTAATCTTGCAAGAAACCTCTATCATGTGAATTCATATTTGTTTGTTACAAGTCATAATTTTAGTGGTTTTCTGCCTCCTGAATATGCTTTAAGAACAACACACTTACAACGAGAGACAGCAAATGTTGAAAGGTTACTTAAACCAATTAAATTAAATCAATTTGGAGAAAGAAAAAAAAAAGGTTACCATAATCTCTAATGGATGGACAGGTTCTCAAAGAAGAATTTTAATTAATTTTATGGCCACTAATGGGGAGTTCCAAATTTTGTTAAAAGTCGTAGATGCTTTTAAAGAAATAAAAAATAAACATTACATAGTTGATAAAATGACTAAAGTTATTAAAGAAGTAGAAGAAAATGTTCACCTTGTGTTGTGGACACATTGAATCCTGCCTTCAAGAACATATGTGCTGCACTGAATACCGACAGAAATGATGTCGTTTATAGTGAATGTAGTTGGATTATTGAAATTGTTGATGATGTTTCTTTTATTAGGAACTTTATCATGATCCATTCTATGAGATTGGCAATTTTTAATCATTTCTCACATTTGAAATTGTTTGCTATTGTGGATACACGTTCTGCAGCTCTTACAGTGAAGATGAAAAGACTTAAATTTTTGAAACATTTTTTGCAATCTATGATATTAGCGAAAAATTGAGTTCTTATAGAGAAGATGATGTGGGCAAGGCCAAGTTGTGAAACATTTTGTTTTGAATGATGTATGGTGGGACAATATTACATATATTTTAGGTTTTACTAAACCTATCTACAACATGATGAGATTTTGTGATAAAGATAGTCTCATGTTTCATTTCATTCATGAGATGTGGGATACTATGATAAATAAAAAAGTGAAGACATATATAAATAAATAAATAAAAAGAGCAAAAATGAAACATCAAAATTTTATGAGATTATTTATGATATAATTGTCATGTGGACTAAAAGTTGCACTCCTCTCTGTTGCATGGCTCATTCTCTAAATCCTATGTAAAATATTCTTATTAATACTCATTCTTTTAATAATTTATATATAAATAGTTAGAAAATTATTGTTTTTTTTAATATACACTTTTCTCAATTTGTAATTATAGGTATTGTAACGAAGAATGGTTCCTAAAGACTCCAAATAGAATTTTGAAAAAAAATTCACAACTAGTAAGGATAAAAGAAAGGTTACACTTGAATATGCTGACTTCTCATCAAAATCAAATAATTTTTTTTTTACTCAATTGAAGATAGGTGGACATTGGATTCTACATTTTGGTGTTGCTACCCCTCTCCTTTCCTTCAAAAATTGTTGTGAAAGAAATTGGAGCACCTACTCATTTATTCACTCATTAAAAAGAAATAGGTTGAATCCTAACAGAGTAGAAGGTTTTGTTTATTTACGTACTAATTTGAGACTTTCGACTAGAAAATGTGAAGAATATAATGAAAGAAACTAGATGTGAGACATTAGTGGAGATGCATGGGGGGACTTTGATAATGTTGGAAATTTTAGAGTAGCAACATTATCTCTTAATGAACCAGAGATGGAAACTATCTTATTTACTGAGGACACTCAAGGTAAGGAGGAAATTCATACTATTCCTATACTATTCCTATTTCTAGATAATAGACAATAAATAATAATTTACAATTTTTATTTTATATTTAAATTTTTTTAGGACAATAATTTGTTAATTCTAATTCAAACATATAAATGTTTGATATATTCAATTTTGATAATATATAATTATGATATATAATAACATTTATTATATTTTATAAATTACACATATCCCGAACATACCGTATCCTATACCGTATCCCGAACAGATTGTATCCAATACTTGTATCATAGCCGTGCATCATAGGTGAGAACTCATGTCATTTCCCAGCTCTTGTGAACTTCAATAATTAACAGACTAATCTCCACTCACTAAGTCTTTCTTAGCTCAAAGAATTATATTATAAAGTTGGGTGCTTGTGTATAAGAATGGCTCTAATGTGTGAACTCACATCCTTTGATTATAAAAAATATAAACCTAGTTCTTGTGAACTTCAACAGACAGATCTCCCCTCACAATGTCTTTCTGAACTACAAGAATTACCTATGTATAAAGTTGGGTGCTTGTGCTATATAGTGAGGGAGAGTGTTGGGTAGCATTACTTGTTGAAAATGGCTAGTTTACTAATTTAATTAAAGTAGCAATGGAAACAGCACGTGTAGGAAATGATTCTCCAATAATTTCTTTGTTCTTGTCAATACATGTTATAATTATAATTATTCCATCAAGTATATCTATAACAACATGCTGAGTGTAATTTTAGAAAAGAAAACTCAGAAATCTTCACAAAGTCTCGTAGCATTTTCAAATATTATTATTAGAAAGAAGTTTGAACTAAACTCGGAAAGAAAGATGAATATATACCATGCCGAAAAACAGTCATTTCGAGAAGAGCTTACCGTCAAGGACAGTTGTCCACCAAGAATAAAAACAGCAATAAAGCTATTTATCTGGGCAAACAACTTTCTTCTTCCAAGAGAGCTGGTAACCGTAGTGGCAATCACACTCACTTTCTGCAAAAACAACGCCAAACATCAGAGGAAATATGTACAGACCTATGAATGCTTGAAAAAACAACTTAAATCATGCACAAATAATATAGCTTTCTGTTACTTAGCGCGCAGTCACTGGTGAGTGCACCAGTCACCAGCAGTGGCAAAAAGGAAAGATATTATACATCCATAGTTATCAAACTCTCACAAGTTATCTCGGAAATTTGTCGAGTCTCAAAAATCATGTTATCTCACAAGAAAATTGGTCAAGCGTATCATGTTAACTGGCTAACTAGTCTGGGGTTTACAAGGCTTTGGTCTTTCCGACGATAATAACAAATTTTTGTGGTGTGGTTCTTCTAAGGTTCTTATAAATTGGGTATTATAGTTTTTCACCATTCTCTCAGCTATAATAGAGCAACAGGGGTGACAAAGCCGACATTGCAATGTCCACCCAAGACTAGTCCAAGGGCCAGTTTAGACAGCTCATGAGGGCAATGGGTATTCAAAGCCTGATGAGATGCTAAGGATCCATTTGCAAAGCATAGGATATGAGTCTCACATTAAAAATATGGAATTTTGGTGTGGGGTTTACATGGCTTTTGACTCTCCAACTACAATGACTAGCTTTTACGATGTGGTTCTCCCCAGGCTCTTAACTTATCAAACGCATTATCCCCAGTAGAAAAGATGGCCTTTGTTCGCTTTTTTCTATCCATGGCAGCCATGGATCACTGACCCCTGCATCAATTAGATATCAAGAATACATTTTTATATGGAGATTTAGTTGAGGAGGTATACTTGGAACAGCCTCCTACATTTGTTGTTTTTGTGGATTCATTATTGATTTGCAAGCTTTATAAAATATTTTATGGTTTAAAACAATCCCCCATCACTGACCCCTGCATCAATTAGATATCAAGAATACATTTTTATATGGAGATTTAGTTGAGGAGGTATACTTGGAACAGCCTCCTACATTTGTTGTTTTTGGGGATTCATTATTGTTTCGCAAGCTTTATAAAATATTTTATGGTTTAAAACAATCCCCCATCACTGACCCCTGCATCAATTAGATAGCAAGAATACATTTTTATATGGAGATTTAGTTGAGGAGATATAATTGGAACAGCCTCCTACATTTGTTGTTTTTGGGGATTCATTATTGGTTTGCAAGCTTTATAAAATATTTTATGGTTTAAAACAATCCCCCAGGTATTAGTTTGAGCATTATCTGAATGTCAAGATTTATCAAAGGATTGGTGTATGCAAAGAGGTTACGAAGAACTTTTTGTTCTTACCAATGTAGATGGGTTGGGTCTCCTAGTAATAAGAGATACACGTTAGGATATTGCACTCTCCTTGGTGGAAAACATGTCTTGTTGAAAAGCAAAAATAAAATATTATGTGGTCACTAGGCCATATGCTTTAGCACAGCAGCAAGCTACACCTCTTCATACATTAGAGCTTTCCATATGGTAAAAGTTCAAAACAACTTCTAGAAGAGTTAAAATTCTAAGCAAAATGAGTCCACATTGACTCCAAGTGGGAGTTCTGTGAGAAAACCCGATTGTAATTTCATAAGTGAAATGATTGTGTTATTGGGTAAAACCATCACCTCTTTTGTTAACTTAAACATTCAGCTGGCTGATTGGCTCACAAAAGCACTCGAGGGACCAATAATATCTTACATTTGCAACAAACAGGTTTGTCGAATATGCTCTTGCTTAAGAGAAATGTTGGAAATTACATCCTTTATGATTCCACCATTGAGGGCTAAAATTTCAGTTGAGCACTAAAATCACTACAGCATTTCACTAAATACATGTTTGAAAATGATTATTCCTGGGGAATAATTTTTGTTTTCCAAAAGCTTTCAAGAAGATGACAGATAAGCAGTTACTTCTCTAAAATAAGCAGAGCCAAATACAACGCAAAATATCAGGTACCAATTATGCAAAACATCTCATTTACATTAATCACCTAATGGGTATCTATAACCCAAAATTCCTAAAACTCCTAAATAAATTCTAATTAACACAAAACTTCATCGAATATAACTTTCCTTAAAATAGATGTCTTATTAAATCCATAAAAGTAAGGGGAGATATCTTATCAAAGATTAATCCCTAACAAAGAGGAAAAGTGATATCTGAAATAACATAATTTTCACCAAACCCATATATCAGAATAACAAAAATAGAAGTTTCAATGCAAAACTTTTTTACCTACGAAAGCTCCCTCACTATCTAGAGCATGTGGAGCAGGATCTAGAAACATTTGATTTAGTTCATGATATTTCTTTAACATAAGCATTAAATGACAAGAAAGCTGGCTATGTTTTTAACATAATTATGAGTGAAACTCATTAAATAAGTGGGACTCAACGTAATTGGAATTTTCAATAAATTTTAATCTATACAATTCCCCACATGTTCTAATCATTAAGGTAAACTTGAAATATAGATTATGAAAACTAAAGATTGTATAGCAGACAGAAGATTACCTAACCTGAAAATAGAAGAATGAAGAGACAACTGCACTCAGCCAGATGAACAATGATACATGTAACAGATAGGTTGACGACAATATAAGCCAGAGTCCTTCAAATATGGGCCATATTGGAAGCTTCACTGAAGTAAATGACTTTGGAGAACCTCTTGGAGTATGTTCAGTCTTCTGAATCTCATCAACCTTGTTTTCATTATCGGAATCAGATTTTCTAAATTCAAAATAAATAAATAATTATGGTTGTATCCCTCATGATGGCACGCACTATATATGCATTAAATTAACTATTTAACTCAAACAATAAATTTAATGAGGTGGACAAGATTCCCCCATATTTAACAGTTATTTGTGCGTTTGACATCTGCCCCTATCTATATATCCATGCTTTTCAGAACAATATTTACTTTACATTTTTTCTTTTTTATAGAACTAAAAATGGTGAAATCATGGGATTTTAGGCAAAGAGAGAGAAAAATGATACAGCTGATTCAGAAATTGGATAGAATAGAAAAATCCCATTGACAGGCCCTAATTCCAGACCTTGTCACAATATGGGTACGGCACCAGATTACGGTAGAATAAGAAGAATGAATGCTTTGGATATCTGAGTGATCCAGAAACTCTCGACATGTCCACTAAAAAATGAGAAACCCTACTCTCTTTTCTCTAATATATATCCTCTAACAGGGTCACTAAACTAACAGATTTCTACGAGTAACAGCCGTTAGTTTTCATTCCTCTCATTACAGAGGTTAGCACTCTCCTTTTGATAGACCTGCGCATTTGATACAACTGGTACCAAGAATTAAAAGAATTTACACCACAAGACACAGAGGTAGATATAAACAGAGAGAAAAGGAGAACTGTGATTTTGTATTAATTACTGAGAATTCAAGTGTCAGCACTCTCCTCAAATGAGTTTCCAAAAGCTGCTACTGCAGTAATTATTTATATATACACTGTAACTTCCTAACAACTGACTTGAGGATCAATTGGGCTTGTCAATATTTCAGAAAAAGAGAGAATACAGTCTAAATACTCAAAAATTGATATTAACTTTATAGATTTCAGACTCTGGGGAGAAAACTCTATAATTTGTCTTATTGATTCGGAAAAGTTTAGGGTTTAGGGTTAAGCTCTGTAATAGAAGAGTCAGCTCTTTATTTACAGAGTCAAGCTAACTAAGCTCCCTGTTTGAAAAAGGCTAGTTGTATCTGCTGTCAGGGAAATAATCTAAGATTTGTGACTCCTCTAGAAGGCTATGAAGTTCCTCTTTGACAAAATGGCTTCTGCTTGGCCGGTTTTATCTCTTTCTGGAAGACCCACCATCACTACAGAGAAACTAAATGGTATGGTAAAAATTATATCATAGGTTGCTTCTATAGAACTGTTGTTCCTGAGCATGGGATACCATCATCACTTCAGAGGAACTACACATATGGAGACTCTCAGTGCTTTCAAGACATGTTGCTCCTTTTAGAACACCTAGAGTAATTTTGCTAATTACATTCTGGTATGACTGCTAAAAGTTGGCCACTCTCAAGCAGATGCATCATGATATGACATCATGTGTTTGAATCCAAATTAGCTATCGAGGAGCTCAAGATGTTTATGGAGGCTAACTCATTAGAAGAGGTGATGAAGAAACTTCACAAGTTATGCCTCGTGGTTTGAATCCAAATTTTGATTACGTTCATGATCAAATTCTTACTGGTGAAGATGTTCCTTAAATGAAAAAATTAATAACAGAATGCCCCCTTCTACCCCTGGCTTGCTATTTGAGCTGATTTTCATACTTTTATCATTCTAACTGCTCACATATAACTATGTTAGTTAACTAACTAATCTCACACCCTAATACAGACTCAAGCCATTAGCCAATATGCATCAATGATTAGTTGGCAAAGTTGCTTATTAATTGCACTTGGCAGAAGGGAGTCAAATATACCTTGTGTTTCATGTTTCCTTGTTGAAGTAAACCAATTGTCCACAAGCATGTTTCTCTCATTACCCTTATTTAAAGTTGCAGGACAGCAAGAACAAGTTCCAAATGTTTAAAGGGGTTTTCTGGGGATCTTAAGATAGAGAGCAACAGACTTAATCTCCCTAATTGTGAGAATTCATGGGAGTCCACAGCTTATTAATTATCCTGATTTCCACCTTGAGGAGAAGGTGAAAATGTTGGGAGGGCGAATTGTGGTAGCAAATCCCCCCATTAGAAAGGTCTATCGTAACAAGAAGAAAATATAGAATAAGGGAATAACCAAATAAGAACCCAGAATCATTAACTGTAGTAATAGCCCAGGAGACAATTAAATGTGCCCAGCACAGAAATAAAAGGGGAAGGAGAAAATTAGTTAGGCAGTTATCATTTTGGGAGTAGAGAGACTTTGTTGATAGCTTCCAGGTCTCTTGAATAGTTGCATGTCCATGTATCCATATCATCCCATCATTGATCTCTGTTCTGGAATCACATTGATAAGGATTTAGGGATTGAAGAATTCAGTTCAATAAAAATTCCAATTAGTGCTCCTTCCATCTGATCAAGCTCTGTTACATTGTGCAAGCCCCCACCAATCAAAAGTGGCCATGATAGGAAGAATAAGGGGAAGTATAGGGAATTAGGACTCAAGGCTGTTACTAACAGTAACTATCTAACTTACAGCTAAAGTAACGCAGTATTAGATATATATTTGTAGGAGTTAGTTAGGAGAGTTGTGATTTAAGAAAAGCGAAAGGAAAGGAAAGTATAACTCCCCAATGTCCTCACGTTAAACAGAAACTTACAATCATTGCTTTGTATCTTCATCTCTGAGGCATCCTATCATAATACTCTTTTTTTCTTATTTTTCCTATATTCAGATTCAGCTCTATTAACACGGCATCTTAAATTTCCTTAGAGAAAGCTACTGTGCATTTACACGTAAAAGAATAAAAGTATGTAGGCAAAAGGCCAGTGACGTGTATCTGCTTATTCCACAGATTTAATATCAGTGCTGATAACTAATCAATTGTGTCAGCAGAGAATCCATCTACAGGGAAAATCAAATAAAAGCAACCGAGTAATATATAAGTAAAACTAGCAGTGACTCCTTTCGTTATGGATATTAACTACTTTGAATTTAAATAAAGAGAGTATATGCAGAAAAATACAGAGAAGTTCTTTTTGAATATTTTTTTACTCTTGCAGATCATTGGTTCTCTCTAACACACCAGAATTTTGCCACCAAAACATGTCACAAAGGAACGAATATATGGTGATTGACAATTACAACCAGACTATAGTGTTCACAGACCTGTAACCAGATTTAAGGGACTGGTCCAAAACTAACTTCTAGTTTTAGATGCTCTGTATATTTAAAGGTTAATACATTCCCTCAGAATTATACTGAGGGTATGCCATCCAAAACTTATATGTTTTCATTCATATAACTACAAATAAAAGAATACGTAGAATGACCTAATGGGAGATGATTGTTCTTCTACATGAGATGTACCACGATTTATCCCTCTTGATGTCTGCGCTGCAAGTTCCATCAATAATGCAGCAAACAAAAGCAAGACTGCAAAAGACATTATTTTACTTTATGGCAAAACAAAACTATATAAGAAAAGACTGTTTAGGGAAAATGCAAACTTACATGGGCCAACAAAAGCCATCCCAATGGCAAACAATGACCCAAAAAGTTGTCCAAGGGTGGCACCAGCACCAATAAACCCGAATAATCTCGAACCTGACTGAACTCAGAGTATGTTAAGTTGGTAGTAAATAATCCAGACAAAAACAAAAATTGATACAGCAGCAAACAAACCTCACTGTCCATCACATCAATTACCCTTGCCCAAGTTGAAGAAATTGTAATTAGATTAAGCAAAGCAACCTACACAAAATAACATAAACTAGTGTGAAAAAATGTCATTTGAAACAAGCTAACAGCAGAATGAAATCAAATTACATATTAAAATCTAAATATGGAAAATCATATCATCAACCATACCCAAAGAAACAATCCTATCCGAACAGAGATATAGAACCATCCATGGTTATCCCAACCAAATGAAGATGTAAGACTGCCTTGGTCTCCAATTTTCCCTTCTTCATTTGAGGAATAGGTCAAGGGTATGGATCCCTAGCAAGACAAAACCCATTTTAACACAATCAAAAGAAAATATTCTGAACGTAACAAGCAATATAGACTGCAGCAAACAATTTCAAGTTATACTATTGTCTTACTGTCATATTGGACTTTGAATATCCAGCTGATGAAGAGTGCCATAGAATAAAGAACAATATGAGGGATACACTAAAGAACCTGTGTATCAAAAACAAAGCCTGGAAGCACAATTACAGATGATATTCATGGGAACATAAACTAATAATAAGTGTCTATCGTTATAAAAATTCAGTTCTCATGACAAAAAAACCTAAATAATATGAATGCATGTGACCATAATGGTAATGCTATTCTCTTATTTAGTAGAACAAGAAATTATAATAACGATTCAAAAACCAGTTCAACTAATTACATCTAATATGTCCCGTGATTTTAACAGGCAATTACAGTGCCACAAAAAAAAATATACCACCCACAATGCTCTTACAAGCCAAGATTTTTAATCGCAGATAACACTCAGTAGAAGCAAGCTAAAATTTCATCATAAAAATATCACAGATGGAATTGACAACTATGGCAGCTATTGCTAAAAAAGGAGTAGAGATATAATACAAGAAAAAATATACCAAAGAAACAGATGAAGATGATAAGTAAGGAAAACTAATGACATAAACAACAAAAAATAAATCATAAACATATTATAGAAACTAAGCTTCACAACACTAAATTGATAGAAAATAGAAATTGTCAAGCTACAATAAATTGATAAAAAAACAAGACAAAGTGATAGAGGGAGAGAAAAAATTCTTAAAGGAATGAGGTTTAATTGCATTTTGGTCCCTCTTCGGGCCTATGTACAATTTTGGGAGACCTCTAATTTTTCACCCAAAAGTATGCCAACTTTTCTAATGAAACAAATCAAGTCCTTCTATCAATCTACCATTCAATTGTTAAGGGAAATAACTAACATGGCACCCAATTTTGAAATATGGCATAACATGTTGAGTTGGTACATGGTCATCAAAAAGGAACACTATGTCAGGCCAATAAAAGGACAAGATAAATTAATAAAGATAATCAAAAGGAAATAAATGGGTCGTGCATTTTAATCCAGTGTTGGAAAGGTTTCTTAATTGTGGTAACCCCTGACCCTCCTTCATTGAGGCCTATTAGAGTTGATTACCAATGTCTTAGAATGGACTACCTAGAAAGGGAGGGACTAATTAGAAAGGCTAAGTGAAGTGCCATAGTTTGTAGCCATCAGTACATTGGCTCTTAAGATGAGGGGGATGAAACCTAATATACACCAAATAACTATGAATGACCCAAGCAGCAGCTTCGAAGTAATCCATAGGATTGGGCTGCAATGAAACAGTGAGCCCAAGACTAACCGACGTCAGCATGAGAAAATGTCACCAATTGGATAAATACTTCATATAGAGGGTTCTGCCAGCTATTACACTTAGGATTCCATTTGCAAATTGTTGAAATCCTACATTGACTAAAAATATGACTAAATTTATAAAATACAAACCTCACCTTATAAGTCAATTTATAAAATTGAATTAAGCCTTCCATTTTATAATATGGTATCAAAGCCTATCCTAATGATATTTTTTGGGCCTATTTGTACCACCCAATATCGGGTCATTGTTAGATCACCCATATCCTTATGTGAGAGGGTGTGTTGGAATTTGAAAATCACTCATATCCTTTATGTGAGAGGGTTGAACTCTCACATCAACTAGAGATATGACTAAATATAAGATTTATAAGATTGAATTAAGCCTTCTATTTTCTAATACAAATCATTGTGGTATTGTCATATATATCATGTAATATTTTTTGTTAGTACAATCTTTACATAGCTACCAATTGTTGTGATCAGCGTATATATGATCCTATAATTGGATAATTTCATTTTAAATACCACACACATGAATGAAGGAGTAAAGAACATTGACCCTTGAAAAATCTTCTTAAATCTCTTCTTATTTGTTAGAGATTTTCCTCCTTCAAAGGAGTCTTCTTCTTCTACCTTATCAATACATCGACTAAAGATAAGGTAAAAGAGGTAAAAAGACTTCTTTTTATAGGGTTGAATTAGACACAAAAGCTCAGATATTCTAATATCCAACTGTTCACAGTCAGTCCTTATAGATGAGAAACTTAGTACATGTTATTACACATTTGAAAATCGTTACTTGTTCATTGCCCCCATCAAAGTTCAGAACTCCGGTTGTTTGTCAAATGTTATCACTCTTGCTGATTATGTTCGTCAAAGCTCCATACACATTCTGGTTCTACTAATTCATCTCGTGATCTTACAAGTTCTCTTGCCTGTATTTGGCTGAATGGTTAATAGTGCGAACTGTGTTCTATGTTGATTGGTATATTGTGTGGTACCATTACTCGATTGGTAGATGATTGTGTTGTACTACTATTGATTGGTTGACAGCTGCAATTCGGCATAGCTTATCCTTATGAACTTATGATTTGGTCATGTATGTATGATTTTAACATGTATTATTATCATACTTTGTGTTCTGATTTGTTAATGAAGGTGCAGTATGGGCACTATGTGTAGCAATAAAATGCATGATTGTGTTGTCATTATAAGTCTAATGATATTTAGTCATTAGTTTAAGATTTGGGGGGTACGGTTAAATGAATTATCAAAATTAAAATCAAAACTACAATAGGCAGGGAGAATAGTGAATTAATATAATGTTACCTTGCCTTTGGAAAGGTTAGGTAGAGAGAATATGAGAGAAGAAAAGGGCGCAGCAATGAGGGTGAGCACCAGGGACCCCACAAATAGACCCGGCAGATTTGATAACCCCAAAGAGATGGCACCCTCATCCCGCAACGGAAGAACCACGAAATACGCACTCAAAATCTGCAACAAATACCCCAAAAAAAGTAATAACCTGTTAAAAGAAAAAAAGTAAAAACAAAAAAGGAAGGGGAGGGGAAACATCCATATTCTCAGTGGTTGCATTGAGCAAAGAAACTCACGAAGAAGAAGCAGAAGAAAGAATGGAGCAGAGCAGAGGTCTCGTGCGGGTGAACCGTAACGAACACGGAGACGACCGCATCAAACGAAGACCTTCCCATCACCGTGTTAGCGTTTCGAATTGGAGCAAATGGAGATTCGAGAAAGACCAAGCATTGCGAGCAAGCCCGCCCAGGTCAAAGTATCTGATTACACCTGGCAAAATATAACGGGGAATAGTTTGATGGATAATATTTTTCTTACATAGGTAATATTACTCGATAAAAAAATAACTGAAAATTTATTAGAAAAAATGAAAATTAATTAAAACTAAATTTATTTTAAATATTTTAGATATATTTTATGATTTAATTTAAATTTTAAATAAAATATAACCAAACTTATTTATTATATTTAAATTTATTATATTTTTAAAATTAAATAATAATTTATAAATATATTTCTTTTAACATAAATTTTTTTATTATATTATTTATAATAATATAGAAAACTATTTCTTATGTTATCATAATTTTTTTTATGTTTTAATATATTTTAAAATTATTTAATTTTTATTTTAAATATATTTTATTATTAGTTTTTATTTTTAATTTTTTAATTTTTTATAAATTTTTAAAATTCTTTTAAATTTATTAATTATTTGTTTATTTAAATTTTAAAAAAATATTCATTTATATCAATTAAAATAAATATAAAAAAATATAAAAAAAAATAAAAAATATATATAAACGTATAAATATATTTATATTTTTTCTAATATTTATAATATATTTATATATATAAATATAATAAAAAAATTATATTATAATTTTAAATATAAGATTATATAAATTATTTATAAACATTAAATTATTATAAAAATATTTTTATATTTAATATTTTTTATTATAAAATATATAATAATTTTTCTTTAAATATTTTATAATATTTAAATATTTTATAATAATAAAAATTATATAATTGATATAAATTAAATTATTTGATTTAAATATTTTTTAAATTTAAATTAAATAAAACTAAATTATATTTAATTTTTATATTTAATTATGATAAATATTTAAAAATAAATAAATCGAATTAAACCCTGAATACCTTTAACAATATATAATTTTTTTTAAAATACATAATAAAAAGAGAAAAAATATATTTAAAATTAAATTATTTTAATTAGTTGAAAAAGTGTTAAAATGAATAAAAATTTAATATATTTTACATTGTGATTAATTTGATAAAAATGAAAAGAATTATTAGGTGTGTATTTTTTTAAGTCTAAATTCTTATTATATAATTTTTTAAATATTAAATATATTATGTAGAAAATAAAAAATTTAATAAAAAAAAATTGTTGCAAATATCATCTTAAATAATTTATTTGGTAAGATCCTCTTTAAAGATCTTTGACCTATTAATCTATATA
>BDMB01000088.1:704929-730997 GCA_016859785.1 Macrotyloma uniflorum | reverse complement strand
TATTTACAAAATTCTTTTAACATTTTCAAAATATTAAATAAAGATCCACCATTAAATTTAACTAACTAATTAAATATAATTAATTATATAAATATTTTATATATCAAAATGTTTTAAAATCTATATAATTAATTGGATATTATATTTAAGTCGAATATTTAAATATAAAATTATTTAAAAGTAATTTACAAAAATTTTAAATTTTATTTTATTTTTTTCATTTTTTAAAAATATAATAAATTTATTAATATTTTTATTTACAGTACAAATATTATAACTTAAACTTTATTTATATATATAGAAAATATACTTTCATTAGATATTTAAATATTTTTATGAATAAAGTTATTCAAAATGAACCGATGAGAAATAAATTAAAAATAAATATAATAAAATTAAAAATTAATTAAAATTAAATATATTTATTTTATATATATATATATTAAATTTAATCTAAATTTTAAATTTTAAATAAAAAAATTGAACTAAATTAAATCAAAATATTTATTTATTTAAATATAAAATTATATTTTTAAAATTAAATAATAATTACAAACATATATTTATATATCTTATTAAAGTTTTTTTATTATATTATCTATAATAATAATATATAAAAAGTTTTTTTAATCATTTTACATATCATTATATTTTTATAAATGTATTTTAAAAAAATTTAATTTTTATTTAAAATATGTTTTATTATTATTTTTATCTATAATTTTTTTATTCTTTTCTTTATTAATTTTTTAATTTTATTTTTTAACTTCTCTTATAAGCTCCTCTACATTAATCAAATTTTATTTTTTCCTATTTAAATTTTTAAAAAATATTTCATTTATACCAATTAAAACAAATACACACAAAAATATTAAAAAAATAAAAATTTAGACATATCTATATTTTTTCTAATATTTATAATATATTTATATTTATAAAATATGTTTAAAAAATTATATTATAATTTTAAATATAAAATTATATATTTTATTTATAAATATAATAACAATTAAAATTATAAATAAAATAATAATTATAAAAATATAATTAACTCTTTTTTTCATTATAAAAATGTAATAATATTTTTTCAAAACAATATTCTATAATTTTTTAAAAATATATATAAAAAATTTATAACAATAAAAATTATTGTAAATATTTATTTGATTAATTTTATGTTAAATTAAAATCGAACTAAAAGAAATCGTTTTTATTTTTATGTTTGATTCGAGTAAATATTTGATAAAAAAATTAAATTGAATCGAGACGTGAAAATTCTGACCACTTCTTACTTGACTTTGACCTTTATCATCATATTAAATTAAATTAAATTGAGATGTTAAAGTTTTTTGTGTAGAAACACAAGTAGATGATGCTTGTTTTATAGGGAAAGACAATTCTTCTATATATGATCAGTCTAACTGCAATGATAATACACCTTCCTATTTTCAAAACAAATAATAATGTGAGTATTACTATGTGTAAGACATGAAGTGAAAGTAGTAATAATCTACCTCTAAGGAAGGTGGGTTGTGACAATTGCCTCTAATCTAATCTATAACTCTACATTGTGCCAAAAATGTGTCGACTAGAGTCACCTCTCTAAGATACTACTCTCTAATGACCAAATAGAGAAACACTACCAACACTAGTCCCTTTGACTATTATTTATGCAACTACTCCTTTTGTCACTCCTCAATTTCAAGTGCTAAACTCAAAAGCTCAACAAAAATATAACACTTAGAGCCCCCAACCATAGATTTATACAAATACTCTATCAATCCCTCGATGAATCTCTTAATACATTTTCTCTATGATAAGATAGGGAACATTTCTAAAAAGATGTGCGAAACGAACACTAATCTAAAATTGGCATGCCCTCACTCAAACTTATAAACTAAGTAATCTCTAATACTTTCCAAAAGAAAGCGAGCCATAAATATCTTGGAGAATTCAACTCATGCCAACTGGGTGATCTCTCTAGTCTTATCTAAAACCCTCCATAACCTTTCTAAATAATTAATGAACCAATGTGAGTTCCTACTTATGTGGGAGATTTGAGCTTTAAGAATTCAAATAAGTTAACCATTATCTCAATAATTGTCAATCATATATTGTTCTACCTATGTAGCACCACAACATTAGTTATCTCAACAACCACTCCATGTCTAGTAAAAGCATCTCCATGTCTACCACAATTATGACTTTGACCACATCCCCTTTGAAGGGGTCCTCATGATTGTGTAACAAACTCATTAGAAAATCTAATTCTAGTAAGAATCCTAATTCTAGCTATCATTCCCACCTATGAAAAGAAAAATATTTATCAACTTCAAAATAAAAGTTTAGAGAGTTTTCAAAAGGTTATGAATAGACACACTTTGGACGATAGACTTAGGATCACATAAGATATCAATAACTCGTAACAAATTACTTGTAAGAATTTATTATCACCCTATGTCTTAAGCTACTAAGATTTAGACTATGATACTAACTTTGTCATGACCCAAATTATAATTAGCATACAAACTAACACTCTTAGTTTAACAAGTCTAAATCAAACACTCCAACACAAAATTATCTAAAAATCTAAAAATAATTTACAAAAACTTTGATAAAGTTTTTTTCTATTTTTTTTCAACCTTCTCAAAATATAAAAAACCTATTAATATTTTCATTTTCAAATAAAAAACATCATTACATAATGTATTCTCATATGAGGATAAATAAATATTACAACTCAAACAAGTTCAACTTTAAACTTTCTATAAATATAAAATATACATAAATTTAAAATGACATAAAAAATCATTCTAACAATATAGGATTATATAAAAAAAACGAAGTAGGTGACAACAAGTGGTCTACTATTCAACTACTTGTGAATTTGAAAAAAAGAAAGAAAGAAAATAATAATAATAAATGGTAAGACTTAAGAAAAGATAATAACCAGTATGAATTATAAAGGATTTATACTCATGTGAACACATATATTAGGAATAGTTAATAAAATTAAAACATATAAAATCAAATATTTGTTATTATCACATGAATTACATATAAGAGAATCGAGAAAAAATTTCATTCTATTAAGAATTTTTTTTTATGGGTGAGCAAAAATAAA
Source organism: Macrotyloma uniflorum (assembly GCA_016859785.1). Taxonomy (NCBI): domain Eukaryota; kingdom Viridiplantae; phylum Streptophyta; class Magnoliopsida; order Fabales; family Fabaceae; genus Macrotyloma; species Macrotyloma uniflorum. The sequence continues at coordinate 727,873 of BDMB01000088.1, read as the reverse complement.
AACGTACCCGAAAATAGTCCTAGAGTTACTCACTTGAGCGAACTATATTCGCTCAAGTGAAAAAGTTATGTACAACACAAACAATCTTGCCAAATCAACTTAATTCATGGATTTAAATCAATACCAATCATTCTTAATATTTATAACTTAATTCATACCAGTTTTAATAATTTAACATCATCAATCAACAATTATATACATTCCCCTATCAATTTCACAAGAACCCTCAATATTGTAATATATTATCCCGAATCAAGAAATTAAATTTCAAATTATCTTCTCTTATCTTAAATTTCCAGCAATGAAGATTTAAAGAAATTTTAGAAATTATAGATTATCCCAAAGATCTATCACAAAAAATATCTTAATTATCAAGAATCTTATCAAAATCCCCTACAATTACTAATATTCCCCAATTTTAAACCCCAAATTAAAAACCCTAACTTTGAAATTAGAATAACTTACTTATTAGCATAAATTAATTGGTGGAGGATGTTTTTTTTATTGAAGATCCTCCTCCAGTATATTTTTGTACTTGGATGAAATTGAAGTAGAAATCTAAGAAGAGAATTGAGAGTTTAGGAAAATGAGAAAGTATAAAAGAGAGGGAAGAGATTATAATTATGCAAAAATGAAACAAACGAGAGTGTTTAAAATTTTTTAGACTTAAATACCTTATCTCCTTCCGAAATTTAGTGAGCTTCAACCTTACCCAAATTCCTAACCACCAAATTAATATTTTATAACATCAAATAGAATGAATTATAAGAAAAAAAATAGTTATAGATTTTAGATACTGTTATTGTATAGCAGATAATTTACAATTTTTCATAATTAACTTTTTTTTTCAATAAAAATACATATATTTATAATTTTTTTATAATTAATTTGAAAAAAATTAATTATTTATATAAATTATTAATTCTTATTTAATAATATTTTATATTAAAAAATATTTTAATAATCATTAATTTATTTAATTATAATATATTTTTTATTCTTTCAAACAAATTAAATTAATTATAAATTATTTTCTTATTTCTTTCATTTAATTAAAATAATTTTACTTTTTATTTTATTTTTTTCTTTTTAAATATCTAGCTTTTTCCTTTATCTAATGCAATCAACACATTGGAATCATAACCCCGACATGGTTGATGGCACCAGATATGCAAACATTAAATCAGGAATTGAAATACGACTAAATAATTTTTCTATTTTACAATTTAGGCTTTATTGCTTTTTGCTTACATCAACCAAATGAGTTTGTTTCTCAGTAGGAACACTAAGTTTTTAAACATTTGCCTCAACTTTCTAAACATTAAAGAAGCATTTGACTTTTATTGGTATATAAATAATTATTAAGAATGGATACCATAAATTAATATATATAAAATATGTAAATTTCTTCTTATATATTTATTAAATATTATATTAAAATATATTTAAATATATATATATATGCATTTTTTTAATTTCTTAATTACCGATTTATTACTTATTTTATTTTTTCTATTTAATCTGAGATAATTCAGAAAGACAATCAAAATAAATAAAAAAATATTATTTAGACAATTGAGAATTGAAAAACATTTCCTTTTTGCTTTATAGTATAGATAAAAAAGCATAACTCTTCCCGTAGAGAATGTGCAGCATTTTCTCAGGTTCCCGATTTGCACTGAAATTTGGGTGGAACTCAAGGTCAACGTATAATCTGAGGAGATTCCGTGTGTATGCAATGGACGCAGCAGCAGTAGCTAGGGTTTCTAATGGCGGTGGCGGCGTAGTTCGCTTTCCTTTATCTGCATCCAGTGCTTTGGTCATTCAGAAAGGAGACATCACCAAATGGTCCATTGATGGTTCCACTGACGCAATAGTATGTGACTGTTCCTCTCTCATATTTTCTCTTCTAAAAGAATCCCCGTCAATCAATGAATCGCATGATCTCGTCTCGTGCAGGTAAATCCCGCGAACGAGAGAATGCTTGGTGGTGGTGGTGCCGATGGAGGTAACTCATTTCTTGTGGATGGATCCTATATATACAGTGAATTTATTAGAAAAAAATGAAGTTCTTTATTTCCTTGTTGAAGGGTGCTGCACTCTCATGTTAATAAATAAATTATCAATTTGGTCCTTCATGCGTTACCTTCTATCGTGAATAGCCTTTAAAATAATGAAATTATATATCACTCCCTAAAGTATTGACTATATTCATCAGTTTAGTCTCTAAATTGAATATATTGTACTAACATCGAGGGATTATTTTGAAGGATTTTGCAATATTTTTAGACTGTATAGCATAGTATGGTTTCTAATGCTCCAAGATTGCATACACTATTATTTTACTTTAAGGAGTATATTGGAAGTAGTACTTTAAGGATGAAATGGATGTTTATTCTATATAAAATTTATTTACGAAATTATGAGTATTAAATAAGAAGAGGAATGACACAATTTTTTTATCTTCAATAAATTTCGGCCTGAGAGTATTGTAAGAGGATATACTAGATAGCGAGTTGGAAGCATTTGTCTTGTTTTAATGGGTGTGACCCTGCTGACAGCTATACATAGGGCAGCAGGCCCGCAACTTGTTGAAGCATGCCGAACTGTACCTGAAGTTACGCCTGGAGTTCGGTGCCCAACAGGGGAAGCAAGGATCACACTGTGAGTTCTTCTACTTTAGCACATTTGGATTAGCTTACAGAATTAGTTTTTGAATTGAAAAAGTTGTCTGTTTTTTTAAGAATTTGAAGTTTATTTGTAAAAGCTAAAACCACCTTAACTAGTTCTGCTTGTCTCTCATAGACCTTATAGTTTTTTATGTGCAGTGGTTTTATGCTGCCTGCTTCTCATGTTATTCACACTGTTGGCCCAATCTACAGTTCTTATAGTAATCCTGCTGCCTCTCTGGCAAGTGCTTACAGGTGGTTTTTTTTAAAGATGTGCTTGTTCAGCTATTTTTCATTTTGTGTTTTGGTTCATTGTCATTACACTTGATTGAGACATTTGTATTGTCATTGATTTCCAGAAACACTTTGAGGGTTGCAAAAGAAAACAACATTCGGTATATAGCATTCCCAGCCATATCATGTGGTGTCTATGGGTAGGTTTATGCTAACAAACACCCCCATCCCATTCTAATTTACACATTCTTCATTTGTTCATCATCAATTTTTGTCATGTTGGAAGAGAAGACTAGTGTGAAAAGGTTAGAGACATAGCATGACTTCCTGAGATGTAATTGTCTTTCATGATGGAATCTTAAGAGAAGTTATTTCCATCATGGCTATTCATTTCAAAAGTTTGATTATGAGAACAAAAAACATAAACTTTTAAAATTTCTAATACCATAACTTTCTTTTTAATATATGATGACTGCTATAATCTCTTCCCAAACCTAATAATTTCAAACCAATAGCTCTCAAATGTAATGCTCCCTTTGGTTTTTTAGTGGACCCAAGACTTTCATTACAATTGTATAATGCTGCTTTGTCTCAGATACCCTTATGATGAAGCTGCTACAGTGGCAATTTCTACCATCAAAGAGTTTCCAAATGACTTTAAGGAGGTAAGACATTACTTTTTTGTCTGAAATTTAATATTAATAAATATAGGTTCAAATTTTCACTTTTAGTAAAATGTAACATTTCAAATTAGATGTGACTGCGAGTTTGCCTATGAGTTTTATTTAAGTTCAACAAATTTAAGAACCAATTGGAGCCCTATGGTCACTTCATTTCAATTGTGTTTGAAATCACTGAAAGGTGGGACTTTGTTGATATGATTTAGAGTCAAAACTAACTAAATATGAGTGGAATCAAAATTTTTTCAAAATCAAATATTTGTTTAAATAACTTTCAAGGTACTTTTAGCTGAATTAATTCTTGGTCCAGTGTGAGCTGGGGGAAACCCATGACAGGTCCAAAAGAAAAACTTTACAAAGGATTTTATTTAAAAATCAAGTTAGTTCCTAGGATCCTCTTTTCAGAATAGAAAATCTTAGAGCCTAACAATGAACAATAGTCCAAGAACAAGGTATACTTTGTACATAATAAAATCAGTGTATCAATATTCTCTGTCATGGTATTTAGAGCTCATTGATATTTTTTTCATGGCTACTGCCACAAATCTAGATGGGGCTTCTTCCACAACTCCAATTTTTTTTGACTCTAATGACTGCTCTGGCCACATTTTCTGACTAAAAATTTTGGTGAGATAATTTTTTGCTGTAGTGACAACAAATCAAACCTGTTATCAAAGCACCTTCATTGCTTGTTGTTTCTCCTTCTGTTCAGATGTGTTTTCTTTTTGAAAGTGACCATGATCAAAATTGTATCGATCCAGAGTATCTGGTTTGGGAAAAGCAAGATCAATTGCTTCTTGCATGACTTCAATCTTCCTTATTGAGTTCAATGCTTAGTCATGTTCTTGGATCAATTCATTCTTATGAAGTATGGGACAAAATATTTATACTAGGCATTGTTATTGTGGTGGGTAGTTTGTTGCAACTATTATTTTCTATTCTATTTAGTGTAACTGTTTGTGAGGCAGTTACTATAGATTGTTTCTTCTTTGGTTAGTGTAAAAGGTTTTAGTTAGAAAGTTATAACTAATTTTTCTATCTGAGCTTTTCATTTTTAGTTTCTGTAAACATTTCAATATCTTTTTGTATCTTTGTTCTTTACATAAAATCAATGAATCAGTATTTTCTATCACTTGTAAATTCTATGTAGAATCATGAGACAAGGCAAGGCAGCCTGTTGCTTTATTTTAAAAAAGGTTGAAGTTTCATTGATAAATTTTGTATATAATAAGATGACATTTCTGTATAAATGTTTAAATTGTGGTTCTGAAAATTTTTACACTTGTAAATACTATATAGAAGTATGAGATGAGGCAAGACAGCTTATTGCTTTTATCTGAAAGGTTGGAGTTTGATTGATAAATTGTGTATATAACAACACAATGTTTTTCTGTGATTAGCGTTTTAGAATAAGTAATTACGTGTAAATATTTGTTTCAGGTACACTTTGTTCTGTTCTCTCCTGATATTTATGACATTTGGTTAAATAAGGTAGATGAGTTGTTGAAAGATTAGTGTGCCACATTTGCAATCAGCAACTCAATTGAAGACAGAATCATCTAGAACTCGTGGAACAAATGCATTATCAAGTTTCAATTGGTCTTGTAAGAGAAAGATATAAGCTTAATCTTGATGATTATAGTGGTGATGGTTGTTATTATATGATGAATATGATTGTAATTATAATCTGCACCCTATCTAAACTTTGATTTTATAAAAAATTGGAACACTTGAGTGCATTTTTACCTTTGTATGGAGGTTCAAGCTCCATTTATATATATCCATTTTAGTGTTTAAGGATGTGTTTGATCATGATTTAGCTATTTTTGTCTTTAAAACCTATTTTATAAAACAATTCTCTAATATCTTTTCAGAGTTGAAGAGGGAAAAAATGGATTGAGAATACAACTTTAAAAACAGTTTTGAAAGTTAGAAGACAAAAAAGTATTGTTTGATGATTTGTTTATAAAGACCATTTTATTGAAGACATTTCCAAAATCGCTCAAACTTTTCACATTCACGTTCAAAAGCTTCACAAACTTTCCCCTCCAGCGTTTTTTTTCAAATTCCAGCGTAAGTTTTTATTTTAAAGGAACTAGTAATATAACATGGAAATTAACTTTTCTAAAGTAGTTTTTTTTCTTGTAAATTACAAAAATTACATCCTGTAATGCATAAAAATAATTACATTACCAAAACAAATCCAGTGTATAAAAACATTTATATTATGGAAAGTAGTTTTTGAAAGATTTATGAGAAGGGGAAAAAAGTTGGACACAAAAGATGCTAACAAAATATGAGAGAATCCGGGAGAAGTAAATGGGGTGGGCTTGCCACCAATTTTTGAAATTATATTATGATCATGAAAGAGGAGAGAAATTATTAACAGATAATAAGATACTTTCAATTTGAATTTCGAAAAGGAATTGTTGAAGACTCTTTTCGGTTTAAGGGAGGTATTACTTTGAAGGTTTTTAACTAAAGAAAATAATGCAACTCACATTATTCATGGTAATATAAATTCGGCCAAAAAAGTTATAAGAAACGAGTTAAAAATCAAAGTGGAAAGAGGAAGAGATAAAAAAACATATCACTTGCTAAAAAGATAAGTGTAATGAATATTTATCATTTAAATAAGTTATTCTAAAAAAAATAAAGGAACAAATTTACTAGAAAGATCACTTTACATCCATAGCTTATTCATAGAAAAATAACATTTCAATAAAATTGACATTATATGATTTTCTAATTATTTATCACATATTAAAATTTATTAAAAAGGAAAACAAAAGAAACAAAATTCATGAGAGGATAAAAAAAAATATTAAGAAAATTTATATTTTAATAATTCAAATTTATTTCTTAAAAAATAAAATGAATATAATTTAATATAAAATATAATTAAGTAAAATATTGTCAATTATCTAAATTAAAATTAACCATTTTATTAATACATTGATTTCTTTCACCAAAGATATGAGAAACTCTAAAATTTATAGATAAATATATAAAGAGTTAAATATATGTAAACAACAAAGAGTAACATGTAATTTAGGAAGAATGTTGAAGAAGTTAATTTTTAAGTTTAATTTTATGTTTACTCTCAACCTAACTAAACTTCTTAAAGTAGTTTTTCAAGTTTGTTAGAGTAATAAATGGAATAATGATATTTTATTGATGACTTTAATTTCCATAAACAAGAATCCTTTACAACCAAGTGTATCCAAGAAAAATACTCTCTAATAATGATTGTTTTTTAATAGATCAAGGTAATACTTTATGAGGTTAAACATATATTAAGAATATTACTTTATTCTAAACTTAATCATCATAAATTTATCCAATTTGTTTATAACGAAGAAAGAATATTGTTATTACATAAGATAATATTCACTTTTTGAAGTTCTTTCTTATCTCCTCTTCAAGTTATTTAGTTTTATATCTTTGCAACATCTTGTATTTATATAATTCTTTTTTATTTTTTTTCTTCTCTTTTTATTTATGGATCTTGTAGTTAATCCTTGAAATTTGAATGCTCTCCTAAAGTCTTCATCATTATCGTCTTCTTAAAAAGAATTTAATCATAAATTCTATAATCTACATTAAAAAGATCAAATTATTAACATTGAAAATATGAATAACACTATAATATTATATATATATATATATATATATATATATATATATTCATAAGTATAAAGTTCCTTCTCACAAACTAAAGGTAAAATACTAGTTCTATTATATTTCTTCAAAATAATTCAAATCAAAATAATTAGATATCTAATGTTGGGTTCCATTACATTTAAAGGAAAAGGTACTCCTAATTCCTACTCTGCCTTAGATGGTTTTTCCAAAGATCTGCTATCTACTTCCGTGCAAAGATACAATTATAATAGTTCAAACACAAATACACATAGAGGGTAAGTTAGTGAAAACAAGATAATTCATAAGAAATTCATAACAATTCAGTATTAAGTATAGAATTTCATACAAGTGAAAGGACCTACCAAAGGCTTTACACATTTTAATCATATTCACAATCAAGACCGATGCCTTCCGGAAGACTGTATGGATTTTGCATATTTAGGGCTAACACACCTGATGTATACTCTAAGACCACAAGTTTAACCAGCCGACTACTGGGTCGTTTTTACCCCAGGATCATTCACAAAGCATCACCACATCCATCTCACATCAAGGTAGTCTCACAAACTATCATAAAGACAATTGGTAAGACTTCCATCGACCTTCACCGCATAACAATCTTAGTCTATATAACTTAAAAAGTCATTAAGATCTGAATATCCTATAATATATCCTTAAATTCATACACACTACATTGTCAAATCATGCTCATAATCATATAATCAAACTCCCCTCAATAGGAGTACTAATGCCTCATGCTAAAAAGTATTTTACAAGTTCAATCATACATTTTATCTCATTCTCATACATCTAATCACATTAAGTTCACTGCTCTGGGACAGGGTAAATTCGCTTAAAAAACCTCAATCCACTCAACGAATTGGATCCAGAGAGTAGTATCACCACAGGAAAAGATTCGCTCAGCACAAAGACCCTCTGCTTAGTGGATTTTAACTCGAGAGCACCATATCCCTTGAGACCAATTCCGTTGAGCGCACAAGGTTTACGCTTAGTGAAAATTATGCAGATATAAATTCTACAGAAAGATTAACCCTGGTTTGCCTGGTTTAGTTCATCAATCAGCACTCTTAAAACACTAAATAGCTCGAATTGTGCCTCATTTAGGATAAAAATGTGAAACCAAGCAAACCAAGATAACTCATCTACACAATTTAGGATCTAACTCCAATGAATCAAGACAGAAATTTCACATCAGAATACTCCAATAGTGAATTCCCAACAGTTCTCATCAATCCAAAAACACATTAATTCCAACTCAAACACAGATTCATGAAATTAATCATACACTCAAGTCAGAGTCACAAAATCATATTACAACAACCCATTTTAACTTAACAAAACCACAAAAGACTAATTCCAGCCGAACAACTTCTAAGTTCACACAAATGTTAAAATTTTCAGTTTCCATCCACATAATGACAATTTACAGATAATTCATAAGCATAGTTCTAAATCTCATATTACTTAATCCTAGGAATCTTGAAACTAAGACTAACTTCTCTTATCTATTTTGGTTCCAAAAGTGCTTCTTTCTCAACTCTATAAGACAAAGTTCCTAATTCTCTAACTAGTTATTCAATCACATGTTTCATAATTCAAACACACTATTAAGAATCTAAACTAGCATAAAGTCATATTGATGGAGAAAAACTCACATGTAAGGGGTTGAGACCCACATGCAACCACGAAACATATTGAGAAAATGGGGATTTTAAGCGAGAAAAGCTTACCCAAATCAAAACTTTAATCGGGCAGAATTGATCTACTCTTTACAAGTTTCGATTTAATATCTTCGAATCTTAAAAAGAATGAAGTAAGAGGAAGATAAATTAAAGAAAAAATAAAAAATTTAAAAAAAAAAAGAATTTTAAAGAGATAATTTTTTTTATTTATAATTTTTTTAAAATTTTCCTAAATACTTTCCTCTTTCATCCTTTAAACTTAATATTTCATTTATCATTTAGATTAATAAATCTTTATAATAATAATAATTATTATTATTATTATTATTCAACAACACAACTAGGAAGACGATTTCTTCCCTTCCTTTATCTGTACACTATTCATATTCAACTTTTTTTTCTTTTTCTTTTTCCTATTTTTTCTTTTATCTTAGTGTGTAAGGGTTGATTGTCACATTTGATGCATATTTTTTTTAAGTAAAATGACATGCTTTCATTCCGTTTTATCTAACAAATAGTCCAAGTTTGCAAATATTGTATATGTTTAAATATTTATTATAAATAGATCCAATTCATTAAATTCATAATTATTTTTACTAATATTGGTAGTTGGTTTATTTTGAAGAAAAAGAGGAGATAAATTAATGCAAGAAGAAAAGAAGTGAGGAAAATTTATATTTTAACACTTTACTTTTGATACAAATTATACGCATATACGTAGAACTAAAAATTTTTATATCAATAAAAATTATTAATTTCTTTAAATTACAAATTATATGTATGTAAATAGAACTTAATTAAATTCTCTTCTATGCCTAAATTATAAATTTCTTCTTTAATTTTTTTTATAAGTTTAAATAATAAATAAATATTTAATTTAATAAGTTCAAGAAAGCAATTTTTTTATATTTTTATATTTAAACAAACTTTAATGTAGATAAATGTTAGGTATATTATTTAACTTAAAATTATTTTATTTTTATTTTATTTTTTCAAAATTTTGATTTATAGTAATTATTTTAAATTTTTATGAATATTCATTATTTAAGTTAAAGAGAATAAATATATGATAAAAATTTTATATTAAATAAATTTTTAAAATATGCATTTGAAATTTTACATAAACTTAATTACTCATTTGAAAATTTTTAATTATTTTAATTATTCAAGTTTCGATATAAAAAATAATATCAAATTAATTAAAGTTCTTTCAATATTTATTTTTTCGAATTAACGAATCAACATCTTATATTTTAATTAATTAAATTTTATAATTAACTATATTATAGGTATCTTCACTCTCACAAAAGGATCAAACCAAATTAAAAGGACTTAAACTTTTCTAAAAAAAATTTGAAAATATAATTCTATACTCAACTGCCTTAACTACTTAAATCACATTTTTAAATCAAATTGGTATGATTTCTGTCTCAAATGAATTAAGTCAAATCATAAGGACTTAAGTCATTCTACAACAATTTTTGAAAGTTTTCTTAGACTCAATTTGCTTAAACTAATTTTCAAGGACTTAAGCAAATTTAGTTTCTTCAAGGTAAGGAGTGCAATTTGTTTAAGTAAAAATTTAAAAGCTCAAGCAAATTCATGGTGACCAAGTTATTTTGTTTAGAAAATCACAAAATAAAAGGTCAAAAAGAGGAAATGGAGAACTTCACACTCTTGACATTTTGCACTCTCTAACCATACTCAATACTCTTTATCATTCCACCATTAAAGTTAAAGATATTGAAAAATTATAATAGTTTGTGAATGATCAACAATAATATTCGATTGATTCTTTATTTTTATTTTTTTCTTTTCTTTTTGAGTTGATTTTTATGGAAACGAATGGTTGTTTCTTTTCTTTTTTTTAATTTGATGTAATTTTGTATACTTTATATGATTTTATATATATATATATATATATTAATATATATTTACATTCTATTGATAAATTTATTGAAAAAATCTCATATTAACTAAAGATGAGACTAAAGCATAATATATAATTAAGGTGTAAATTTTACCTTCTAAATTTGGAGGTAAGTTAGACACCATAATCACTTTTTAGATAGTATCAAAACTTGATTACTAAGATTGTTAAATTTAAATTGGGTCACTTGTTAATATACTCTAGTTAACAAGTTATTAGACACGAGGTCACCTCTTAATAAATTATTAGTCAATGTGAAATTTCTTTAACACTCTCCTCTTATATTGAGAAAACTTTCTCAACTTGAAATCATGGTTCTATATAACGACCCGTTAATAACTTTATTAAGTGACCTTATAATCTTGTTAACTAAGTTCTAATGTAAAAAATATTATAAAGTTTATACTGATATATTATAATTCAATATTATTTATATATTATAATTCAGTTTTTTTTAGTTAATGTAGAATTTTTTAACAAATTGATGTAATTCATGTTTTTGATGTAATTCATGTTTTTAATGTGTTTTTAATGTGTTACTTGCTTTTTTAATATGATTTGATATCTAGAATTGTATTGGTAAATATTTTCTGGCTCACCACTTGAAATGAATATAAGTTATATAATGAGTTTAAACAAGACTTAGAATTTCATTTCATTATCAAGGAATGATATTTAGTGAATCTCATCTTTAATAATGTCTCACCATCTATGCCACTGTTTGATAACATTAAAATTGACAAGTTTATCAACACAATGATTTCCTTCTATGCAACATCTTTCTCCATCTGATCATAAGCTCCTATCGAACCCTACTTTGATTCTTGAAAGTCTACACAACCATCATAGGTATACTTTCTTTTCTTCATATCAATTCTTCTTCTTATTTGTCTTCAAGTTTGTTGAAGATTATGAAAAACTATATATAAAACATTTTAAAGTATAGCAGAAAACATTTGTCATGAGTAAAAAATCATTCATGGTAAATCTAAAGATGAATGTTATTTCTGTGAAAAAGTTGGAAATGTTATGCCCAGATAAAAAAAAAAAAAAAGGTCGCCTAATACTTATACTAAAAAAGAAAAAAACAATTCAGACCTACTTTAAACTTAAGAACTCAAATTCAATTATTATATTGGAGATCTTATAACATTACTTTCTATCTTTAGAAGCCACTTGTTTGATAATATATCTCTATTAATTAGTTAATTAATTACTCAACTTGTTAGATTAGACAAAGTTATTTGTCATTCATCTTGTCTCTGTAGAAAACTCACTCTTTCCCATTGGTCTTGGCCCTAATCATGAAAGACAATGAGATTAAGAAAATTAGTATTATAAACAAGTGGGTGTGTGATAAAAATCACAGATTTGAGTATTTGAGAGAGGAAGGGCCTCTGCAACTGAGAAAATTCTCAGGTCGAGCTTGGAGAAGATTTGAAGGAAGATATGTGGCATGTCACATCATATCAAACACAGTCCACCATAGCATGCTGTGATGATCTCGGACATTCTGCAATTTTCCCAACAAAACATTATATGACACATTATCCATTTTAGACCAGTACTTAATTAGAATTATTTAATTGATAATAATAATGTTAGATGTTCATTCCGATAAGAATAACATCATTCAGGATTGCCTTTAGATGTTAAGAGTTGTTTTTAGATATTGAAGACTTCATGTTTAACCTAAGTAATATGGACCGTTAAAGACAAATATATATTACATTCAGCTATATTTTAAATATTTAATTATATTCTAAATATTACGTTCATATTGTAAATAAATACGGTTATAAGTATATAAATACTCTTTAAACAATTTTCATATATTAATTTTTTTTACTGATATATCACCACAACTTAAATGAAAACACTATTCTGTCAAGAATTAAGTAAATTTATTGCCTTTTAAATTTTAACGTGTACTTTTATACAATATCTTATTCAAGATATTGTTGCATGTTAAAGGTAAGCAGTAGCTTATTTGTATGGATAAGTTATATTGTGACTGAAATTCATAATGAATAAATATTTTTAAAGTATAAATTATATTTTCAATTCATGATAAACATTTATAATATGATAAATTATTTACTTAAAGTAATAATAACTTTGTAAAATATATTAAAAATTTGATTTTATAAGATCTCTAACCTATTATAAAATGGAATAAGAGATATTTGTGATAAATTTGTAAAATATATTAAAATTTTGATTATATGAGATTTCCTTATATTCATATTTTATTCCTGTAAATAAAAAATTAGTTTATTATTGAATGTTTAATTTTATTTAGATTTTAAAATTAATAGGTTAACTTATTAATTTAAAATATATAGTAAATGTAACTAGTGAAAAATAACTCAAACGTAAAATTATATAAACATTGCACTAAAAAAAATAACATATAACTACACAAATTTCACAGTAATATATATATATATATATATATATATATATATATATATTTAATTCAAGTAAAACATGTAGCTACATATAATTCTTATTTTTCTTCCCGCAAAAACCCAACAAAAATCAAGTAGGATAATTGTGATGTAAATTCTAATAATTCATCTTCATAAAAAAATATAATAAATGAAAATTAAGTTTAATAAAAAGAGAACTATTTACAATTATTTATATATTTATTTTTTTAAAATATTTAAAGAAAAAATATTTTTTATTTAAAATAGATAATCATATATAAAAATTTTATGTTTAATAAAAATAAACTTTTTAATAATACAAAGTCATAATCTAAACCTCATTTCTTATCTAAAATTTTATAAATTTTTATTATTAAATTATTAAAATTTTAATTACTAAAAGAAGAAGGTTTAATAGCTTATAAATAAATAAATTTTAATATTATTTTTTATAGGTAAATATTGTTATAATTTTTTTTATAGTATACCCATATTTTATTATTAGGAAGATTATATAATATGATAAAAGAATCATAATATATAATATTTCTCATCCATACTCATTATTATACACGAACATAAGGTTATATTAAAATCTTTATATATAAGAATCCAGTAAAAATAAATTAAAAAAAATGTAAAAAAAAATTGAATAAAAACAAGAGAGTTTATTTTCAAAAAGAAAAGTTCCATCAAATAAAATTTTAATGGTAATAAAATCTCTAGATTTTTTAAGTACGAAAATTTAAAATTTTTCTTCATTATTTTTCCTTTTTCTTTAATTTAAATATTTATTCAAAAAATTCAAAATAGAGATTCAACTACCAAAAGAAGGAACTAAAACATCTCATGGAATCCTTGATCTTTCCATGACATAATGCAAAGATTAAAAGAGTTTAATAAAATAAATAATTTAAAAAAAAAACTACAAAATTATTTTCTATACATGATAAAGCACATGACTTAATGAATTTTAGTATGATTGAAAGTAAGTTGAATGATGATAAATGTTTATATAATATTTATCTAGTGATCATCTTATATATGTTTTAGAATTAAGTTTTTGAAAAAAATTCTAAGAAAATTTATATTTTAAACATAAAAACTTGAAATTTAAACATTCATTTTATATATATTATTTATAAGTAATTTATTTATTATATTTAAATATAATTATAAGTTGTGAAAAGAAAAAAAAAATATTTGATTTTGAAAGATGGTTAAATAAAATTGTCTTTAACATTTATTTTTCTATATATTTAAACATGTTAGATGTGAATTAGAAGACGTAATTTTTAGATAGAAAAAGTAATGAAAATTTTAAAAGAATATCAATCATAATAGAAGATTTGCTCACAAAAGAAAAATAAATCATGGTAATTCATGTAGGAGAATCGCATGGATACAAATAAAAGAGTTAAGAAAATAGAAAAGAGTAAAATAAAATATAAAATTTTCTTTAATAAAACATAAATATTTATTGTTTTTAAAGTATGTTAAAAATTAAATATTAAAAAACTTTTATTGACTGAAAAATTATAAAAATTGGTATGGTATAATATACATAAAAAATTAATCTAACGATTTAAAACCATGCATCACCATGAATCTCATATGTCTCATAAAGGTGAAGCAGAGTGATCAATAATGCATTCAATATCAATATATCTTCATAAAAGTTACCTTTATTTTAGTTAAATAATTTAATAAACCAATTAAATAAAGAATTAATTAACTAAGCATGAATAGTTAAATCCAAGTTCAATATTAATTTGTTTTTATGTGAAATTATTTTTATAAAACTAACTCAATGAGGTGAGGGTTAATATTTATTATTATATTATAATTTAGTTTTATCTTTAAATTATGTGAAATTTTTAATACATTTTTTTCATATTGAGATTCTCTAACTCGAACTTGAAATTAGAAATTTATGAGTGGTTTGATAATAGTCCGATAGCGGACGACCTTATCTTTAGGCAATGTGATCTCTAATGCATTCCACCTCACATCGAGACTCCCCTAACTTGAATGTGAGATTAAAAGTTTATAAGTGATTTAATAATAACTTGATAGCGGGTGATTTGATAAACCCAAAAATTTTATTAGAATAGACTCTGATATCATATTAGAAATGAACTTTAAATCTAATTTATTTTTTTTAAATCGGCATAATGAAATGAAATGAAGTTTGCCCCACTAATATATCATAATTTAACATTATTTTTAAACAATATAAGATTTCTAACATATATTTTTAAATGATATAAAATTAATTTTACCCTAAAATTTTTTTATACTAAGATTGATGTGAAGATAGAAGAATTGATTGACCATGAATAGTTTGTTTCTTAAATGACTTTATCTATTCTTCACAATCTTATTATGACAGGAAATGTTGTTCATGCGCAGGATTAGACATGAATTCAAATTATTGAAAGCTAATGTGACTGCTTGAAAGGGGAAAGCATCGTTTTCTGATAAGAGATTGAATTGAAATGGAAACAAGATTTAGTATTAGCATACAACATTAAACCCTAAAGAAAGTGATGATTAGTGATAAAGACGAATGTTAATTCGACAATATCTTACTATTTTCATGATAAAATGTTTTGAATGAACCCTACTTACCACATCCAATAGGAGTTATCGTGGAAGGGTTACGTGTCTATAGTTATAGCCATAATCATCTTTGCCCTTATATTTTATTATTTGTTAAAGATTTTAAATTTTCCTTGTAAAAAATATTTTTTATTCTTCTTTAATTTTAGTTTTGGCCTTTTAAAATATATGTATGTGGAATGTTGTTATTATTTTGTCGAGTGAAATTTTATATTAATTTAAAAATAAGATTTAATTATAATATATATATATATATATTAAAAAAATAAATCAATTTTAAAAATAATCAAGATTATATATTTATTAATCGAAACTTTACATTTTATTAAAAAAAATGTAAATGAAAATAATATTTTTTAAAACCATCACATTTTTGTCTTTCTAATGTAAACATAAAAATAATTTTATAGTTATTTATTTATTTAATATTTTTTAAATAACAAATTTTCTTCATTTTTTTTCTATTTTTTTCTTAAAGAAATAAACATATTTTTTACTTTCTTTCATCTCTTTTTTTTTTCTTGTAATCAAACATAGGTTAAGTGATTGTGTGTTTGACACTTGTATTTCTTTTTCCAATTTTTTTTGTTTAAAGGAAAAAAATTAATTAATACGTTGCAAATAACGTCGTTTAGTCCAATTAAGGTTTACATACCTTATTACTTTATATCTTTCTATTTCCTGGATTCTTCATATTTATTATTATCTTTTTCTTTTAAACAAAATATTTAAAAAAATAAATAAAAATACATGTATTGATCTTTCTCAATCATTGAAGTAGTCACTTAATAGACAACTTGTGATTTAAAGGAAACTAGTAAATAACAAAGATAAAAAAAATATATTTTTTTTTTACGGGAGACCAGAACGTGAATATCTTTTTATTGAGGACGAAATGCAAAATCAACAAAATTTTTATTTAGAAAAAAATACAAATATAATATCATAATTAGTCAGCTACTTATATGATCACTTAAAAAATAACTCATAATTAAATATCAATAAATCGCAATGATTAAAATAAAAATAAATATTTTATAAAGATTTGAATTGAGAAATATTTTCTTATTGAAAATTAACGACAAATTTAAGAAATTTTTTAAGGACAAAAAATATTTAAGCTTATTATTAAAAACAAAAACAAAAACTACAAGTAGGAAAGGTGTAAATCAAATATATGAGAATATAAATAAAAAGAAACATAATAAAAAAAATTATTATTTTTACAGAAAAATAAGAGAATAAGAATGAAATAGAGATTTATAAATAAGTAGGTATTTATTATATGAATATTCATATGGAATTTAACTTAATTTTCATAATGAGATAATATCACATACGAATCATTGACTCTAATTATGTTATTTTACTAAACTTAAAATAAGAACATTAATAAACTTAAAATAAGAACATTAATAAACTTAAAATAAGAACATTAATATCGTATGTAGAAATAACAATAGGAGAATTTTAAGTGATTTTTATTTTATGATGACAAAAATAAGAGAATTTCATACCATTCGTATCCTTATCCTAAGGATAAAAAAAGAAGAATTTTAGGTGACTCTTACTCCATATTAAAAAGGTTTATTTTAAGTTTTATATTAATTAAAGGTTGAAGTTAAGAATAGTTTATAAATTTTTTTTTCTTTAAATTTATCAAAATGATTTTTAAGAATAAATTAGTGAAGAAATCTAATCTAAACTTTAAAATAATTAATATATTGAATGAACTCATTGACACTAATTATACTACTTTGTTATATAATTAAATCATGAGTGAAAATTTATCATCACAATTATTACGTTTTTTTTTTTATATTTTTGAAAACTCTTTTTTTTTTTCGAAAAAACTACAAATAGTGAAATCACATATCACATGTCTCGTCCCATTATTTGCCAATGGTGAAGTATGTATATTAAATTTAAAAATAAAAAACAAGTAATTATGTATGCAAAAGAAATACTTCTAAAAAATGGTAGAAAGGATGCAAAATGTTTGTGAAGATCTCACGCTGACCGCAATAATTAGTGAGAGAAGCTCTGAAATGTGCAAATTATAAGCATCGTGGACAAATTGGTTAAACGTGACTTGTATGAACAATTATGATAGTCAAGATAATATTTATTTAAAATGTAGAAAATTATGTACCACCCTTACAAGATAAGGATTATTTAATATCATCTCTCATATTTTTAAATTTAATAATATTATTTTACTGGTTAACAATTTTTGTTAATAATCAAATTTTTTTAAATTATATAAAATAAATCACAAGTGGTTTAATTTAAATTTAATAATTTATTAATTAAGATTTAGTATATTAACAAGTGGTCTAATATAAACTTAATAAATTATTAATTAAGGTTAAGTATATTAACAAGTGATCCAATTTAAACCCAACAATATATCAGATTCTGATATTATGTAAAAAAATTATAAAATATAACTTATTCTCAAAATCGATTCAGAAGGTAATATTTATTCTTCATTTATATAGTATAATTATATCTCATTTTTTTAGTCAATATGTGATTTATCCCAAACACTATTTCTCACATCAATGAAATACTCTCAACTCGAATGTGTTATGTTAACAAGTGATTCAATATAAATTTAATAATCTTACTAACAATTAAAACTTTACATGACGATAATCTTGTTAAGAATCAGAACTGCTCAAATCATGTAAAAAAATCATAATCTATTAACAGATTATTTAATTTAAATTTAATAATTTATTAACTAAAGTTTAATATATTAACAAATAACTCAATTTAATTTTAATTAAACAAAATTTAAGTTTAAAAAATTTAATATATTAATAAATAATTCAATTTAAATTCTAACAAATTAATTAAATTATCATATAAAAATTATTATAAAATTTAATTTATTTTTAAAATCAATTTAACATATAAAATTTATTTATCACTTATATATTATAATTAAAATTGAGATTTTTCTCCGAGGAAATTGTAATGAGCCATTATTTCTCTTTCGATTATGAGTAATAAACGAATTGAAAAATGAGTTTAGGAGGCAGAAAGCATAATTTTAAAGAGTATGTGGTAGCATTGAAAGAATGAGGCTAAGGACCTTATCCCGAGAGAAGAATAATGAGGCAGATTGAGATATATGACATAGCTACTACCTATCTATCTTTTCAGTTTGTTTTAATTTGGCAATTTTTTTGGATGTCTCTCCAAAAGTGTGTAAGAATATTTGGCACGTGAAAGTGACCAACCAAACAAACAAGTAAGGGTGCGTGGGCTCCATCCATCTCTCCTTTCACTTACAACTCAAGATTTCTCCATCCATAACTTCATCTTCCATTTTCTCTCCATTATTTACGCTTTCAGCTTCCAAACATTATAGAGGCGGCTGGGACCTTCAACCAACCTCATCAACCATCAATCTTCAACATTCACAACAAAAATGTTCACAAAACTTTATGTTTAAAACTTTGGATATGTATGACTCATCAACTAGATAAACCTTAATATTATCTTCAAATTTATATTTTTATTCTTATGAGATTTTTAATATCCTCTTAAAATTTATATTTTCTATTTGAGTTATACAATAATTGATACGAGGTTCCAATACATGTCTTTTATGCGGCGAATGAACATCTTAATTAAAGTTTATAAACATAGATATTTGTGATTAATCACCTTGATAGCAAGTGATTTGATAAATTTAAGTGAAATGGTTTGATTATACTCTCAATCAATTAATAGGGTATCTCCAACAATTTGTATCAAAATTTAAATGTATATCATGTAAAAACATGACCTTTCAAGTATCTATTTATAATTTGTACTTGATTAATAGAATATACTTAATTTTATGATATCAATTAAGTCTTAGAATTAGTGGGTTTCAATAGACGTAATTATGAAGCTTTATTAATTTTCAGAATTTTATTCATTTTGACGTGTCATGGGTAGATTATATCTGGATTTAATGATATTGAATTTGGATAACTTAGTTTTTTTTTAGAAATAGACGAAAAAAAGTTCTTTAATTCTGTCTCTCTCAGTTTCGACGTAATTCTCTTAAATTAGGTTAAAATTAGGCTTATATTTTTTAAAGAGGTAATTGGATAAAAGTCATGACTTATAAATATATTAAATAAGATATCTTTATTAAAAAAAGAAAGGAAAAGTTACTTATAAATTTAATAAATCATATCTAAATAATTTTTTTTTATAAATTATAAAAAATCTTAAATCATCTATACATATAAAATTAATATATATATATATATAAATAAAATAATATAAATTTTATTTTATTAAATTAATTTTATAAAAATAAGTTAAATTTAAAATTTATTTTTAATATAATATCATAATTTATTCTAACAAGATATTCAAATTATTATTAAATTATTTATAAATTTATCGAATTATTATCTTTTTAAGTTTATAGGACACTTTTTAATAATAAATTATTAATATTTTCACTCCTCTTGCTCTTTTTATTTTTTTTAAGTTTCATGGTTAAAATATTGAATGAGCTTTATATTTCATTTGAGTCAATAATTATAAAATTTTTTATAAATTATTTGGGAAATATTTTTATGATTAATATTTGATTTAAATTTATTATATTAAAAATGTTAACACATCGATTATGATTACATAGTTTCAAATATTACATGTTGCAGAAAATATATTTCAATAAATGAATGAATTGTTCGTAAAAATTATAATCGAAGATAAATTATTTATCGGAGATTTTAATCAATTTTAAATTATTTTTTTCTCTTATAGTAACATTAACATTGAAAATATGGAAAAAAAAAATTCTCTTATAGTAACATTAACATTGAAAATATGGAAGAGATATATATTATTAATTTATAATTATTCTAACTTACGAAGATCACTGGCTTTGCTTTTTTTTTTAGCTATTTTAGATATAAATTTATTTAAGGATATATTTGTATAAGTTTTTTCATAAATATTTTTTTTTTTTTAAATCTGAAACTAGAATGAGTTAAGAAATAAGTATGTTTTGCACGACTGATGAGTGAATATTATATCGACCTAATATATTTTAAATTAATATTTGATGTATCTCATAAAATTCATTTAATATATTTTACATTGACCTGTAATAAATTTCACAAAACTAATTTATGAAATAAGATTTTTATCACTTAATATATTTAATATCACTTTTTCAACTCAAATATAGAATTAGATAATTATGAGTGGTTTAGATCGATAGCATATAATCCGATAAATTTAATAATCTTATTAAAATACACTTCGATAT
This sequence comes from Macrotyloma uniflorum, assembly GCA_016859785.1. NCBI lineage: Eukaryota > Viridiplantae > Streptophyta > Magnoliopsida > Fabales > Fabaceae > Macrotyloma > Macrotyloma uniflorum. The sequence continues at coordinate 706,668 of BDMB01000088.1, read as the reverse complement.
CATATAAAAAGTAGATTTTAAATTTAATTTAATCCATAAAATTATTTAATAAAATAAAATTTACATTAATATACTTTAAATTTAAATTGACTTTTACGAAATAGAATTTTCAACCATATGAGTGATGACTTATTGTTGTAACAAATATATTTCATAGATATCATGTAATTAATTAATATATGAAAGATATTAATATATGAAAGATATTAATATATGATTATTTATCTATTCACATATTAAAAAATATAAAAGAAGGTAAAAAAACAGTTTTATAAAAATTTAACGAATCTTTTATTATTTTCGTGTTAACTATTCTCGTACTTATTATAAGCTTTATTTACTTTATATCTTCCCCAAATCAGACCCTTGGATTTTGATAGCAATATACTAAACAAAAACTTCAAATTAGGGATTAAAAGTAGTTCACAAGTTTATCAGCCACCCAATCAATTCATGACAATATATAACCTTATCATTACACCAACTTGCAACTCCAACAACAAATTTAGATAATAATATTAAGGGAGAAAAATATTAGAAACAATATTATTTAAGAGGTTATTAATATATTAAATATTAATTTTAATAATTTTATTAATTATTTATTATCTTTAAAGTAATTATTAGTGGAAGTATGTCTCCCTGAATCATGTAAAATTTTACTAATGTTTTCTAAAAGTTAAATAATTATATTATCAAAATTGAAACTACAATATAAAAATAAATAAATGATTTATGGTTTTGTACATATATTATGTAAAATTTGTCATGACATGGATGTGAATGATGATAGGTTAAATAAAAGGTTCACATTGATCATAACCTTGGATTAAAATAAAATTAATAAGATTTTATGTCTAACTTTAATTATTACTGTAATATCCTGATTTTTTAAAAAAAAAAAAAATAATAATAATAATAATATAATAGATGAATATATATATATATATATATATATTTTGTATAATTTAATTAGTTGATTAAATTAAATATTTTATTCAGGGAAATAGTATAAACAGAAAATATTGGGTGGAGAATTTTCTGTGAATCAGTTATTAACAAAAACTCGACTCTACGGGTATAAATAGGCGTCAGACCTTCTCTACTTTTTCATTCCAAATTTTCCTAACCTATGGGAAAAGTCTCAGAGGAGACGACTAGGGGCGATATGTGCGGGGTTAGGAGCATAGCGTCTCGAAGCGTCACGTAGTACATTGCGGAGCGTAGAACAAGACGTCTTTATTCGAGGTAAGAGGAGGAGTGGGGAATGTCTCACATATGGGGTGCTTATGAGGATTTTGGGTAGAGAGGCAACCCCTAAGCCTCATAGGATTGTTTATTTTAAGGCAATCATAAGTCCTCAATATGAATTTGAGGGAATTATCCTATATTTATTATCAATTGTTCTTTTTATATTTTAAAAATTGGAAATTGTTACATTTCCAATATCAGGATGTTACAATTCTCCCCCTCTTACATAAAATTCGTCCCCGAATTTTCCTACATTGAATAGCTTAGGATAATCCTCCTTTGTCGCTCTTTAGTTCCCAAGTAGCATTTTCAATTAATAAATATAAATTGACAAAGGATAAAGTAAAATAATTTAAATATATTCATTTTATAAAGAAGAATTATGAAAACAAGGAAATACAATTTCGAAATAAAACTCTTTACTCTGAGTCATATTGCCTACTAGAACAACGACGGTATCGAAATAAAACTCTTTACTCTGAGTCATA
>BDMB01000088.1:0-61712 GCA_016859785.1 Macrotyloma uniflorum | reverse complement strand
ACGAAAGATGTAAGATGGAAGATGGAAGAGCAATTAAACTCAACAACAACATAGCTTAGATTTACAACTTCTGAAGCCGAAGTGGCAGTTCCAAATGACTATGTCACCCTCACAAGAAAAAAAAAACATTTTATTTGATAATATACACCTTTAAACCGAGAAAGAAAAACTTTGCAATAGGCTTGCTTAATGTATAACAAGAAGTAGCACCATCATGCACCAAGACCAACGATGGGTACTTTGCAGTTTCTAAGAAACATCTACTGTTGATTGTGTCTCAAAGCATCTTCAAGCTGGGCATTTTTCCTTGCACACTCCAAGATAGTTTTATCAGCAGTGATGAAGTAAGCTGCGATGGATGCTGTTCACCAACCACCATCAGATGTTAAACATGATGACTTTAAACACTTGCAAATATAGTAAAAGTAAAAAGGTAAAAGACATCAAGCATTTCATTTACAAGTGGATCAACAGCAAAAAGATTAGCTTAGTTTCTGTTCAATTTAATTTTGAAAATGAGGCAAGCCTTTTTATTAAGTGCATACACCGTGAATGTGTGGATTTGTTAATAGAATGGCATCAAAATCAATTGCTTCTTGCTTTAAAGCCAATTTCAAGATGAAGAAAAGTTAGATACACTTCCTCAGATTTTTTTAGTATTGTTCTCCTATTAGAATTAAGTTTTCACTTTAGTAATCCCGCATGATAAAAGTTTACATTACAGATCAACATAGATGGCTGAGGTAAAACATCTATTCTAATAAGAGAACACCAAAAACACCTATGGAACTAAACTATGTTTAAGTTTTACCCTTTCAAAAATGATATGCACATCTTAACAAAAAGATATCTTTTTATATAAACAAAATCTAATAACATTATCTAGAATTAATTATTTGGTTCTCGTAAGTTGAGATCATACCAGCAGATATGATAAGTGCCTGAGCAGTATAATTGAGGTTTGCCTTTGCCCATGGGATCACACGAACTGCAGTCAACTGCAAATTTGAAAATTCCAACATTAAAAACTAAAGTTTAGTAAATCAGCATACAATTTGTGAATAAAATTGGCATAGAATGATATAATAGTGAAATCCAACAATATTTAGGATTGACTTTAAACATTATTTATCTTCATCACAAATATGCAAGGACTAAAGTTTGCCAGATTTCTTATTCATCTTTGAATTATTTTTCAGAATTTAGTAACCCAAAAAGAAAAATGTTTCTAGTAAATTGGCGTTGAACACAAATCAGTTGGATGGAAGTTCAAGCACAATATTAATTGAGGCATTACAACTAGTATTCGGGTGATGGTGAATAACATTCTTAATTTTAGCATTATAATAGTAGCCAGAGGGATATATGATAGACAAAGTCAGAGTGCTATATGCCCTTGAATCCAAGCTGCTCAATACTTCATCTATAGCCATTAGTTACAAAGGTTTATGGACAAAGAGCATGTGATGCAAAACGAAAACAGCTCATCTTTATATTCAGTTTGGGGAAGAATATTGATGCCACACTAAAAAAGATGAGAATGTGAGTGATAAATCATAGAGTTGATTGCTATAGGTTATCTTGATAAGATCAAAAGTTTGGTTTTTATAACTCAGAACACTATAAAGCTCTTCACAGAAAACTTAATTCTTATTCAAAATTCTCATATATCACATTGCATTACAAAATAAATTTTCTAGATAATCATAATAATACCCACTGTTCCTAATTAATTCTTACTATGTAGTCTTTAATATCCACTAGCAATTCACTCATCATGTTCTCACATAATTTTCAATCATCATGTTCTCACATAATTTTCAATCAATCCATACTTATGACCGTTCCATCTACTTAATTAAAATTACAATAAAAATTTTAGAAAAAACTCAAAATTATATTGACAACTCTAAAATATATCAGCATCATCTGGGTTGCTATTGCCATAAACCAAGTGCACAGTGCCCAAGGGCCAAAAGGTATATAAGGATAAGAAAGTCAGAAAGACCTTAAACTCAAAGTCAAGGTCAACCATAAAATTAAGTGGTAATTTGTTACTTGCTAACGTTGTAATTTGTTACTTAATGCCAACGTTGGCTTAAAATGGTGTCCAATATGCAATGGTGTTAGAGTATCTTTTGACAATTAATCATTTTCTTTCATTTTCATCAATTCATGCAGACATAAACACCAAACAGGTGGAATACAGGACATCATTGTTATGAGGAAAAAGTTGGACCCAAAACCCAAAAGGTAACACAAACATTGCTTGCTTGACTGAATTTTTCTTTGGAATTGAAACTGAAAAAACATAGCATTGTATCTGAAAATGAAAAAAGTTACATACTGTAGGCACAGCACTGACAACACAAGCAATGGAAGCTGCCTTAAATCCAGCACGCACACCTTCTGCATATTAAGAAAAAGCAAAAATGAACATAATTCATATTTCTCCAGAACTCTTGCACCCTTTGACAAGATACAATAGTCACCGAATATGTAGCATACACATATCATGGACACAGAGGAATGAGGACATTTCATTCATGTAGGATCAGCAAAACATGGTGTACTAATCAGCAGAACAATAATTTAACATTATTCTCCCAATTAGGAGAAATATAAAAGCAAGTATCAGCTCTCTCACCACTCAGAACTACTTTATTCAAGAAGCGATATCTTTTTTCCTTCTCAAATCATACATTGAAATTCGTAAAAATACATCTATAACTTATGCACTCAATATCAATTTTCCCAAGCAAAACGTTTTCCTTTCAACTACTAATAAATTAGCAGCATCCTTCCCCTTTTATGCGATGTTTGGAGGTTCCACTTAACTTTATTTTAGAGCTAAAGTTTAAGCAAAAGAAATTCATTTCTTTTTCTTCAACTTTCTGTGTCCCAAATCTTTAGTTTGACACGGAAGTCATCACAAAAAAAATTAACCCGTTGAAATGATTCTTACCTGTGACCCTCCGGAACCATCAATCAATCGATCTAACCTTAATGTAAGTTTTAAATCAGATTCTCCTAATGTAGGAGCCAGATAAACAAAAAAACACAATCAACACAATGCATGTTCCATTTAATGATGTTTTACAAATTAAGCGGAAAAGAACAAGTAAAATAAATAATAAAAAAAAAGAAGGGAATACCACTAGTGCATTGCTTGGTCCTCAAAATCTTCCTCTCCTCTGCGGGAGAAGCAACGAAGACAGCATTTTTGTTGGGTAAAAACATGTCCCTCAGTTCCGACGGAATACCCATTGCGTTGTTGTGGTTGGTCTTCAAAAACCTTTTCTCTTCTCGTTTCTCGCAGGTTCTCTGAATCGAAGCCCTGTGGCTAATTATTATATTTGGTATCCCATATGGACAAAACAAAATTGAATTTACATTCTATTTTCTATATTAGGTTTCAGGATTCTTTGTTCCTGGTCATAGCCCACTTTTTCTTCACGTTGGATCGCTGTAATTAAGATATTTTAGGCCTAATTGTTGTTTTAGTTGAAATTATTTGTTAGACTTAATTACAATTTTGATTTTATATTTTACGTAAATCTGGTTCCTTAATTTTTAATTATATATAATTTTATTTAATTTTTTATTTTAAAAATATAATATGTTTCAGTATATTTAAGATAAAAAAAAATAGTTTATATATCAGTCTTCTCTTAAAAAAATATTTTTATCTAAAGTTTATAGTATATTTTAAAATAAGATAGTTATCTATTATTAATTAAGTCTAAATAATATAAAAATTAAATTTAATTACTATATAACTATTTATTATATTTTTATTAAGAAGATTATAACTTTTTAATTCTTTATCATCATTAATTCTTTATTTTTATTGAAATTGATGATACATTTGTAATTCTATATATAGAAAGTGTTTATCCTGTTCTAAAATCACACTTGATAGATGTAAAAATCACATTTCTTAAGACTCTTTGAAGTCTTAAAGAAGAGTTTCTCTTCTTCTCTCTCTCCTCATTTATATATCTTCCATCATCTCTCCCTTCTTGAAATAACTGTATTTTCATCCATGTCACCTTCCACCTTTCGCATGCACCCCATCACCAACACTCGGACTTCATTGTCTCTTTTTATTCTTTTATGTTTCATTGCAATCTGGGAATAGATTTGAGGGAAAGAAAGAAGACAAAAATTGGATGTGTGGTGTCTTTGCCAACAGATACACTTTTTTTTGTGTCACTCATTGGTTCTTTTGCAAAATGGATTGTATTGATTTTGGATATTCTACTTGTTAGGATGTTGTTTGATGGCATGTTGAGTAAGGATTTGGTGAAGAGGAATATGATTTCTTGGAATGTCATGATTTGTGGGTGTTTGAAGGATATGAACCTCATTATGTCATCAAGTTGTATTTCCAAATGGACAGGTTCAGAAAAAAAAAAAAGTGAAAGAAATTTTATAGTGGTTAAAACCTACATAAATTGCGAATTCGCAATCGTAATTTATGGCAGTTAAATATATTTTTTTGGATGAATATTTAATTAATCTTTTAAATTATTTATAGAAATTAAGTATTTTTTACTTTTTTTAAAGTACATTTTCTTCAATTTACAAAAAAAACTATTTATGTAAATTTAATAATTTTCATATTTATTCAATAATTTAAATATCATATTTAAAATATGACTTTCAATTTTACTAGGTTTATTGGATATCTAAATTATTTTTAGGGAAGGTTCTAGGAAGGAAAATTTGTAATTAAAGCATCAATATTTCATGTGATTTTCTCGAATTAAACTTATATCTCTGTTTTTTGTTTTTACTCTTATAATGACAAGAAGTTCAAATGTAATAATAAACATAAATAGAATAGTGAACGGATTTTAATTTCTCCATTATAATCTAAACAAAATCTATCCCATCCATTCATAAACCTATTAAATCTATTCCATACATTCAGCAGACATATCTTAAAGTAGCATTAAGTTGAGCATAGATAAAATAGGTTGTAAATATGGAAAAAAATGGAATATTTTTTTACAAGTATGATATGACCATGTATTTTTAATATACATAATAGACCAACACAAATCTTCTAAGAATCTACACATCTTTTGCCAAAGAACACACAACCAGTCCGAGCAACAAAACTTACATCAGAGGCAGCTACCTCATTCATTCTCAAGACAAAATTAAGAACAAGCATATATAAGCATTATCTTTCTCACATGATTTGAAGAATGACCACAACAGAGATCATTAACAAGAAATAGTTTAAGTTTTCTATGTTCTCAACACCTTTCTTTGTGTGGTTAATGTTGGCACTTGTAACAACTGAATGATTTTCCAGGTAGGCGAAACACACGGTCAAGAAGATGGCAAACTTGATACATATCGCATCCAACCAATTCGGACCGAGAGTTTGTACACATCCTTCATATCCAGATGAAACCAAGATGCTATTTAAGCTTACCAGAAGCCAAAGATATATACATGTATTACATATCCAAATAATAATGTAAGTTTGAGGTAGTTGCCTCATTCCTTAACTTTGTTAGAGCGATTTTCTCTATTTTTCTTATCCTCTCTTTGCTAACTTTGAAAAGCGTCCCTATATCCTGCAGAGACCTGGGCTGGTTATCATTAAGGCCAAAGCGTAGGGTTATTATTTGCCTTTCCCTAGAGTTCAAGCCTTTTAGGAGATCATGTACATCTTTTATCATATGTTGCTTCATGACAGCATCTTCAGGATTCTCGATTGTCAAATCGGGCAGAAGTTTCTGCAGCATTAATCCACTAAACAGTTTATACTTAACATAAGATTACAAGATAATTGTCATGAAAATATAGTATTCCTACACAGGTTAAATTCTCCAGTTTAACAGCTCTAACTGGAAATTGATCCGTAGTTTTCAGAAAATTAGTTCTTTTTGAATTGATAAAAAATCGGATAAAAACTGATAAAATTGATTGGATTTTCAGATCTGATTGATTTGATTTTTTTTTAAAGATTATTTTTTTTATAGGATATAATAATTTTTTTAAAAACTTCGTTTCATTCATCTCATTATCAGTATTTACACTTATAATTTTTAACAATAATAATATGTAATTCTCACAAAACATGAACATACCAACATACATGAACATACATTGGATGCACACAATCGAGCATGTTTTTTTTAAGTTAATTGATGTAATGAACTCGGTAGGTAATTTATCTGTTATTTTCTTTCCTATTCCTAAAGGTAGAAGTCTTTCTCATACTCCCAGACATTTATAAGACTTTGCATCATTCTTTCTTCTTCCATGACAAAGCCAATGATGAGTAAAAACAAAATACCACCACTCAGATCATAACATACAATAAATAACGGATAAGTAGCAGGTAAGAGAGGCAAAGACAGGGAGAATCAGAGTCTTACATTATATTCTACACCAAGGCAATCCCCCACCTTCTGATCAATTGAAGCAACTATTCTCAGACAATTGCTAGCTGATTTGATTTTATCCAGTGAAAGACCGGTCATCTTTGCTATTTCATAATCATCTGGCCATTTCTTGTGTGTACTTTTCATGACTTTTCGAGCTTTCTGGATTTGATTTATTGCCCTGTTTAAAGACCACTAAAAAGAATAATGAAGATTAAAAGAACACGGGGATTAGGTTGTCTTGGATGAGACTGGTACTAAGAAACAATCTCCGAAGCAAAAGAAGAACATACAGGAATTATGACTCCTCGTGCATATCGTTCCACCACTCTTAAAATTGATTTCCTAATCCAGTACTGCACATAGGTTGAGAATTTGTAGCCCCTTGTACTGTCAAATCTCTCAGCTCCTTGAAGAACACCTACATATCCTGCCTATGAAATGTGAAGAGAACACATATGAGAAGCTAATCAAAATAGGATTCATGCAGGTGTTGATAGTTAAATTGGAGTCATGCAAGTGTTGATAGTAACATTTTAATTCTACATTTCTACTTTCAGTCCACTTCATGAAAAACATTGATCAAAGTATCAATGATGAAAGCACATAAAAACTTTCAATTGTCCTTTCATAGTATCATATATTTACAAAATGTACAGTAAGAAATCATAAAACAACAAAGAGAAGCATATGTGACTTTGACCCTAAGCGATAAAACTAACAGGCAAAAAAAAATCATTAGATTCATCATGTGTAGCATGACCTTTTGGGTGAAGAGGACTTAAATCATATGATGTTTTGGGTCTATATCCTACACCTGCCTAATAACTGCCTACTTATAAATTTTATCAGTCACTTAGCTTTTCATGTTTTATACTATGCAGACATATATGCCACCAAATCACAACCACACCCTCCCCCCCACAAAAAAAAAACAATAGAAAACAACAGTCTCACGTTTCAGACCCCTTGAAGATTCCAGGAGCGCTAAAATTTTGATAGGAACTTGGGTATTACGTTATTCAAAATGTGCAATCAAGACACCCATAATGGGGAATCCATCTTCCAAAGCAAACCAATAAGGAGAGAAAACCAAAGAGTTAAATATCTCACCGAGCATTCCATACTACTCAATGTGGGATGGCACCCATAATACCCAAATTCCTATCAAATTAATATTGTAGTTAAAACTATAGATGAAGAAGTTACTTTCCATGCCCTTTTTTTTAATAAAAATTCAGTCTTGGTGTCACTTTTTCCTGCTAAAAATTTTCTATTTGCAGTTTATCCACACTGCATAGAACACGATCTTATCTGTTTGTATGTTTTATCAAGTTGAGAATATAAATTTTAATGCATTGTCGTAAGAATGTAAGATCAGAGTGCTTTATCATGAAAGCAAAATACAATAAAAAATATAATGCAATAATAATTGTTTTCAAAGTTAGAGGTGATAAATTGTTGGTGCAGTGGAATAGATTTAGATGAAATCATAAGGGAAAAGTGTAATTTACAATCACAAAAACAAAAATATAATAAAAGATCACATGCAATAATTGTTTTCAAAATTAGAGGTGTGATAAATTGTTGGTGCAGTAGAATTGATTTAGATGAAACCATCATGAATGGAAAACTGTAATTTACAATATGCCTCTCTGCGTGTAATTTACAATATGTCTCTCTGCGTGTCCTTGTTTTATCAATGAACTGATACAATAAACTCAATATCCACTCCACCTTCCCTCCTTCACCCTCGGTATGCACATGCATATATCTTGAATTATTAACTTTGATTTTAACTCTCACAAGTTGTTCAGGAAAGTTGGGTTCTTAAGATATAATTTACAACTATACATTATGAGTGCACAAATAGATAAAAGACAAATAGAAACCTGTCCTCATCAATAACAATGACAAATTACAAACAAAATCTTGCTCAATGACATTTGGAACTAACCTGCAGTAAATCATCCAATGCTATTCCCATACCCCTGTATTTTCTGGCGATGTATAGAACTAAGGAGCGAGAACTCCTTATGAGCTCATCCCGACAATAATAGCCATGATGCAATAGTTGCTGTAGCACCTTCTCATCAACTCCAGATGCTTCTGCCCAGCTATTCAAGCTCACTACTTGCTTGGTATCCTCTTCTATAGCTGTCCTAATTTTCTCTAACTCAGCTAGCACCTATAGTACAGAATTTCAGTGTTTATGTAATTTACAATCATGGTACAAAATTTCTCTGTTTTCTAGATAATACACTAACCTTTACGCCTTTTGACATCTCTGCCTCCCTTTTAGCAACCATTATTCTTTTACTTTTAGTATTGGTTTCTCTTTTCACAACTGAAACAGAGAATCCTAATAGATCTTCTTGATTAGCTTTTAAAGTCAGTGACTGTGATGAAACTGCTGTGGCGTCAAATTCTCTCTTTCTTCTAGTTTTGTTTTCCTTTTTCTTGCTAGACGGGACAACAACTTTGCCCTTGTTATCTACTTTATCAGCATAGTCAGATACAAGTGAGGTTCCAAGTGATCTTGATAGACAAACGTTGAATAACTCAAGAGCACCAAGCTTTTCTAGTTGCAATCTAATGGTCTTTTCCAACCTCAGTGCTTCAGAATCAGAAAAAGTCTCTTCTAAAACACCAAGGTTCTCCATTAACAAACGAAAATGCTGTGCCCTGAATGACTCAAACTTCTTGGAGACAGTAGATACCTCTCCAAAAGGCATTTGGGTATTATCAAACATTTCATGTACACTACTCAGTGACCTCTTCACTTTGTTTACCTGGGAAATTAGCATCTCATAAGACCTTTATTTTGGCCATCATTATACTGGAGACACTTCTAAAGTGAAAAAGTAAGGATACAATCACTAATTTAAAGTGGGTTAAGTTATCAAATACTATTATTCAAATCAAGAACAAATACACCCTAAGGAGTCAAATCCAAATATAAATAACTGTTACTATCAAATAGGAAAATCACAAGACTCATCATAAAGAATTTTGTCGTACCCCAGTTTCTTCTCTTTGTAATGAATCATTTTCCAAGGTTTCTAAGGCCGAAATTGCAAACACCCTTCCAAAATCTTTCTGCAAAGCTTCTCCTTCCTCATATAATGTTGACGGCAAAGACAACCTCGTGGAGTTGAAACAAGTCTCCCTGACTCCAGCTACACCATATTTCACCCAAAAATTCAATTTGATAGAAAGGAATTAGAAACATAATACTGAAGTAAGTCACATAATTATGATTCACCATTACGTCTTTCTCAGTTTAATTTCTACGCATTTGGACATAATCCTTATGATGAATTTTAAAATAATTATCATAAAAATTATCAATCAAGATTATGTAATTTCTATGCAATTAGAACTAATGGTTAGTCTAAATTTTAAGATAATTATACTAAAAATCAACAAGACAGTAGAATTTCTGGGCAATAAGACATAATCCTTATACTAACTTTTAAAATGTAAAAATCAATAATTTTATAACGATTTATAATTGAATGAATACATACAAATTTTTCTTAGTGCATACACTTTTTTATAGAATAATAAAATAATAAGATGAAGACAATGGTGTAAAAGGAAAGTAGAGAAGCGACCAGAAGATGGAGAAAGAGAAGCAGGTGAAGTGGTGAAGGAATGAGGGGTGTGAAGAGGAACGCAATATCTGAGTCTGTTGGGATTCAGTCTGAGACCCATAGCGTGAGGTGAGTGAGGGATAGAGAAAGAGATTCCATGAAACAACGACCGTTGAAGTTCAGAGTAGAGAAGAGAAAAATCCGAAGGCAATGTGGATATGGCGTTGCGTTGCTGTCACTTCCACCACCAGTTCTTCATCTCGCTCCCAGTGGTTGCAATAATTTTCTTCTTTCTTATTTAATATTTTTACTTAAATATGCATTAAGCACAAAACTTTTCCCATAATCTCCATTTTAATGATCAAAATAGATTTTTTCTTAAACCCAGAAATCAATTTCTTAGAGGTATATTTTGGAATAGATAATTCCATCGTTCAATCTAATCCAAATTGATTTATATAATTGTTTTATGATTAAGTTAAATTTATTCTAATCTAATCTTAATTCAATCTCTTATAAATTAAATATTAAATTTTAAATTTACCTTGACTTAATTCACCAAAATTATTAAATAATAATACTGATATAATTATTATTTTATTATTTTATTTTTTAAATAGATATTTTTTAATTATTAACCTAATATTAATGTAAAAATTTAATTCAATCTAATTTGAGATATTTTTATTTAACTAGGTAATAAATTTGACTAAATTCCTCCTTATCCAACTCGAAGGTATTTTGTCTTAAATTATCAAATTAACTAATTTTTTTTTAATGTAAGTTAATTACTTTTTCTTTAATTTTTTTTATGAATTTCGAATAATAATTCAAATACTCTAATTTAATAATTAATATAAAATAATAAAAATTAAAATTAAAATAAAATATGTTACCAAATAGCGTCAAGAGGGGGTGAATTGATGGAATAAAAATTAAAACTTTAACGTTTAATTAATTCAAATTTTAGCCCTCTTGAATTAATCAGTTTTAGCATATATATATATAGCGCAACGGAAAAATAAAGAGATAAGGGAAAGAGAAAGATAACACCAGAAATTTATACTGGTTCGGGTTAAATCTTAACCCTACGTCCAGTTCCCAATCACGAGATGATCACCCACTCACTATCTTTAATTTTCACAATTTTATAACCACTAATCACAAGTGAAACATGCAAAATAGAAAATTAAAGATAAACCTCACAATCTCTTGAAACCCACAAGAGATAACCAACAATTCCTTGAGTCACACAAGGAATGAAAACACCTTCCTTGAATCACACAAGGAATGAAACACTTTCCTTGAATCACACAAGAAAAGATAAAACACCTCCTTTGAATAGTCTTAGAGGATGAACAAAAACAATATCACCTGGAGTGAAGATCTCAAATTGTAGCACCTGCTCTGCTCAGAGTTTCCTCAAGATAAAATATTAAAGTACAAATAAATATTTTCTCTTTTCAAAATATGAAATTTCGTGGCTCAAGAAACTCTGAGAAAAATGTAAAGCTTTTCAGAAAAGAATATTGCTTAGAATGTTTTAGTCAGGTGTATTTTTGAAAAGTCCTGATATGCTTATTAAATAGACAGATATTCCAAATGAAATGAAATCTTTATTTTAATTCTGAAATCAAATCTTTTACTCTGTTCAGAGTCTCACAACGTCTAGAAAATAAAATCAAAGATACCCCTTTAATTGTTGGAGGACAAATATTTCCAAATAAAATAAAATCTTTATTTTAATTTGAAATCAATATGATTTACTTTTTCAGAGCCTCACAACGTTCACAAAATCAAAATTAGATATTTCTTTAATTGTTAGAGGACAAATATTCCCAAATAAAATAAAATCTTTATTTTAATTTGAAATCATATGTTTTTCCAAAAATAATTTTCTAGAGAAAGCACTCTGAGCTGAGTGATGATTACCTTTTGATTTCATTCACTCACAGCTTATAAACTAAGTCTTTTATGTCTTTGAGCTTGCTTCCATCTTGAGTTTTCTTGTAAATCTTTGAGCTTCCTTTAGTTTTCTTGAATTGACTTTGATGTCCTGATTCTTGATTTTCTTGATCATTATTAAAACACTTGAATTACATGAATAGAGTTGTCCAACCTTCAAATAGTGGTAACAAAATAAACTTTTGAACTCAATAATTAATAACAAATTAATTATTTAAAAATATAATTAAGGTATAATTAGTAACAAAAATAAAAAAATACATTTGAATCCAAAAATCTATACCATTTCTACCTCCAAAACCTAATTATATAGAAATAATAAAAGCAAAATTCAAATTCTTTTAGAATTTATATATTTGGTGAGAGGAAGAGAAAATAGATAATTTTTTAATTATTATTACTATTCATGATAATATTAGTTAAATTTCTAACTACTATTACTCTTTATCAACTAATTTTACTTTTTTTTTTCTTCTCTCAATTTCTATAGTTAGTTTATTTTTTTAGGTGAAATTGTTTTATCTATTTCCTTACCAATTGAAATTCATAATATGAAAAAAAAAATGTTAAAGATTGTTTTAGAAACTTATCCAAGAAACTAACTATCCTTATATATTAAAAATAAAGTTATTATTAATTTTTTTTTAAGTTCAGAAATTTAAGCTAACAGAGATAATATCATTTCTCGTATTCTTCTTAAAAAATATTTGCTTCTTAAACTGATTTTATTTATTGAAGGTAAGCTTCGTTAGATTTATATATTTTGTATTTCACTTCATTTTCTTCTTTTTCCTTTAACATATAAAGTTCTTTATTTTATTTTTTCCTTTAACATATAAAGTTGTTTCCTTTTTGTTTTTTTAAGGAATAATCCATTTTAAAATTCTTTATTATCATTTCTTTTAATAAAAAAAATCTTGCTTAAATTCATATAATCAAACATAAATTAATTATTAAAATAATTAAAATAATAATTAAATTGATAAAGTTATGATTAAAAATTTATACTATTAATATATTAAAAAATATAAGAAATTATAAGATTAATGTTATTTGAAATTATTAAGGGACGTATCGATAAAATATAAAAATATATAAGATATTATATGAGTCTTTGAGTTTTAAGGAAAAACTAGAATAATAGTGATTTTATTTGTGGTGCCTATTAGTAATCTACAATTATTTTACACGAAATAAGATCATGTTAACAATATATTTGAATCTAACACTATCTTAAGTATTGAAAATATACTATCACCATTTTGATATTATAAGATTTTATAGAATTATGTGATGAATAATAATAAAAATTTTGTAATAATATTAAATGGTTATAAATTAAATTATTATATTTATAATTTATGAATTTGAATGAAAGATATATTTTTATAAATTTTAAATATTTATATTATTAAAAATTTTACATAAGAATTTAATAGAGATGATAAAATTCATCCTTACACTTATATTTTAAAAAAAGAAGAGAATTATTCCATTTAAAAGTAAGATTAGTAGAAATATATTACCTTAGCGAAGTTAATGAAAATTTTCTAAAATGATAAAATGTTGAATTTTGTAAATTTATTATTTTTTCCCATTTATAACAATTATAAAATTAAACATAATAATATACATCCTAAAAAGTTTGTGTGACCATGATGAGTTTAGTAGAGCTACTAGATATACTTCTAAACAAATTGTGATTGTAAAAATAGTCACTGGTGAAGGAGATTTCAACCTCTTAGATGTAACTCATCAAGTGAGAGTTGATTATGAAGGTTTGTTCGATGAGAATGACCCATTTTATAAACATATTTTTTATCTTAGTATTTTGAGTGAGGAATCTGCATAGGATTTTATAAAAGAATATTTTCCTTAACTGATCTCATTTATTGTCTGATATTTTATAAAAGAATATTTTTCTCAGTTGATCTCATTTATTGACTTGTAATATATACAATGTATAAATCATAATCTTAACAAATAATACCAGACATATATTTAGAAAACTAATTATATGCTTAACAAACTAAATATATGTTTACCTAAAATATAATAACAAAATATCTTTACATATATCTTAACACATCCCTGTAGTTGAAGCAGGAGGACGACGGACACTGAGACTGTCCCTAAAATCATCAAACAACACACATGGAAGTCCCGTAGTAAATATGTCCGCGATTTGATATCGTGAAGGCACATGAAGAACACGAACTTGACCACGTGCAACCTTTTCCCGTACAAAATGTATGTCCATCTCAATATGTTTGGTACGTTGATGTTGCACCAGGTTGCCCGACAAATAGATAATACTAACATTGTCACAATACACAATAGTAGCCTTGGTAAACAGACAATGCAATTCCAAGAGCAAATTTCGAACCTAACACGACTCAGAGACCATATTAGCAATACCCCTATACTCGGTCTCTACACTAGACCGAGAGAGTGTAGACTAACGCTTGGAGGACCATGACACCAAGTTGTCACCCAAAAACACACAGTAACCCAAGGTAGAACGTCTTGTATCAAGGCACCCACCCCAATCAACATCAGTATAAGAAACAAGAGATGAGGTCGAAGATGAATTGAGATGAAGACCGGATAACGCGTTTGAGAGCTTGCATATGGTTCACCCTCGGATCGTGCATATATAAGCACACCTGTTGCACCGCATAAGAGATATCCGATCTGGTGAAAGTGAGATATTGTAGAGCCCCAACAAGACTCCTATAGAGAGTGGGATCCTGATAAGGTGCGCTAGAAGTAGTACCTGTTAATGATGAATATATTTTATTATCTTTTATAGACTAGCTATTAAGAATCTCTCTTAATTATATATTCCGAATAATCTATTATATTAATGTAAAAGATATGCTTCGCCACCTATTTAAGAAAGGGGGGCTGAAGAATAAAATCAAGCTTTCATAGAAAATCATGTCTTATTATAATATGTTTGTTTTTGTCTTAATATTTTAACAGTACCCACCTTAGCTTTGGTGTCAACTGGTGTTGGAGACGACTTGCAAGAAGACATACCGGCCCGGTCAATAATTTATTTGGCATATTTGCGCTGTGAAAGGAACATACTACCCTTATGCCGGGACACTACAATGCCAAGAAAATAGTTCAAAGGACCAAGATCCTTCATAGCAAATTCCGAGCTCAGAAGGTTCATAATATATAATCGGAGAGCATGAGAAGAGGTAGTAAGTATAATGTCATCAATGTAGAGCAAAATGTAAGCCATGTGTGAACCCTTGCGATAAATAAATAACGAGTTGTCACATTTTCTATTTGAGAAACTAAGAGACAAGATATAACAAGCAAATCACTTATACCAAGCACGAGGCGCTTGTTTAAGCCCATATAATGACTTACGCAAACGATACACATAATCCGGATGAGTACGGTCACGATAATCCAATGGTTGATGTATATAAACTGTTTCTTTTAGTTCACCATGAAGAAAAACATTTTTGACATCCAATTGATGAATGGGTCATGCCTTTGAAAGAGAAAGTGAAAGAACGGTGCGACTCGTAGCCAGTTTCACTACCGAGCTAAAAGTTTCGCCACAATCAATGCAACCTGCTGAGTTTTCCCATTACCTACAAGATGGCATTTATGCCTCTCAAACACACCGTTAGATTTCTCTTTATGAGTAAAGATCCACATAGACCAAATAATATTAACATTAGGTGGACGGGGCACCAACTCCCACGTCTTATTTTTTATAAGAGCATCATATTCATCATCCATGGCCATTTTCCAATTGGGATCACGAAGAGTTACAACTGGGTTACGAGGTAATGGAGACCGAGTAACTGAAGTGACTAAGCCATATTCATCATATTTCTTGGTTGGCTTAAAAATGCCCCTTTGGTTTCGAGTGACCATACGAGACGATTGGGTGGGAATATGAGGGGAAGGTACTGTTTGGTCCGCTGGTGTGGAGATAAGAGAAGAGGATGGGCTAAAGGAAGGAGAGGTGGGTGAGCTTGAAGGGAAGTGTGGGCTGGTGGTGTCTAGGCTCACGGAATCTGGGCCAGTAGGGGGGTGGGTTTGTGTTGCAGGTTGGTCCGTGTGAGGAGTAGGAACATTTGGAGATTGATTGGAAAGGTGATGCATGGTATAGGCACTCATATCATCACACAAGAAATCATAAATAGTAGAAGAAGGAGAATGCAATTTCTGAAATGGGAAAACTTGCTCATTAATTAAATAAGACGTGACAACAAATTATAATTTTACTAGAAAATAAATCATAACACTTGTAGCCACGATGATGTGAAGGATAACCCTAAAACACACATGGGGTAGATCGAGGTTGTAATTTATTGATTGTGGTGGATGGAAAGAGAGGATAGCATAAACATCCAAACACCCTAATGTGAGAATACGAGGGATCCTGTTGGTATAGAATCTGAAGAGGAGAAGTATTTCCCAAAACCTTACTCGGATGTATATTAAGAAGATATGTAGTCATTTGTAATGCATGATGCCAAAAGGAAGAAGGAAGAGAGACATGAGCAAGGAGAGTACGAGACATATTATTGATAATCCGAATTTTTCGTTCGACTTTCCCATTTTGAGGTGAGGTATGAGGGTAAGAAAGACGAACGACATACCATTAATTTTACATAAATTTCAAAAAGGTCCATTGTCAAACTCCCTCCCATTATCACATTGGAATTTTTTTATATTAAGTTTAAATTGAGTGAGAATGTGGGCTCGAAAAGTTAAGAATTTCTCAAATACATCAGACTTTCTAGTCAATAGAAAAGTCCACAAATAATTAGAATAATCATCTAAAAATAAAACATAATATTGATGTCCCATTGAACTCAAAATAGGAGATGTCCAAATATCACTATGAATAATATCGAAAGGCATAGATGTACTTGTAGAAGAGGAAACAAATGGCAACTTAATATGTTTTCCAAAAACACAAGATTGACAAAGACTAGAACTAGAAAGACTAATGCTGTTTTGACAAAGACTAGAACTAGAAAGACGATTACAATTAATGCTGTTATTTTTCGTAAGAACATCTAAAATAGGGACACCCGGATGACCCAACCGATCATGTCAAAGCGTAGGAGAAATGGCGGCAAAAACTGAAGGAAGAGGTGGATTGTTGATGGGAGTAGGAAGAGGGTAAAGATCACTCTGACTATCACATCTCATTATTGGCATCCCCATCTGAAAATCCTTCACAGAAAAACCAAAATGATCAAATTCTACAGTCATAGAGTTATCAGTAGTAAATTTTCTAACTGAAATAAGGATTTTGATAATTTTGGGAGCATGTAGAACATTGGTGAGAGATAGGGGAGGATTAGGGGAAGGCAAGCAAGTATGACCATAGCCATGAATCGGGATAGTATGACCACTACCAACAATAATGCCATGATGATTGCTCAAATTAAAATAAGACGAGAAATTACCATTGGAAGATGTCATATGAGAAGTAGTTTCGGTGTCCATGTACCATTATGGATCAGGGGGACTCAGAGACATAGTAT
Organism: Macrotyloma uniflorum; assembly: GCA_016859785.1. Classification (NCBI taxonomy): domain Eukaryota; kingdom Viridiplantae; phylum Streptophyta; class Magnoliopsida; order Fabales; family Fabaceae; genus Macrotyloma; species Macrotyloma uniflorum. The sequence continues at coordinate 44,213 of BDMB01000088.1, read as the reverse complement.
GCATCGCCGCTCCAATATTTGTGGAAACATAAGAAAGGGACGGTCCATTCTGAGAAGCCATATAAGCCTACTGTGGTTGTGGCCCAAGAACGCTTGGCTGTTGTTGTTGTCTCTGTGGTTGTTGTCGCTGTGGTGCTGGACCCCGTGCCCAACCTTGGTTTGGATATGGGCATGGAGGAGCCCATTGAGGCATCCAACCCCAAGGTGGGTAATTCGGCCAAGGTGAAGACCCCATTGTGGTTGCTGCTGTGTACTCCCATTGGACTGCTGCGGACCACCACTGCCGCCCCTTGCGCAGTCAGATTTTCCATCGCCGGACCCACGACCACTGCCATCGGATTTTTTTCCAGAATTCTTGCGATATCCAGACGGCTTCCCACGATGTTGCAGGTGGTGTTGTTGGTCCGAATGTGAGGAATTTGAGTCATAAACGGATTGTGAGGCAGCCACCATCACCGACTTCGAGCCCATGGCAGCCTCCTTTGCCAATCCTGCTTCCTGAACTGTGAGCATCGACCGAGCCTGATAAAACGGAGGTAGAGGATCACTCTGCCAAATTAACGTTCCTACATCGCGATATGCACTTGTGAGACCCGAAACAAGTTGAATGACGAGATTGCTCTCCGACATCGGTGCTCCAACATTTTTCAACTGATCAACAAGAGACTTGAGACATTGACAATATGCCGAAACATTCAAAAATTCTCCATCTTAGTATGGGAGAATTAGGCCTCAAAAGTTACCACACGGGAATGTTTGTTGTCTTAGAAAATATCTCTCAACCTATTCCAAGCATCCATGGCCGTGGCATCAGGTTCAATAATTGTATGCAACAGGTCATTAGAGATGGTTGCATAAAGCTAGGAAAGAACCGTAGCATCAAGAGTCGATCATAATTCCTTTTCATCCTCAGTTGCAGGTACCTTCTCTTTGTCATTGGCAGGAGGAATAATGTGATGAAGGACCTTATGAGAAGGTGCGGTAATTTTAAAAAGTTCCGCCCACATAGAGTATTGGACATGCTCCATGGAGATATGGTTCCATATATTGAAAACCGCAAAAGCCGGATAGAAAGAACTCTTGTTATCCGACATGACAGTGGGAAGAAGGAAAAAATAGACGAAGGAGAATGAAAAAGAAGACGCGTAATTTAAAAATCTAATATCATAAAAAAATATTTTTCTCAATTAATCTCATTTATTGACTTGAAATATATACAATACACAAATCGTAATCTTAATAAATAATATCATGTATATATTTAAAAAAGTAATTATATGTTTAACAAACTAAATATATATTTAACTAAAATATATTAACAAAATATCTTTAGATATCTTAACACTTTATCTTTTGATTTCTTTTGATTTTGCATATGTAGATAAATAAAGTCCTACTTTCTAATAAATTGATTATTGAGTAATTGTGAAGAAGATTAACAAGGATTTTTACTTGTAAGTGGTGACCCACTTAAAAAGTTAATTGCTTATTTTGTGAACCTCTCTTGTTTCTTTATGGGAAGATGCCAGGAAACAATAGTCAATGGTGAGTTATGAAAGTAGTGATTACAGGTACCAAAACATGATAAAATTGTTCTATATCATTCTCCTTTTTGTAGTCAGTGTTTATAATTCTCTCTAACAGGTGTTAGGACTGAAGTAGAATACAGACCAATTCCTACTGGACCAGACAATGACTTGTTTTTACTTTGTGGTTAGGATGTTGTTTTCATATCTTATTCACATTGCACGTTGTTATGCTTGAAAATGTCAAGAGAGTGGTTATGAATTTATCCTCAAAATTATTTCCTTCTCAATATATTATAATTAGATCTTGAAAAAAATTTCTGACAAGAAATAAAGGAGTTTGTAATTCTCTTGGTTGCATTCCTTGCCATACAGATTGCCATGATTTGTTATATTCATGCAGAAATTGATTAGTTTAGGGTTTAGATTAGTCTGTTATGTAGCATGCAATCTTTCTAATTTGATTTTTAAACTTTCAATATTCACATTGGAAACATAACTAAACAACCCAATATTGAACAATATATTCGATCTTGAAATTATTATTGTAAATTATTGAAAATTTTATATCGTTTAAGATATGATTAAATACAAGTAAATTAAGTTTAAAATTTATTATTAATATAATATTACAATTTTTCTTAATTTATCCGATTATTTATAAAAAAATTCGTGTAAATAATCAATTATCATATATTTAATTAGATAATGATGATATAATAATTAATTACTCGATTTTTTAATTAATTATCAGTGAAAAATATTGTGTTTTTTTTACAAGTAAATTTTTTTCACTTGACTTATGTTACTTTTTTCCCTTCTAATATTTTTTTAATATTTTTTCATCAAATTTAAATAAATTTACAAGTCAGCATAGTAATTATTCATGTCAAATTTTATAAAATTAAATAATAATATTAAATAAATCATATTTTAATATATTTTGAAAAGTATAAATTCTATGAATTTTGATTATATAAATGAGATATGAAATACTTTTAAATTAATATAAAATTTTATATAAGAATTTTCAATCTAATAAATAATTTTAAAAAATATCCAATTAAAAAATATTAAATTATATAAAATTTATTTAAAATTAAAAAAAATATAATTTGATTATTTAAAGAATATTTGTGATTGAATATAGGGTAAAATTATTTCAAAATATAACAATAGTTTGTCTCTTCATTTTAGTAATAATATATTATATATTAAAAAAATTATATCTATAATTAATAATATAAAAAAAAATTATATAAGTTTTAATATTTAACAAAATGTAAACTGAACCTAGAAGAATTTAATAGTTAATCAAGCATGTAGATTTCTTGCTTCGTTAATGGGAATGAAAACATTGCAAGGGCCGAGAAAAGCGTTGATGATATAAAAAAGATGATAATTATTGTGAATTATTAGATTTTTTCAAAGTCGTCCCAATTTAAAATTGATTCATAGTTGACTTGGTCAAATAAATGTGTTTTTTACAATTTTTAGTTTTTTATTCTTTAAATTTATTAAAAAGGTCAATTTCTGCAGATATTTGGGATTATTTTAATAACCATGTGAAAACATGAGAATGACGTTTCACATTAAAGAAAAGGAAATAATTTATTTATTTTTTAAAATTTATGCAATTATTATTTTTTAATTCTTTCTTTCTCGTATATACCTACTTTAAGTTTCTTCTGTTATTTTATATTGCTCACGTGTGTATTAAATTTTTTTCATGGGTAACGAATAGGAAAATGATTTATAAACATTCCTAAAATATTTAATAATAATGTATATTTATCAATGAATTGTCTTACAACTTAAAATAAAAAATATTATATTTGCATGTATATTGAAAGATTAAAAAATATTTAAAAATAGTTTGCAAATTTAAAATCAAAATAAATAGAAATAAAAATTTCATTCGGAAATTTGAATAAAAGTAATAATTTATTAAATATTCAATTTAAAATAAAAAATATTGAATGCTAAAAAAATATATTTAATTTATCTAAAACTTTCGTATGACTTTACAAAATTAGTACTTTGCACGTGGTGAGGTTGTGTTCATAAAAAAATTGTTATGGAATAAAGTTGTATATGGATTTGGGTCAACATTTTTAAAGTCTTTTTATTAATAAAATAAAGAAGATGTTAAGTTTTGAATATAAATTTTTATAATATATCTTCTATTCAATTCTTCTTTTATTCCCAGTCAATAAAAAATAATTTGGTAATTATATGGTTTAAGTGATTAAAGAGATTTTTATGATTAATTTTCTAATTATAATCAATTCAGAGTACATTTTTTTTTGTCTAATCTATCTAGTTGTTTTCTATAATGTATTAATATTTTAGTTTTGTTACATTATTATATTAATATTCAACTTCTTTTCTAGTTTTATTTTATTGTTGGATAACATATATTTTTTATGACTCCCTATCTTATTTTATACTATTAATATCATTATTATGAATGTTTATTATTTTTCACATATTTAATTCAAGTATATATCTCATTTTAATAATACAAATAAGTTTTGAATAAAACTCATATATCATATAAATCAATTATTATTAAAAAATTAATTAATAATTATTTAAAAACAAAATTTTACAATTTATTTTTTTCATTATATTTCTCATATATTATTGTATTATAAAATATAATTAATTATATCATTAATAAAAAAATAAGGTTGTAAAAATTTATATAAAATTATTTTAATATTAAAAATTATTTTAATTTATTCTTTTATATATTTAATTATATTTATTTTATTATTCTCTTATTTATTTATTGACTCGAGTTTTGAAACATTTCTTACAAGTGATCTTCATTCAATTTTTTATTCATTCTCATTACTTTAAAAGTTATTTTTTATGACTTTACCCAATTAATAATTCAATCAATTACATTATTTTTCAATAAGAGTAATCTTTTTTAATCTATAATTATCTTTTTTATATATATATATATATATATATATATAATTTTGACTCCTTATATATTATACAAGATCTTAAAAGTATTGTGTTTTATTATAACTTAGCCATCGAGTAAAAATCAAATTATATTAAAAAGTATAAATAATTAATATTTTGCAATAATTTTTCTATTTTTTAAACTTTTTAAAGTATTTTCGTCTTCATCTTTTTTTATGAATAATGGTCATACATTATCCTAGCATCACCTAGGCAAAATCATGACTACTAAGAGTCACGTATTGCTTGACAACTCTACATCAAACAAAATTGAAAATTCACTTGTGAACTACTGAATTAATACCAGAAAAATTGTATACAAGAAAAATGCATAAAAAAATATAATAATAATAATAAAAAAAGACTACATCTAACCTTTTCTTTTGTTTCTAGTTTCACTAAACACTAACACAGAATAAGCATTGAATTAATACATTGAAATTAAATAAAAAGAAATCAAAGAAGAAAACATTGCTGACCCTTCAAAGAATTGGTGACCCTTGGAAGAACCCGAAAGACACAGATCGTGTGAATTTGACAGATCATATTTTGCTACTCGAAACCTGCCTGGTGGACCCTCTTTACTCACATAATTCACACACTCTGATCATCTCTTCACACCTGCTATTCTTATCCGAGTCCAAACATACACTATCAATCATTTTTAAGTTTAAATTGAAAACCATTATTTTGTATCTTTAGTAGTGATACTCGTTCTACATGTTGCATTAAAAATCAAGAGATTGGAAAAGCTAGAGTTATATTTAAGTCTTTTAGATTTCAAGATGAATAAACATATTTAAACCCTTTAGGTTAGAAAAAGTAAAACAGATTTAAGTCTAATTTGTAAGTCATTCTTCACGTGCCAATTTCTTGGTTGCATAATCTTACATTTCTTAGCTGTCTCCACTTTAAAACAATTACATCTTACGTTTTTTGCATCACACCCATATTCTAATCTTCTGGCTTTCCTTCCACTTTTGCTGGAGCAGATTGGCTGGTTAATCATGAGAAATGGAGTTATTTTTTCCTTTATTTTTTTGCTGCTTTGTGTATTTATCTATGCTTTGACAAGCACTAAAATTGAAGTGTCAAAGACAAATGAAGCAACCCCATTTTCTTACCATATCAAAGCCTTGGAAATCATATGGAGTCATTTGGGTTATCAACATGTGTGGCCAGTAAGTTCATCACATTCATTGTGTCTCCTTTCCTAATTGAATGCTTACTTGAATTGCAAGGGAAGCTCTTTGATTGACCAAGGAAGTTATTTCCTTAATTCCTCGTAATATAATGCTTTTATACATAAGTAACATTTATGTGAAGGTTTTCATATGTCACTTTTAAGATAAACATGTTCTATACATTTATTAAGGAGATATATATCTGTAATATCTGTCTGTCAATTATCTAAACTCAGGGATTGAGAAAAACCAAATTTGATTACTCAATTATGAATAGGAAATGGAATTTGGCTGGAGAATTGTTGTCGGAACCTTGATTGGAATCTTGGGAGCAGCATTTGGAAGTGTCGGGGGAGTAGGGGGTGGTGGCATCTTTGTGCCAATGCTAATCCTGATTCTTGGGTTTGATCCAAAATCAGCAGTTTCCATTTCAAAATGTAAGCATTTCTCTATCTCTGTCAGAAATAATCTGTTCAGAAATGCAGCTGATATTGCTAATAATGATCACTTCCTGGAAGAAACTACTTGTTTAGCCATTTAATGTGTTTATTATTCAGGTATGGTCACAGGTGCAGCCATCTCAGCTGTGTTCTTCTGCTTGAGGCAAAAACATCCCACACTTGATATACCTGTTATTGACTACGATTTGATGCTGCTTATCCAACCCACGCTCATGCTCGGAATCAGCATAGGAGTTATTTTAAGCGTAATATTTGCTGATTGGATGGTCACTGTTCTTCTGATTATTCTTTGTTTGGGTAATGATAGAAGATTTGTACTTCGCTTAAAATTTCCCTCAGTAATATGATTAATTTGTTATATTGGACCTTGCAGTGACATCAATCAGAGCATTCTTCAACGGTTCTGAGACATGGAGAAAGGAAACAAAAATGAAAGAGGTAGATGCTACAATTTTTCAGGGTTTAAATGACCTTGCACCTTAGCAACAACCTACACAGGTTTTTAGTTGTTCCTTGAACTTTCCAACCATACTTGGAAAAATTAGGAACATACTAGTTCACTCAATAACCTTACATATTGCTTACCCAGTTTACCTTAAAAAATTCTTGTAAACACAATATAAAATGTTACAAACCATGTATCCCTAGTAACTAGGATTAGCAAGACAGAAATTTTTTTAAAGATTTTGATTTGTTGACCCATTTAAAGAAAAAATTGTTAAATATCTTGTTATAAAATATGAATGTAAATAGATTTTCTGGTAAGACCGGATAAAAGAAACCTAAGTCACATAGGCTCGACTTGAAGTCAAAGTCAGTCTAAAACCTAAACATTTTATGTTCAAGCACCATTATGATTCTGATCCTGCCTTTCTTTTCAATAATCTCGGGAGACTATCAAGCTTTCAGAGTACACTGGTGAGTTTATGTATTCATTCTTCCTCAAATAAAGACTTCACCTGGTTACAAGACAAAAGCTCAATATATGACCACATTTTAACCAAGTATATGTCATTTACCTTCTCTTCCAGCTACTTGCAGTGGGGAAGAGGGTTACAAGTATCTTCCAGGTTGTGCAGAAGAAGGGTCTGCAAAGGATACTAGAAAAGCTGAGGTTGATACACACTGGTACTTCTTGTTCTTTAAATGATCTAAATAAGTTATTATATGCCATAAAGGAATGTACTATGCATGCAGGTGAGCTTCCATGGCAACATTTATTGGAGGGAGTTTGTACTCATTTTCTTTGTGTGGCTCGCATTCGTTGTCTTACAGATTGCCAAAGTAATTTTCTTTTTCTGCTGGTGGAATTAGAACAATTTGCATTCCATTGCTCCTTTATTCTGGTGTAATTATTTCAACTAATCATTTAAATGGTTTAACTTTTGACAGAATTATACAGTTTCCTGTTCAGTCACATACTGGATACTTATTTTGTCACAGGTAAACCATTTAGTATCACTTATTTTTCTGTTGTGCCAAATATTAGTGGATGTGCATGAGAGACTAAGTAAGATCAATGGAATTGAACCAGCTACACATTCAACGGGACTTTGATCTCAAATTTGGCAAATTAGAAATTACTTATTATATGCAGAAACCACTTTTCTCTTTTGTAGATACCTATTACTGTAGGGTTTTATTTGTATCAAGCAAGAGCCCTATATCAGGGGAGATCTGCAGGTGGTCAATACACACATTGGCCATTGCACCATCTATTTCTAGCTGGCATTTGTTCTCTGCTGGCTGGAATTGTTGGTGGACTTCTTGGTACAGGTTCTGGATTTGTCATGGGTCCTTTATTTCTAGAAGTGGGAATTGTTCCACAGGTGAGTTCTAAATAAAAGAACTTTCACTTTCACCCCCTATTCTATCAATGTATAAATTGAAGGAAATTTAGTTATCTTCTTATTTTTCATGCGTGCAGGTAGCAAGTGCCACAGCCACTTTTGGAATGATGTACTCATCATCTTTATCTGTCGTACAATACTACCTCTTGAACCGTTTTCCAGCTCCTTATGGTGAAATTAAACTTCACATTTTACCCTTTAAATCTCTCTGAATGGTTTTCAATGGAAACATAATTTTCAAGTAATTTATATCCATGTTTCTTACTGTTTTGCAGCGCTCTTCCTCACCTTTGTGGCTGCCATTGCAGCATTCCTAGGACAGCATCTCATTGACAAGCTCGTTAATATCTTCAAAAGGGCATCTTTAATTATTTTTGTCTTGGCCTTCACAATATTTGTTAGTGCAATTGCATTGGGTGAGTGTTTATGGTGTTTCGATTAGTTGATACTTGCTAAGTGTTTGCTTTTGTCCTCTTTGAATAAATTTCTTATAAACATTTATAGTAGAAGAAAATAAGGTACAATGATTTATATATTTGAACTTTTACAAAAGTTTTTCCACATTTTCAAAAGTTTATTTTAACTTGTGTATAACTTAATTTAGATTATCCAATAGACTTAATTTATTTTCTTTCTTACTAATGTTCATGAAGAAGTTTATCAGAATACCACTTTTGTTCTGCTTTCTTTGCTTGGCCTTGTGAGAATCTGCAGCTTTTTACATAGCTTTCACTTTTATGCCTGTCATAGGTGGAGTTGGAATATCAAACATGATCTTGGAGATTCAGAGCAATGAATATATGGGATTTGAGAATTTCTGCTGAACGAAAACTAGAGGTTTCCAAGTATATGTTTACATTTTTTGTGATGATATGTTTTGTTTTTGTTTCAAAGGTCAAAAATTAGTTTACTGCTAATAGAATCTTTCAATCTTGTATATCCATAGGAGAGGTATCATACCATTATGCACGAGTTACAAAATGGCAATTATATTTATAAGATTTGTCAAAAACAGATATTTCTCACCCATAAATTCAGTTTATGCTTTGCTTAGTTTCCAGCTTTTATAAATTTAGATTTCTAATTTCTTTATTATTCTCTTACTAGTTTTATTATAAAATATATATATATATATAAAATATGTTATCATTAAATAAAAATAAAATAAATATTTATTTTAAATATTATTATGACTTAATAATTAAAATTTTAATTTAATATTTAATATTTTATTATATATAAATTTTGAAATGATTAATTATCATGTTAAATATAAGATTTAATTGATAATTAAAAATTTTAAGTTTAACATTTAATAATTTATCATATAATTTTTTTTAATTTATTAATTATTATATTAAGTCACAACTATATTTGATAATTACATTTTTTTTATTTTAATATTATCTTTTTAAAATTTATTAGTTATCATATTAAATCTTAGATATGTTTGATAATTACAATTTTTCAATTTTTCAATTTTATATTTTATGATATAAAATTTTTAATATTTATTGTGTATGTGTTAAATCTTAAATTTATTTGATGATTAAAAAAATTTAATTTTATTATCTATTATTTTACCATATAATTTTAAAAACTATTGATTATAATGATTAATTTGAAATTTACTTGATAATAAAATATTTATTCATATAATTTTGAAAATTATTGATTTTATATTGAAATTTTTAATTTAATTTTTCGTAATAATTTTAACTTTGAATATCGAAAGATCATTAAGATTCAATGGAAATACGTATGAAAAGAGTGTCGAGATTATTAAATTTACACAAATAAATATTTTAAAAATAATTTTTTTAAATATTAAATAATTAAAAATTTAATTAATTATTTTACATAATTTATTTAATTTAAAAAAGATATTTACATTTTACATTAAATTTTACTTTTTTTAATTAAAAATTATCGTCATATAGTTGTTAATATTTTCTATATACTTAATGAATTCAAATTCTTGTTTTAAAGATTTTTTTTTCCAAAAGAGAGCTAATTTTTTTTTACCTAAATTAAATTAAACCTTTTTAGAATTATCTTATTTAATTCGTAATTTAAATGAATTTAGGTTTAGCCTTTAATAAATTTATATATTAGTTCAATTTATAGATTAATAAAATAATAATAGTTATATTTTAAAAAGTAAAATCTAAATTATTTTATTGATATATATAAATATTAATTATAGTTTTTATATTTAATTATTATATTTAAAATTAAAATTTATTTATTAATATAATTTAAAATTTTAAAATATATATTATATTATTTTTTATTTGAAATCATTTTAAATTTTTTTAAAATGAGTGAAAATAATTTATTGATATCGAGCCAAATTTAACAGACACGTGATGACATTTTTCGTAGTGCATATATAACTCGAAAAGAAACATAATTAAATTATCTCGAAATTTTAAACCCTACACTCTCCCTTCTGAAACCGCTCTTCTTCCATTCGGGTTTTGAACAATGGCGACCACGTCGCTGGACGAGGAAACTGCAAAGAAAGTTGTACGACAGGTTTGCGACTGTCGGTTTTGCTTTTCGCTACTCAATACTCTTTCGCGTCGTTTATTCAACTCTCGTTTGCGTTTTCTCCCCAAACAGGTGGAGTTTTACTTCAGTGATAGCAACCTTCCCAGAGACAATTTTCTGAAGAAAACCGTCACTGAAAGCGAAGATGGCAGTATCCTTATTCTTTATGCGTTTTTCCCTCGATAAATTGCTTCAACTTTTCGATAAAGTGATTAAATGAGTTTTTGCTTATTAAAAACATAGCCGCAGAACAATAAATTTTTATTGAAGAATAATGCCGAAATTACTTTAGGTTTTGCGATCATTTTTTGCAATTTTTTCTTTCTTTCAATTCTAATATGCCAAACAGGTACAATTGACAGTGTGTTTAATCCTATTACCGTTCTGATTCCAATAAAACCTATTTAATCAAACCCAACATTTAGCTTTTTTTATTTTTTTATTTTGCCTTTTGCAATGTTGTTGGTCTTGACTCTTCCTGCAACCACACAGTGGTTAGTTTGGCTCTTATTTGTTCTTTTAATCGGATGCGAAAGCACCTTAAACTGGGGGAAGTTAAGCCGGCTGAGGTGACCGAAGATACAGTCAAAGCTGTTGCTCAAGCTTTGAAAAATTCGGCCTTGGTCAGAGTCTCAGAAGATGGTTAGTTTCTCGTTTGATGCATCTTTGTTTGGTTTTATGAAAAATTTTGTTTTATTCAGGCAGCATTAATTTATGTATTTATTTATGATTAAAGAATCTTAGATTACTGTTGGTTGTGTAAATTCTTTCTTTATTCTGGATAGTTTGGACTTGGAGACTGTTTTTTTCTCCTTGCCATGCTGTGGCAATATGAATAAGTTATTGAAATAAGCTTTATTTCTTCCCCTTGGAGAATGTGTTTTTTTCCCCTTGTCATTTTTCTTTGATAAACTTTTATTCTTTTGAACCACTTACATCCTCAACTTTTTATTCGCTATTGAATAGTTTTGAAACTTTTGAGGGGTTATTGAGGTCAGTTGAAGAGGCAGCAGATGGTCAAAATTTAATTTATTTTTCAACTTTGTTTTGTGTTTCTTGGGGCGAGAGTAGATGAAAGTGACATGTTTAACCAAATATTTCTCAGTGCCAGATCAGTTGACTGTATGGCAATGTTCTGCTTTTTAATTTTGGTGCTTGTTTATATGTTGAATGAACACATGTTACTTAGTGTGAACACACTTTTCTCATTTGTTTATTTGTATGTTTCAGGGAGCAAGGTTGGCAGGGCAACTGAACTTCTGAAGCCAGAAGAGGTAATTGAGCAGTTAGAGATAAGAACAATTGCTGCATCGCCATTTCAATATGATGTGAAGCTTGAAGATGTGGAGGCATTCTTTGGTCTATATGCCAAGGTATTGTTTAGATTGGTGCTATCATTTATTTCATAACATTTTGACTTGAGAGAATTGTAGACCTCTCGTTATTGTTGTTGGTTTTAATGTATGGTATGCGGCCAGTGGAGTGAAAACTGTATAAAAGTTCATTAAATATCTTGATATGAAGTTGTAGCACAATTGCCATGCTTCTTATAAACAGATTGTCTTCATTTTTTAAAGATAAAAATCTGGAAATTTATTGCACTGGTCAATTTTACATTCTTCAGATTATATATAACTTCAATGATAAAAAAATGTGTAAGATAGTCCTGGAGGGGGGGGGGGGAAGTACTTTTGATAATTTATTTGGTGTAACAAAAAGGATAAATTTTAGTTTTTCTGTTTCAGGTTAACAGTATTCGGTTGCCTCGACATGTTGGAGACAAAAGATTCTTTTGTGGCACTGCCCTTATTGAGTTCTCATCAGATGAAGAAATGGAAAAAGTTTTGAAGCAAAGTCTTGTCTATGCGGGGGCTGAGTTAGAATTAAAGTCAAAGTAAGGATGCTTATATTGATTAAGTACTGAGTCACTGACCATTGATCAATTATAATTGAAAAGCCTTATCTTTTTTCCTGTATATTAGAATAATTTCTTATGCAAGTGAAGGAAAGGGAGGATAGTCCAATATTTTATGTCAAATTCCTATAATATATTGCTAAAAGCTTTGCAATTATTTTGATATTTATAATAGGAAAAAAGACAAGAAAAAATGTGAATTGAAAGTAGTTGCTTTACAGCCATTGTGCTCTTGGTATCACTACTTGGAACAATGGAATTTAATGCATTGAGGTTTCAATGTTGGTTTCTGTTCTAGCACATGAGAATTTTAGGATGTGAAGACAATCTTCATATGGATATTGTCTAATACTGTTTATGTTTATTGTATCCAATTTAGGAAGGACTTTGACGTGCAGAGAGAGAAAGAATTAGAAGATCATGAAAAATTTCGTCAACCTATGGGTGCAGATCACCAGAGTAACACAAATACAGCAGCAGAGTAAGATACTAACAATTCTTGACATCCCCACCCCTACCATAAAACTGATAAGTTTATTAGCTAATTATCAGTGTTTATCACAGCTACCCTAAAGGCTTACTTATAGCCTTCAAATTAAAGACTATTTTTGATGGAGTTCCTTCAGAACAAAATAAGCCTGATCAACAAACCAACGACACTAATGTTGTCTCGAAAACTGATCAACAAAATCCATCAGAAATTGCTTCTGAGGAAAGTGATAAAAAGATATCAGAAACTGATGACAATGATAAAGAAAACAGTGGAGTGAGAGAAGGAAAAGAGACTGAGGGTGAGGAAAAGAGTAAAGAAACTGATGGAAAAATTTCTACTGCTGCTGACAAGGACAAAAAGTTTGTTGTCTCACGAGAGGATTTGAAGGTTGTCTTTGAGAAGTTTGGTACTGTGAAGGTAATTGGGTTTCCCCCCTTTCTTTGGCTGGTGGGGCTTAATGCCTTTTGTTTTGATTTTTGTCCATTTTTGCAGCTAGCTACTTGTTATAACTACGACCTTTTTCTTTTGTTGTTTCTTGCACTTTTAAAATGATACTTTTTGCCTAGTTTTGTTTGAATACTCAGGTGGTGGTTCAACCAATCTGTCTCACTTTCATCCTTTAAACCCTAAAAACTTGGTTATCAATTTATCATCTAGGTATTTGAAATCGATCAAGACTGACATAAATTGTATATGTCTGCCTGTTCAGTACATTGATTTCAAGATTGGCGCAGAGTCAGGATACATTCGATTTGAAGAACCTGATGGTGCTCAGAAAGCTCGTGCAACTGCCGTTCTTTCTGAAAAGGAGGGCTTAGTTGTAAAGAATTGTCTTGCTACTCTGGATCCAGTCACTGGTTTGTTTCGCATCTAATTTAATTTTTCAAACGTTATTCATTATTTGTTTCATGTATATTGTTTGGAAAAACGTACAATTCATATCTTGATCAACAAAATTACGTTCTCTACCTTTCGAATTCTTCCGATATACTTGTCTGATAAGTAATACTCTGACGTTATGATACAATAAGTGTGGATGAATTTTTGAACAATGTGTACCTTGAGATTTTTAACTATTTATACTACTTTAAATGAGCTTTTTACCTGTTGGACCTTTATCATGTCCAAGACAATAGTGGTTAGTGTAATTAAGAGGATTATTTGATTAATTAACCTTAATCTGTTAATTTATCAGAGGTGCACCATAGCATTGGCCAGTAGGTACTTGGGGGTGAGATGAGCCCGGGATATTCCCGGTCTATAACTGTACACTACCTAATTAGTTTTTTCTCCCATTATCACTACGAATAATTTGCTCATCTCATGTGCTGGTGCAACTTCGCTTTTTCATTTGTTTTCTCTTCCATTTAATGTATAGAAATATGACAGGAGATGGTGAAGAGTAGATAATTTGAAGAACACTGTTACATAAATTGACTATACTGACACAATCGACTTTTATATGTTAATCTGAGAGCTGTACTTGTGGTATGATTTCAGGTGAGGCTGAGAGAGAATACTGGAGCCTGCTTCGTTGTAATCAAGAAAAGCACAGAGGATGTATGAATAACCGAGGAAGGTAAGTGGAGTCACTCAACCCTGACTTGAATAAGCCATTATCGTATCCTCTTTTTGTTTTTCGCTTAAATATATTTTTGGTTGGTGAAAATTTGAACTTTTTCTAGTTAAGAAAAAAGATTCATTATATGCCTTTTAGTTGCCAACAAGGGGAAAACTATCAATTTAGTTAAATGTAATAATAATAAACAAACATTTTTATAGACATGAAAACCATTATATATTTTGAGAACAAAAATAAATATAAGTTTTTATATTCTGGGGCTTCTCGAGAGGGGGTGGAACTGAAACTACGATATTAATTATCAAGAAATGTTGGTAAACATTCTCTAATATTCTGACACATTTTGTTCTTTCATTCCGTTGCAGGGGAGGAAGGCATGGTCGAGGGGGTAAATTCAACCGGTCCAGAGAGAATGAATCTGCAGTATATCGCCCAAATAAAGTTAGAAAGTTTTAACTATATTAATTGTTACATATTAATGGTTATAGATAACTTTAGATATCCGTTTTTTGTGTTGCTAAGAGGTATTTGGTAATGCTTACCGTAAATTTTGATCTGTTTATAGTTGCGTCTAGAGTCGCATGCTTACCACATTGCTTTTTTGCAGTTTGAGGTATTAATTATAATTTAATGAATGCATAACCTTATAGTTGTTGAATATATTTCGAACTGCTCTACTGTATTATTGTTATTTCTTTGTATTTTTGGCTGAATCTCTATTGTTCAGGGTATTTTTAGTTTGAAAGTTTATTACTTTTGTATTTAAAGCAGCCATACGTTCAAATTTGATTGGGAAAGAAAAAAAAAGGTGTCATTCATATGGTTCTTCAAAGCATTTTACATTTAGCTCATTAACATCGAATAACGATATTATTTTAGCCTGTTTTAAGTTATTTCTTACAAAATTAACGGTAAAGTTTTATTAATATAAATAAATTTTGTTTGAAGACGTTAATGTAAAATTGTAACCATATAAAATGTTGTTACTCTTTTGTTTAAGAAATTGTTTGATTTTATTTAATTATGATTTTAGATTTGATATTTTTTACATTGAAGTATTTATGTCCATTATTTTCCTTTTTATTCTTTTCATTAATTATTAACAACGTTGTCATTTTCACTAGTACTACGTTTTTCAAGAGTTTATAGAGAAAGGTTTCTTTATTTTTTTTTTTATTTTATATAAATATTTTATAAAGAGATTTGTTATTTTACACTTTTAGTAGTAAATTAGCAAATTATGGATATAATTTATTTTCTTCGTAAAGTATGTATAAAATATAGTTTTTAATATAAGTATTCAAAATTGAATTAATTAAAAAAAATTAAAAATTGATTTAAAAAATTAGAAACCCATTTATTTTAAATTTTTTTAATATATTTTTCTTAAATTAAATGATTTGGTTTAAATTTTAAATAAAAAATTAAATTAAATTATTTATTATATTTAAATAAAAAATTATATTTTTAAATTAAATAATAATATAAAAAAATATATTTGTATGTTTTATAAAATTATTTTTTCTATTATATTATTTATAATTATATATAAATGTATTTTTTAATTATTATTTATGTTATTATATTTTTTTATCATTGACTTATTTTTTATTAAAATATTTATATAAATTAAATATAAAAATTAAATATCATTCGTTTTAATTTTATTTAATTTAAATTAAATTAGTATTTATAATTAAGTATGGATTAGTTTTTATTATTAGAGAATTTGAAAATATTTTTTCTAAGAATTATAAAATATTTAAAAAATATACAATTTATAGGAAAAAATTATTAAATATAGAAATGTTTTTTTATTTATTTTATAATTATTATTTTATTTATAAATTTAATTTTTATTATATTTATCAATAAATTATATAATATAATATTTAAAAATTATAATACTATTTTATAATTATTAATATATTATATATTAATAAAACATACATTTATTTTTTTTTTTTAATAACTTGAAATATTTTTTTCAAAACTTAAATAAAGAAACAATAAAAATTGATTGATCAATAGATGAAAAAATAAAAAAAAATTATAAACTTGATAAAGAAAAAATAAAAAATAAAATACTTTTAAAATACGTTAATAAATATTAATTTATTTTAATTTAAATTTTATTTTAAACTAAACTGAAATAAATTAAATTTTTTTAGATATATATTTAATAAAAAATTAAACTCTCTACCGTTAATAATTCCAATTTATTAAAAATCATAAATTTTTTTATGTCTCTCACCTCATTTAATATTTTTCTCTTTTGATTTTATAGTTTTCATTAATAAATTTAAATAAATAATAAAGTGTGCTAGTAAGACTTATTAAATGCAACTTAAACGTAAAACTAAATATAAACTTTTAAATAATTTCTCAATTAAACTTAAAAGAAAAAAGCTATTCAAATTTGTTGTGAACAGAAATCCTGATAAAGTGCCCGTTAGATAGATTTAAAAAAAAAAAATAACGCCATTTTTCTGATATATAGCATAAATGTGACATTTATTCTTGGTGGAACCATAGTATAGTTCGAGACAAGCATAGGGTTTGAAACTTCTTGAGTCCGCTCCTTCATGTTTGAAACAGATAAACAAAGTCCAAAGAAAACAAACACCCTCCAACGTTCTTATTTCTCTCTCCTTCTTTCTCAACTCAACTTTTCAAATTGAATTTTCTTCCATTTCCGATAGTTACAATAGTTCAATTTGCAGATCCCTTCCTCACGTAACTCTCTGTTCCCGATCTGCTCATGCGATACGTTTTGATCTTCTCTACTTCACTAAGGTGTTTCTCTATGTCTCTCGTCTTCTGTCTCTTTCGATGACTTCGATTCCAATGTATAATCTTCGTTTTTTCTGTGTACTGCTTAAATGGACTTTAGATCTTGGAAAAGAGGATTAGAGTAATACTAATTTTATTACTTATAACATTATTGAACTTATTAAAATGAAATCAAGAGAAATGAAAGGGAGTTTGAAAAAAGGAAGGATTGTGAGGGTCCTTTTACGATACAAGAATCTATTTATCTTTTTAGTTTCTAATATAAATTTTGATTAATTTTTTTTTTTTTTTTTCAAGGTAATGTTGTGATTTTTCATTTCATTTAGTTCTGTACAGGAGAACTTTGTTCCTGTGGCTCTTTGGAACCGCTTATAATGATTTGGAGGACCAACTTTGAAAAGAGTTGCAATCCAGTGAGAATATGGACGGTGAAGGGAGTATGCCTGCTCCATCTCATGGGCAAGTTGATGGTGCTCAGAAGGTTAAAGCTATACATGGGTAATTTTTGAAAAATCTATCTCATAATCTAACAATATATTTATAATAAATTCTTTTGAGATTTGACAAACACAAACCAATAGGATTGTCTAGAGGGGGGAGTTTTGAGGAGGGATAGGAGAAAATTTTAATTTTGAATAAGTATTTGCTTTATTTGAGATTATTATATTTAATTGAGACCATAATGTTGGCATTTCAACCATTCCTTATTTTTTTCAAATTTTTTTAAGGATTCTTCCAATTAGAAATAAGAAAAGAATTTTATTTCCCCTTGGCAATAAAGGTTAGATTGAGATGTTATAAAACTCTATGCTCTTTTAGTATCTTTATAAAAGGCAATGTTAGACAGTGATTAGTGCTTTTCAACCTTTCAATTGCTGACATGTTTATATATATAATTCTGAAAGTACCCTTCCCTGCAAATGATGTAGTAATTTTGACTGTAGAAAACAACATTTAGATAAATCTTATCCACAAAACGGCCCCTTTAGGAATATATATAGGGGAGGGTACTTTCAAAATTATAGTTTATCTTTATGCCTTTACCTTGCACTGTCCTTTCTATTGAATTGATAGTGTTCAATTGTAAACAGGGGAGGGTTGTAGTTGGTAAATGCCCTAGGCTTTTTATTCTTGGAGACATTGATAAAGAAGTTAATTGAGCTTTTGCTAACCATAAATATCTATTTTTAGGAGGACTACTGGCCCTACAAGGCGTTCTACAAAAGGGCAATGGACATTAGAGGAGGTAGTTTTACTTAAGTTTGGAGATGATATTTTACTTATGCTAGAAATATTTAACATAGTTTATCCGTCTATAGCTTGGTAAAGTTTTCCATTCTTCTCTTTTTCCTTTTAATTTTGAAGGTTATATGAAAATTAATGTAAGTCATATTATTTTTTTCTTGCAGGATGATATCTTACGGAAGGCTGTTGAGAAATTTAAAGGAAAAAATTGGAAAAAAATTGGTAATATATTGATATTATTCATTTTAAATATTTGCAATTATTCACGAGTCCCTGCCACTAGCATCCAGTTTGTGCTCAAGTCACTTTGCATCTCCATTACTTGATTCATGTACCTGAAACGAGCTTTCTTCAATTAGACATTTGTTCAATTGATTTAAATGAAATGAAAACCATGTATTGTTGGGGGAGGGTTATTTTCCTTTGTAAGTTTCTAATGTCAACCCCTACTCCTAAATCAGTTTCTAATTTTTCTCTGGCCATGTGTTATCATTTATTTAACTTGTCTCTTATGCGGGTTCATTCCTTTTGCTCGGTAACCATCTTAAGCAATTTTAGCTTATCCAACTGATTTTTATAATATTTTGTGTTTGCTTGTCTAATTGCCAAATGTGTTTGAAGCGGAATGTTTCAAGGATAGAACTGATGTGCAATGCCTCCATAGGTGGCAGAAAGTTTTAAATCCTGAACTTGTTAAAGGTCCATGGTCTAAAGAGGTAATCTCTTTCCATTTCTTTTTTGTGCTCATTTTATGATATTGAACTTATTTTTTCTCTCTTTCCTTCTTAACTGTAACCGGGTAACATGGTAGTGGAGCCTATTTTGACATATTGTCTACAGTTCAATTGTAATTTCCATTATTTTGATGTGACCTTGGACTATTTCAACTTTCTAGTTAGATATCTACCAATAATAACATGCTTGTTTAATCCAAATGTAAACAGGAAGATGACAAAATTATTGAATTGGTGAATAAAAATGGGGCTAAAAAGTGGTCATCTCTTGCACAACATTTACCTGGACGTATTGGTAAGCAATGTCGAGAAAGGTATGGTTATTGGATTGGATTTCTACTGATTCTTTCATGTATTCATTAAATTTTCATTTTTCACAAATATTTTTTCTCTCTTTAGATTAATAGATTAACTATTAGAGATATTATATTAAAATTAAAGTAACAAGATTAAAAAATGAAATTTCAAATCCTGTATTTTATTAGAAATAATGCTTGGCCCAATTTCTTTATTAGAATAATGTTTTGTACATAATTCCTTGGGATAGTTTCACACATATTCAATAGCTCTTAATATTTTCTTATATTGGTATATTGAGAAAGGTTGTCTTTATTCCAAAGGTAAAAGGGATAAATACAAATAAGAAAATAAATGTGCAAAAAGAGTATTCAGTAACCGTACAGACATTTTCCACATATTGATGCATACGACTTTTACACTTATGGAATTCATTATTATATACTCATAATGTTGTTATTAGAAAATGTCTCATTATACTGTTATTGTATCCTAGAAAATTTTACTTCAACCTTATCCTTATAGACTTGTTAATATACATAGCAAAATCCTGGTTAATGGTGCAAGAGTAACCTCAAAATCACAATAGAAGGATTTTCACTGTACTATACAATATAGATACTAGAAGAGTAGTTAAATAGTGCACTATAGTTTCCCATGTTGCACTGTTGCATTGTGTCACATGACGAGGTGGTCCAGTTGTTCTCTTTCCCCTTTTGTTGTGGTTGGCATGATTTGTATTATGGTTGTGCCTGAGATCGCATCCTGTTGTGGGCACCACAGCCAATACTGGGCAAATGGGTCTGAAGACTCTTTTACCACTTATAGTGTTGCTTCATCAATGTTGCATAATCGTTATGGCACCACCATATCTGATATTTGCTGTTATATGCGGATGTCTGTATTTTGCCATGATGCCTGTCATGTCACATGTTGTGGATCCCATGGTTTTTCCTTTGTGTTTCTTTTTTCTTCATTTCTTTAGATGTTCATCTTTTTTTCTCTTCTTATTCTCTCTGTATGGCTATTCTTTCTCTTCATCTTTGAAATGTTTTTGTGCTATTTTCTTCTTCTAAATTTTAGAATTTAATTCTGTTTTGTAGATTTTCATAATCATAATATTGTTGTTCTTTTTTATTAAGCCTATAATGTTGTTGCTACAAAATTTCACTCTTGCTACATATCTTCTTATTTGTTCAAAATCCCCAATGGAAAGTTGCATTTAAGATGTGTTTGTATTGTTTAATTATTTGATATGCTTATTTTCCTTCTTTTGGTAAGTGCATGTAACACATCTTTGTTATGTACGCAAGACTTTACTTTTGCTTATTGGTGTATTACTTGACAATTGATGATTTATGCAATAGTATTCTCTTTGTCCTGATTTAGCTACATCTCTTCTTTCAATATAGTATCTCATTTTTAAAAAATTAATCATTTTACCATCAAACAAATTGAAATTCACTCTTAACTTAAATCATTCAAAAGCATCCAAACTTATACAATTTATATAATTAGTTACATAAATAAGATATTTATATATATAATGTTAACAGATTAGCAGGGTACTATAGTATCTGTACTTGCATCTATTCTCATTAAAATTTGGACCCATTTTCAATAAGGTACTTACACTTTGTTATCCCTAATTAATACTCAATTCTTAAGTCATTCTGTTTAACATGGTGTTGGATGTAGGGATGTACAAAGATTATCCCCAGCTGCATACTTTTTGCGGATGATATAGTTTTCATTGAAGAGTCAACATACATAATTAAATTTGAGCTTTGGAGACAGACTTTGGAAATTAAGGATTCCTTAAGTAGGAGTGACACAGAGTAGCATTGCAATTTAGGCAAGCAAGAGGAATATTACTTGGAGTTGAAGATGGAAGGAAAACTAATATCATATGTTTCTAAGTTAAATATTTGGGAACAATAATAGAAAATGATGGGAAAATTAATAAGGGCGTCACACATATAAGTGAGATGGATAAAATTGAGAAAGGCATCGGAGGTTATTTATTAGCACCAAGTACCTAATAAGATTAAAGGTAAGTTTTATTGTAATATGTTATATGTCTAGCTATACTCTAGTTAAAATGGAGAAACGTTGGATGTAATTTATGATTGCCAAGTACCTACTAAACTCAAAGGAAAATTTTATTGTAATGTTACATATTTAGCTATACTCTATGGTAATTAATATTGGAAAAGTGATAATTAGAGAAAAAGGTGAGAGTACTAGAAGCTAGAATGTTAAGATGTATTTGTAACCATACAAGAAAAGATGGGATACAAAATGATTATATGTTGGGAGATATTGATGTAGCATCAATACAGGACAAGATGCACAAAGTTAGTTAAGATGGTATGGACTTATAATAAAAGTCATTGAAGAGCACTGGTGAGGAAAGTAAATTGCATGGTTCTTTTTGGTGTTTTGTTGGAGGGGAGATGGTTAAAATGGAGTTTGTTTGGTATGTTAGAAATATGAAGGAGAAGAGAATTAAAGAGTGATATAGGGTCCTACCATTTTCCAATCTATTTCTTTACACATCTCTCTATCTCTATTTATTTTCAACCAAACATTGTTCATGTTCCCTTTATTTTGCTACCTATTTTTCATTTACCTTTTTATTTTCCATTCACTCTATTTCTAACCTCTCTATCAAACGGACTCTTAGTCCATTAAATGGGAGAGAGGGAGACGAAGAAGGACATTGAGAAGAGTTGTTTGGATAAAATTTGGTCTTGAACAGAGGACAAATGGAATCATTTGATCCATGTAGCCGAGTTCACCTAGTGAAATAAGATTACAGCTGTTATTAATACTCGTTTTATTCATAGATCACATGGTACATTTTTTTCATAATTTGTTTCCATATTTAATTATGAGTCTAGTACTAATAGAAAGAGGTTAGTGCTTTGGTCAATAATCTTCTGTTTTGTCCACTTGAGCCTTTCTCTCTTTTCTTTTGTCCCTAACCTAAACCCTAAATCAATAGTTCTGCAGAAGTGTCATTCACGATTAATATATAGAGTGTATATCTTCTTGAAGTAATTCTGGAGGGATGATATGATGTTCATTTTTAATTTGGTCTTTAACTGAACCGAATGATGTATGATCTGTGTTATTATTGATGCTCATTTTCATTAATATAATTTGTAAAAACTTGTTAGGTGGGTTAATCATCTTGATCCTAGTATAAAAAAGGTAGCATGGACTCAAGAGGAGGAGTTGGCTCTAGTACATTATCATCAGATATTTGGGAACAAATGGGCCGAGTTGTCAAAGTACATTCCTGGAAGGTATATATATATATAAATATTAAATTATTTTTCCATTAACTGTAAACATGCTGTCAAGCCACTACCACATTGAGTCACATTTCTATTCTATTTTATTGATGTTTCAAGGCACAGGGATTTGCAGTATGAGAAAGACAATAAAATTTTAATTAAACGTTTCAGTTTGTTTTTATCTTCTTTTTTTTCATTCCTAAAGGATATCTGCAGTAACTGTTTGAGATCCGAATTATAGTATGAGTATTTTCACGTGCCATTTTATTTCATTTTCCATATTCTTTGTAAACAGGACAGACAATGCTATTAAAAATCACTGGAACAGTTCTGTGAAAAAGAAATTGGATTCTTATTTAGCATCTGGTGTTCTTAATCAGTTTGAGCCTGTACCTCATGTTGGAAATTCGAATCAATCAACAAGGTTGCAGTGTAGTCGAGATGATAACGATTCCAAGGGGATTGAAGGAGAGGAAGTTTCAGAGTGTAGCCAAGGTTCAGCTAATGCAGTTCGCTTAACATCTGCTAGAGGTATGGGCAGTAGTGCTGAGTTAGCAACTGGAGAAGCTTATAGGCCAAGTGAAGAATGTAGTCTTGGAAAGGATCATAGTCCAAGTCGAGGATCTTGTTCAGAGCCATATTATCTATCAATTGATGACGTTAGTATATGCATTCCTGAAATTGCTCACCAAGAGGCATGCACTTCTCAATTCATTGAGAAACAGTCACATGAACCTGGAAATTCCATTAGTGGGGATTGCCATTTCAATTTACATTCCTTACCAAATATTTCACCAATGGTCTTGGGGCAGGATTCCTCGCAGTTGCAAAGAGAATGTGTAGCTCCTAGTGAAATCTGTGACACAGTGAATGTTCCATTTCAGACTTCAGAGGGGTTGGGTGTTTCAACGTCCATGGGACCTGCATCTTTGGATTCTCTTAAACCAGACCACATGTCTGAGGGTGAATGTTGCAGAGTTCTGTTTCCGTTTCCAGATTCATTGAATGATGGGTGTTTTCCCCCTGTAGATTATATTAAAGGTCAAGATACAGTTGAATTTTCTGATTGCACTTCATTTCTTTGCCAATCTTGTAATATCCAGATGTCTGAAACTGGCGGAACCTCAACTCCTCAGTTAACTTGTCCTCGGTGTTCTAATAATTATGAAGGAACTTCATCCTCCATGGCTGTCCCTCCAGTCCTTTCTGATTGTGATGATAGGCTGGGGCCTACTGCCAACGGAAATCAATTATATAGGACAGAGGGTCACGAGTTTGTCTCCAGAGCACCGCCTAACTTCACTTATGTGAATGACATATCCAGTTCTCCTTGTGTGGATGGAATAGGTACTGCAGTAATGGAAGAACCGCATTATATTCCTAATGGTACTTCAAAATTGGTCCCTGTAAACAGTTATAATCTAACAGAGGAAACGAATGTGCATACAGAAAAGGAGGACTCAGGATCTCTATGTTATGAACCTCCCCGTTTCCCAAGTTTGGATATTCCTTTCTTCAGCTGTGATCTTGTACAATCTGGGAGTGATATGCAGCAAGAATATAGTCCTTTGGGTATCCGCCAGTTTATGATGTCTTCTATGAATTGTCTTACACCTTTCAGGTTGTGGGACTCACCCTCTCGTGATGATAGTCCAGATGCATTGTTAAAAAGTGCAGCTAAAACTTTTACAGGTACACCATCCATATTGAAGAAACGACACCGAGATTTGTTGTCACCACTCTCAGATAAAAGAATTGATAAGAAACTTGAGACTGACATTTCCAGTTTGGATGTCATGTTTGGTGACAATGAGACTCAAGAAGCAGGTATGCCTTCATTGCAAAAACAGAATAGCAGTGCATGTGTTGATGATGATAATAAAGAAAATTGTGGACAAGTTTATAAGCCAAATAAATCTGCAATTTTTTATGAGAAGAACTCCCCAAAGGATACTGTTGACAATTCTCAGACTAATACTGATGCCTCAGCTGCTGAGATTGTAAGTATTAAGTACTGCTCTTCACATTTTGTAGCTGTAATTAATTATTATCATGTGAAATTTAGAAATACTTACACTTTTCTTTGACAAACTACTTTTCACTTTATTCTATTTATCAGGAACAACAACCTTCTGGAGTTTTGGTTGAACATGATTTGAATGACCTGTCGCTGTCTTCTCCTGATCAAGTTGGTTTAAAGTCAGACAGGACTCTGGGTTCAAGTATTAAAACTCCCAAAAGCTTGAACAGTTCCTTGGAAGCAGTTCCAAATCAGAACAGCCATTTGAAATTATCTTCTAAAATTCCATGCGCAAGGATTAATTCTAATTCTCCTTGTGTTCGTGCGAAGGAGCATGAAAATCTTTCAGTTGCTGTTACTCGTGTACAAGCTCCAGGGGACAATTCAGGGGAACAAACCAGAAAGGATGGTGGTTTTGAATCATGTAGCATGTAAAATTCCTTATCCTTTCCATTTTTTATTTTTCCGTATGGATGTAGTTGATTTTGCTGAATTGCTTTCAATGGAAACAATAGGTACAACTGCTAATTGTTTAAGCTGCTTCCTTGGAAATTGTTTCTCTGTACAACACCTTAAAATTGTGTTTTGTTTTTTATATCTGCATACTCTTAGTTTTTTTACATTTTTGGTACTTATTCTCTCTTTGCGACTGACTGTCTGTTTGTTTGATGGTAGATTTGGTGGAACACCTTTCAGAAAAGGCCTTGAATCACCTTCTGCATGGAAATCTCCTTGGTTCTTCAACGCTTTCCTATCTAGCCCCAGACTTGATACAGAAATTACAGTTGAGGTACTGTGGTTTTCTTGGATAACTACTTTCTTGATTTGTAGGTTAGATTTTAGTTTTTCACTGTGTGCTATAACCAGTTAACATGTTTGCAGGATTTTGGGTATTTAATGAGCCCAGGTGATAGAAGCTATGATGCAATTGGGTTGTTGAAACAGATTAGTGAACAAACTGCTGCCACATATGCCAATGCTCAAGAGATTTTGGGAAATGAAACTCCAAAGGCATTAGGGAAAGATGCATCTGGAAACGACGAGGATAAGTACCATGAAAATATTGATCCTCCCGATCAGCCTGGGAACCATTCTCAATTGGCTTCAAATGCATTGGTAAAGCTGATTTTTTAATGATTCCTTTATGCCTTATAATTATATAGTTGTATCTTTGACAAAATAATGTGATGATTTTGTTTGGTGCTCTCCATGGTCATTCGATGAGAGAGAATCCCTAACCCCCCGTATTCTAATGCATTTTCCACTGAACTACATCGATAATTCTAGATAAATCTTAGCTGTTGTTTCGTATCAGAAAATGTTCTGTTTTCATTTTTATTTTCACTTATAATTACAAAATTGTTGCCTTGTTTTCTATTTATATCTTATTTTCAAAAGCTTTTTAGACATTAAGTGACTGTAATTTTCTCCTGTCGATTCTTTTTGTTGAATGGAAACATAATACTATTGAAAATGAAAATATTTATTCAAACTAAATGACTTTTAATTTTCTCCTGTGTATTCTTATGGGTTGAATGGAAACAGAAATTACAGAAAATGAAGAAAATATTTGTTTAAACTAAATGGACTCTTATATTCTCCTAAGGATTCTTACACTTTTGTATGGAATTTTTTGTTTGCAGATAGAGCGACGCACACTTGACTTTAGTGAATGTGGAACACCAAGCAAGGGTGATGACGACAAATCCTCAGCTTCGTAGTTGAAAGGTTGTAGATGATTGTCAAATATGTGGCTAAAACCCCGTATATGTATAGTATTTCATGAATAGTTTTTTTGTATGAAGCACCTCAGCGATCAAAAGCTGTTTGAAATAAAATATGTTCCTTTCGTTCAGTGATGCTTCTTAATAAGCTAATTAAAAGATTTAGACTTCTGATAGAGAGTAAAGCTTTCAAAGTGTTGAAAGAAAATGAGTAAGTCTTCGAAAGTTTTGAAAGCTTTCTCAAAAGCTTCTGTTATTTAATTTAGTGGTCTTTTTATTATTTGAATTTTGAATAACATTAGTGTTCATGACTCTTTTGTTTGTAGTTTAAACAAGATTTTGGCTGGGCTAACTCTACTTTTTTTTGGTTTATTGTTAAGATAGTTTTACTTTATTATAGGAAGGAATCGAACTCCTCGGCACCAAACAGGTTACTTGTAAGTTGTTGGAATAACTTTAATATTATTTTCTTGATACATAAATTAATTGTTTATTATACCCTTAGGTTTGAAAATTAGGTAATAATTTCTTTTCCCTTTAGTTATCATATTAAAAAAAAATCATCTTCCCCATAAAATATATTTGATGTGTTGTTTCTAATAAGTGCACTGATAGAACTTTCATTCCTTTCTTTCTCTATAAGTAATGTTTATTTACAAACCATACATACTTTCTCTCAGAGATAATCTCGGTCTACAGAATAATAATGATTGCTTCTTACTTTTATTTATATCATTATCATTTTGTTTTTATAATAATTAGACTGATTCTTTTTTCATCATTTTAAAATTATTCATATAAATTATATTTCCTTCTCTTCAATAATTTTTTTTATAGTTTTGTTTCATTTATCTTCATCGTTTAAACTTTTGTTTTATTTGTAAAATTAATTCTTTTTTAGAATTCTCTTATCAATGGTTTCCTTCTCTTTGTCTTTATAATTTTCCCAGAGATACGGTCCCTTAAATTTTAGACTTAGGGGGAGAACACAAATAAAAATTAAGAATATATATTTTTCAAGTCATTTATTTATAATCTATTATTATAATATATAAAGGTAAAGGAAAAGGAGATATTTTTTTTTTCACTCTTTTGTATCTTTAATTATATATATAATTATAATTTGGATTAATTTTTTATTAAATATTTGAACTAATTCAAATTAATATTTTATGATTTTACGATTTAGTTTTAATTTAAATTAGTTATGTATCTTTTATTATTATAAAATTTTTAAATATCAAAAAAATATTATCTCCTTCAGTCTATATTTATTAATTATTAATTACTATAAAATTCTCACTCTAACTTCATCACCTTCACCATCTTTATGGTATTTTGATTTTTTTACCTTCAAGGTGTAAAGGTCCTCGGTCTACTAAGATATACAGGTTTAACATACTACGTTTTTCTTTTTCAAAAATTGTTTTTATAATTTTAATTTTAAAATTTTTTATTAGATAACAAAATCTTCGTTTATCAGAAAAAACAAAAATTAAAAACAAAAATTAATTAAAAAAATAAAAAAATTAAAAATATATTATTATAAATAATATAATAAAAAAATAGTTTAATAAAAATATTTTATATATTATTATAAATAATATAATAAAAAATTTATGAAATATATATATTTATTAGCTATTATTTAATTTTAAAAATATAATTTTATATTTAAATATAATAAACAGTTTCAATCATACAGTTTAAAAAAATATACATTTAAAAAATTCAAAATAAATTTAATTTTAAACAATTTTTAATTTTTTTATCAATTATTTTTTTAAATCGATTCAATTTTAAATTTTTTAATTTAAATAATATATTAATTTTATTATTTTATATATAAATATTATTTATATTTTAAAATTAAATTTTTATTCTATATTTTTTATTTTTTTATATTAAAAAAAAATATGTACAGTTGAAAAGAAAATAAGTTTTATTTTATAATTAAATTTTATCAAAATATAATGTGAGCAATAAGTGGCATCAAGAGGGGGTGAATTGATGTTATAAAAATTAAAACTTTAATTCTTATTTAATTCAAATTTTATTCCTCTTGATATTAATTAGTCTAGCAGATTAATAATGCACAGCGGAAAATTAAAAGATAAGGGAAGAAAGATGAATACAGAAAATTTATACTGATTCGGGTTAAACCTTAACCCTACATCCAGTTCCCAATCACCTCAACCTGAGATGATCCCACACTCTTATATATTTAATTTATTAAAATTTTTACAACCACTAATCCCAAGTGAAACATGTAAAAATACAAATTAAAGATTATACCTCACAATCTCTTGAAAACCCACAAGAGATAATCAACCATTCCTTGAGTCACACAAGGAATGAAATGCTTTCCTTGAATCGCACAAGGAATGAAACGCTTTCCTTGAATTGCATAAGGAATGAAACGCTTTCCTTGAATCGCACAAGGAATGAAATGCTTTCCTTGAATCGCACAAGGAATGAAACGCTTTCCTTGAATCGCACAAGAAAATTCAAAACACCTCTTCTGAACAGCCTCAGAGGATGTATAGAATAAAAAAGATATCACCTAGGGTGACGCTTCCAAAATGTAGTACCGACTCTGCTCAAGAGTATCCTCAAGATTTTTCTTAGAAAGATGAATGCACAGTAAAATATTTTTTCTTTCAAAACATTTAAAATATTGTGGCTCAGGATACTTAGAGAAAAAGTATAAAGCTTTTCAGAAGAAAATATGTCAAAGAAAGCGTATGAATGTTGTGTTTTGAAAAACCCTGATACCCTTATTAAATAATCAAAATATTTCAAATAAAATATTCTTTATTTTATTTTAAATTTGAAATCAAATCTTTTAGCCTCACAACGTTCAAAAATCTCAATCAAAGATTCTCCTTTATTTTAGGAGGATTTTTAGCAACGTTTATTTTTCAAAAATTCTCGAACATAATCGATTATATTAAATGCATAATCGATTATCCCCGTGTTGAAAAAACTTTTCAAAGCCACAGATAATCGATTATATAATCGATTATCCTAGAAGTACATATTTTCCAAAATGATTCATAATCGATTATGTAATCGATTATCACAGCAAACATCATGTTTCTGAAAAGCTCATAATCGATTATGTAATCGATTATCACAGCAAACATCATGTTTCTGAAAAGCTCATAATCGATTATGTAATCGATTATCACCGAAAAGCATATTTTCTATTTTCACAAATATAATTGATTATCTAATCGATTATTGCAGAAACTCAAACTTTTCCATTTTTCACAAAGCATAATCGATTATCTAATCGATTATTCCCGTATTAAAAACATGTTTTTCAAAAAAGGTTTTCTTGAGAAAAATACTTTGAGCTGAGTGATGATTACCTTTTGATAACATGCACTCCTAACTCTAGACTAAGTCTTTATATCTTTGAACTTGCTTTCAGTCTTGAATTTTCTTGATGTCCTTAATCTTGATTTTCTTGATGTCCTTATCCTGATTCTTGATTTTCTTAATCATTATTAAAACCCTTTAATTCTTGTATAGAGTTATCCAGTCTTCAAATATTAGTAATATATAATATATAATAAATATTAAAATAATATTATTTTAACATATAAATTCGTAAGTAAATTTCATAAAAATATAATTCTATAATAAAATAATATTATTTTTTAAAAAATTTAAAAAATAAATTTAAGAAATTAAATTTGAACGAGAAAATATTAAAATAATATTAATTTTAAAAAAATTAAAAATAATAATATTAAAAAAAAAGTGAAATTTTATTTCGAAATTTGTAATCTTTTTCTAAAATTTTCTTATTTTGATAATTTTTTTAAAAATATACCAGTGCTTTTTCCGAAGAAAAGCCAACTCAAAATAATTGATCGGGTTTGTTGGTAACATATCTATGGAATCAAATTATAAGAGTAAAATTGCATTTTTTTTTTCTCAGACTCGAGAATTTGTCCCTTTCAATCGGATTGATTCCACCGACTGCATCGGCACTTACCAGGTTCTGAAAATAAAAATGTTATCATATTTAAAAGAAAAATGGAGGACGAACAATTGTCCAAACTCCGAAGTTGCGACCATCTTTGTTTATTTGAAAGCACAAAACAAAGCCAACCAACCCACCATTCGCCAATCACTCCTCAGTTCTCTTCTTACACATGGCTTCTCTCCAATTCCTTCCGCAAACCTCCCACTCTCTTTCCTTTCCGCCACGTCGCCACCGCTTCCATCGCCTCTTCCCCACTGCTCTCGCTTGTTCCTACCAATCTGGAGGCTCAGTTGGTACGTTTTCTCTCCAAAAAGCGTCGCTGCCTTGGCACTGCTTTTCTTCAATTCAATCCATATCGTTAAATTAAATATGCTTATCGTTGTTGGTTAAGGAAACTAATGATGCGTTCACTTTTCAGATTCTAAAACTCAAGTGTCTCGTGTTCCGCTTTTGACTTCCTCGGAGGTTTAATGTCTCTGTTGACTCTCACTTTTTCTTTGTGCTTTGGATTGGGAACTATTGTGACTGACGAGTATTCTCTGTTAGCAGTTTGTTTTTTGGTTGAATATCTTGTTACCGAATATTTATGGATTTTGTTCTCTACTAATCTCTCTTCTAACTACCTTCAAAAGTTAAATGTCTCTTCTATCTTAACTTGTTGAAGAATCTCATTAATTATTGGAAAAATCCACGTCTAGGCTAGAGATGGTTCCAAAATAGTATATAAGTGGGATAAACCTCACTTTACAATATTGATTTTGTGAAGTTAGGTAAAAATTACTTTGTAAAATGATATCAAATCTATCCTAATTTTATTAAATAAAACTGATTTTTTTTAGTTGAGTTAAATTTAAACCCGTTCAATTTATTGATCACCTTTTGTTCAGTCTGTCTTTCCATCCATGTTTTTATAAAACTCTAATTTGAAATTTTACTCAGAGGGATGTGTCCAGTTCCGCTCACGCAAATGACTTTGATTATCAATGGTGGTTTAATCGCCAAGTAGTCTCTGTTAGACAGGGAAGGGATTTGTTTTTTTATTATACATTAATAAATAGGAATGCACTCAAGATTGAGATCGAGTGAAATTATATCTGTATATCTATGCATAATATGTGTGTATATGAAATAGAAAAACGCTAGCATCATCATACTGTATGACACTCGCTTTCTGACTTACCTTTTCTTATTGGATGAAATTCACGTACATCTCACTAAACACGCGAGTATCGTTATCTAATTATTATACTCATAAATTTTGAACTTTAGGTAATAGTATGTCAGAAAGAGAATGTTAAAAAATATTACTATTACTTTTTTTTTTTCTCTTTATATATGGTTTTCTTTAAAAGAAATGCTAGTAAAAAATCTGACATTTTGTCTGTAATATCTTTTATTTGGTGAAATATACTTGGATTTCACTACATATCTGGTTCTCATTTTTCATTTGGTGAGTTTCATTTGTAAACTATTGAAACGGCACATAAATTTCAATTAATAAGAAAATGTGGTTGTGACAAAAAAATGTGTATGTATTAAATAAAATTCTTGTAGCCAGAGATGGGGGAATCAGAAAGGGAAAATAATTATTTTGAATATGTGATTTCAGTGTTACTAACTGTATCTTGTTTTTTTCTTTTTTCTTTTGAATGCACAAGACATATGACAGGCTAAAATCATTTAGAGAAAAGATAAAGTGCAAGCAACAATTCCTTGCCATGTATTCTAGTATTTTCGATGGGATAACAACTGACCCAGCCGCTATGGTTATTCCTATGGATGACCACATGGTCCATAGGGGCCACGGTGTGTTTGATACTGCTGCAATAGTGGACGGGTTAGTGATTTCCACCTCACAATGAGAACTATTCTTTCGTTTTCTACTTTTTAAAGCAGCCAAATGATGTATTGTGTGCATTAATAGATACCTATATGAGCTAGATCAACACCTTGATCGTTTTTTAAGTTCAGCATCCATGTCTAAAATAGATCCCCCATTTGATCGTGGAAGCATCAGGA
Source organism: Macrotyloma uniflorum (assembly GCA_016859785.1). Lineage (NCBI taxonomy): Eukaryota > Viridiplantae > Streptophyta > Magnoliopsida > Fabales > Fabaceae > Macrotyloma > Macrotyloma uniflorum. The sequence goes on along the minus strand of BDMB01000088.1, from coordinate 11,539 downwards.
GAATACTCATACAAACTGTAAGTGCTTCCAAGTGTAGGAAAGGATCACTAAGATATTGGCTTTCAGCAGGACCTGGTGACTTTCAGTTATCTCCCTCTGGCTGCCACCAATCAAGTCTTTATGCAATAGTAATACAGGATCTGTCACCATCATCGCCTAATTTCAGGGGAGTTAAAGTTGTTACTTCATCTGTTCCCATTAAGCACCCCACGTTTGCTATCACTAAGAGTGTGAATTATCTTCCAAATGTGCTCTCAAAGGTGGAAGCTGAAGAAGCTGGTGCTTTTGTAGGCATTTGGCTTGATGGAGAAGGTTTTGTTGCAGAAGGGCCTAATATGAATGTGGCCTTTGTCACTAAAGAGAAGGAACTAATAATGCCTTACTTTGAAAAAATTCTAAGTGGCTGCACAGCTAGGAGAGTTTTAACCCTTGCTGAGAGTTTGTTAAGGGAGGGTAATCTTAAGGGGATAAGGGTGAAAAACGTGACTGTTGAGGAAGGAAAGAAAGCAGATGAAATGATGCTTCTTGGCAGTGGAATTCTTGTTTGCCCTGTAGTGCAGTGGGATGACCAGGTTATTGGTGATGGTAAGTGCTTTTACTTCTTGCAGCAAAATGTTATAGGATTTAGGGTATGTTTGGAGGAAACTTCTATGTAAGCACTTCTTGAAGAAAAAAATAAGAATAAAATTAGCTTCTTCATAAGGGAAAATTAACTTATGCATAAGTTAAAGATCAGATTTTAGAGAAGCTAATAGGAAAAAATTTCTACAAATTAACTTATGTATAAGTTAATTTTAGAATATGGAAAAACTAATTTCAATTTTTCTTATTTTTTCTTTCTCTCCTAGAAGTGTTTATGGAGAAGTTTCTCCATACAGACCTTTCATATACATACGCACTCAAGTAAATTATGTGTATGATTTTCTTTGGTTTTCTCTAAGGCTTGAGATGACTCAATTAACAAGCGCTTCTTACTGGAGTTCAGATGATTGTATTCTTTTTGTGTCTTGTTCTTTAAAATTGTGACTGAGATGCGTATTCTTTCCTCTTAGTAGAGTTGTATTCATTTTACTTCTGAATTGTGAGTTGCTGATAATAATGGTAAATGTATGATTCTACTTTCTATATTAGTAAGTTAGTATTAGAATTGGCTCCTCACCTGCTAGTTCAAGGGAATGCCTGTCAAGTTTGCTTTGTGTCATTCGGGTCATGTGGACAGTTTGATCATGCTAATGAATCTTCCTTAATGTTTTTTTCTCCGATTCTCCAGTCTCTACACAAGATTTTATGTCCAAAAGTTATACATTTGGTTCTTAGTCCTTTGTGGTGAAACTTGAAAAATGCTCATGGGTATATTGTTTGGTTGAGGTCTTTTGACCTGCAATATGTTAATCATCGACAGATTCGATGTTGCTAAACTTGCATTGTGCGTTTCTTGTCGGTATATGGGACCTTTAATTAGCAATGCATTAGCTCTCTTGATTTACAGTTTGCTTGGCCCATCAGACATGCTATTTTTGTAATCATTATCTAAGTAAATGTTTTGTACCTTCTCATGAGCTGATTGATTTTGTCATGCATTCCTTGTAGGCAAAGAAGGCCCTGTAACACAGGCTCTCTACAACCTAATTGTTGATGACATGAAATCAGGACCCTCCACTGTTCGTATACCTGTTCCATATTGACACAACTTTATTTTCTTCTCTATATTTTGTAATAAAGATTCATCATCACAGGGATGCCTACTAGTAACTCCATCGCTGCATGGTTTGTAAAGCTTGTAGTGTTGTAAGAATCAGTATTTCATGGAGCAAGGTTTTCAAGTGTTTTTCTGTGGTGTGGTGTCATGAACTATTATTTTTGAGACTTCCTTCTTGCTAGTTCAAAATGTAAATAGCAAAATTTGGCTCATTCTTCTTTCTCAACTTCTGAAGGGACAACTGCTTCTGATATCTGTATACTTTGAATTTGTAGTTGGAAATGTTTGAAGAAGTTTATCTACAATGTTACAGTTACACTGTTAGGCAAAAGCCGTTTGACAAATAGGATCTAACTAACGAAGAGGGAACACAACGTTTCAGAGACATGACAAACAAAACGTTTAAAGCTCCACAATGAAGATTTTCCATCACTAATTGGTGAATCAACTAAAAAATTCCCATGATAAAATTCAACCGGTGGCAAAAATGGAATGACACTTTTTTTTCTTATAGGATCATATGTATCTAAACATTACATAGGTAGTTATTTAGTTTATTTAATAATTTTTTTAGTTCATGTAATTTAAAAAGAAAACATTTTATTCCTTTTGTCCAAATGTTTTTATTTAGGGTCGTTAAGCAAAAAATTTCTTTATAAAATATTTTATTAAAAAGAAATAAAAAGAAAAATGAAATAAAATTTTTCATAAATTAAAATTAATTTATGCATGTATAAGCTGATATGAATAAACTTTACTATTAATTAATTTAAAAATTGATTATTATTCATAACATTATTCTTGCTTACGATTTTTTTTTTCTCTTTAGAGTACTTATAAATAAATTTTCTCCCAAAAAGTCCTTAGATTTATTAAAAGAATACATACTATATGAAAATAAATTGTCATGAATCTTTGCGGTTGCTTTGCTGCAATTAAATAAAAAAGGATAAAATATTTAATGAATTAAAAAGCATATTTAAATTTTAAATAATATATCATTATTTAATATATTAATAATTTTAATATATAATTATTTATTTTCAATAAAAAAATATAAGTATTTATAATTATTAGATAATAAAATTGTTTAATCAGTTCACACACCATTATTATTTTGTAATTTATTTTGGTGTTAATTTTGTAAGGCAGGTGGGTCTGCTGGGCTGGCCTATGCAACTGCAGGTGCGAATCGTTGATTCAAAAGTGGTCGGCAAAAGCAACGGCATCAGGGGCGAATAGCACCTCTTCGGACACGTGGCAAGTTCTCATAAGAGCAATGTTATGTGGCTCCATTCAAGGTTCCAATTCTGACCCCAACCCCAAACTTTCCTCAACGGAATCCACCAAACCCGCAATCTTCGTTTCTTTTGAGAGAGAAAGAGAGAGATCGGAATTATTCTCCGATCGCGCCGGTGGTTCGGTTTATGGTCGACGGAGAATCTCCGATCTGTTGAGGATCGAATCGTCTTTGTCGGCGACCGGAGATGGTGAATTCCATGGTTGAACGCGCTACGAGCGACATGCTCATAGGGCCCGATTGGGCCATGAATATCGAGATCTGCGACATGCTCAATCATCATGACCCTGGGTACGCCTTCCTTTTCCTGTTTCATAAAAAACGCACCGTTTTCTAATCTGCCGAACGCGATTTTTCTGTTTGTTTTCTTTTTATCATTTGTTTTGGTCCTTTTTTGGGGAACGGAAAATTCAAGGTTAAAATTGTCTTTGTTTTGGTGCTGTGAATGGATTCCAATCGATGCGTGAGCTAAGTTGTGGGTTAGAATAGAACAGGGAATTTCGGAGTGGTTTGTTCTGTGTACTGGTTGTAACCGTTTACCTTATGATCTGTGTACTAATTTCAAGGTGGATTATATCGGAAATTGGAACGAATATTCTGAGAATGTTTCCTTAGGGGGAGAATAAGGTGGAGTGTCTTAAACATGTACATCTTTGGTTTTTCTGGCAGCTTGTGTTTACACAGTTATGTACTGGATAATTCTTTTTTTAGCTAGAATCAGAATATTGGATGTATAATGTTTTCTCTTTGTTTATACTTCCATTCATAGAGAACTGTGTTTGGTTGTGATTATCAGGCAAGCAAAGGATGTCGTGAAAGGGATAAAGAAGAAGATTGGAAGTAAAAATTCAAAAGTTCAACTTCTTGCACTAACTGTAAGCAAAAGAGCGTTGTACTGCAACTTCTTTCTCTCTCTTTAAACTATGATGTCAGCATTGTTCCAGATTCTTTAGGATTTAAGCATCTTTTCTTCAACTGCATTTTTTAAATTTCATTTTGACCTCTTAAATTTTACATTATTGACTGATTTTTGAATGATAACGATGTTCACTATAGTATGTTTTATGAATTTTTTTAAGATGCTTTTCTTTCCTTTGCATACTAATAAAGTAAAATAGTGAAATACCAATAGGTGCTTTAATTGTCAGATAAAGTAGTAAGCTTGTTGAGAAAAGGACTATACAACTAAGATATCCTCAAAAAATAACAGACCTAAAATTTACAATAAATATTTATTCGTTCTTCTTGTTTGCAATGGATATTTGGTTTAAACTACTGGGAGTTGAGAGTGGATATAAACATAATTCTGTACCATCTAGTTAACTAGATGCCTTCTATTTGAGGCTTTAAAAATATGGGAATGATAATGTCTACTCCATCCAACCTTCGATTTGAGGCTTTGAAAATATGGAATATAATATCAACTCCATCCAAATGTCAGTAGATAAAATAATTTGTGTTATATGAGAGGAAACTTAATGTTTTCTGGTTCTTTGATTTAAATTTTCCATGTTTATGGATAAAATAACTGATGGAAGCTTTTGTCAACTTTTATCTGGGAGATATAATGGAATTTGAAATAGGCAACTGTCTGATTTTTCTTCGTATATAATTATTGTTAGCATGCAGTGAACTGTAGGGAAAGGTTGTTCAAAAGTAATGAAACGAAGCATATCCAAACAATGTTTATCTTCCTTATGTTGAAAGAGAACGTATCAACTACTGAATATATATGTGATTGGCTGGGTTATACTAATGTTAAAGATATCCTCCAATGGGGGTGCATTCTTCATTTTATTTTAGACAATAACACTTACTTAAAACTTTTTCTATCCTCATGGCTATCAACTATCTAATGATTAGATGGGTGGATAATTTTTTATTGATAGATACCCATTAGTTAGTTAGTTAGTTCAGTTTATTGGTTGAAGAAATAAGGCATATTATTATTGCCTTATAATGAAAAGGGAGGATGAGAGAGAGATATCACTTGAGATATGAAGAACTGAATATTGTTGAATTTAATTTTGATACAATTTAGTTTAAGATTTTTACACTGGTAATTAATTATATATTACCCTAGATGTGACTTTAAACATAATTATTACAAAGTCAACAATTTTCAATTATATGACAATTCATGATTAGATGATAGTGTTAAAAACCTTGACACTGTCAGTGCATTCTAATTAAGTTTTAATTATATTATTTTCTCAGATAATATTTAGGAAGATTACCCAGCCATAGGATTATTAAGAACATGTGAACTATAATGTTATATAGCCATTAAACCCCTTTATTTAAGATAAAACCACAAGATTTTGAATGTGGGAAAAATCAGTGAGTTGAATCTCAGGTGATGTATTATATGTGTGTGTGTGTGGATATATATATATATATATATAGAGAGAGAGAGAGAGAGAGAGAGAGAGAGGAGTCTACAAAAGGTAGAAGCACAGTACAAAATAATACACTGTCATCAGGTAAATACAGCTTAGGGTAGGATAGAAATAATCAGTATACAACAAAAAACAGCTTTATACTTAAAGATAAACAGCTTTTCCAACACTCCCTCAAGCTAAGGCGGCCTACAAATTATATGCACTGAGCTTGGAACATATGAAGTGAGTCTAGGGTCCTCTCAAGATTTGTTTGTGTTCAAAGAGAGAAAGAGAGATGCAATAGATGCTGAAAACTATTTGTATGAACTACACAACAGAGTCCATTTTATAGCTGGTAACAATAAATAAATAATATAATATGCCTATAAATCATACTCTATTAAATCTGATTCTAATGAGATATTCCTGTAATTACAAATAATCTAATTAAATATGCAAACCAAATCAAAACATAAAAGAAGAATAAATCCTAAAGATCATTTAAGGTACTCTAAAATATTCTGATAATATTTCTAACATTCCTCCTCAAGCTGAAGCTTACTAAGCTTGAGCTTCTTACAAAAAAATTGAGATCTATTAAAAAAATAGTTGTTATAGCAATTCATGAATGCTGAAGAATCTGAGGAGAAAAATAGCTGGAATTATCATCAGCCTCAGAGAAAATTCATGCCAAGCAAAACATGTTTGTCCTTCTCAAAATCACAGTTGGAGGTTTCAAACAAAAATTATTGGAGACCTAGAATTTTTAAACCTGAAATTAAAATTGATGATGGCTTTTAGGATAGAGACAAGGCCAGTGCATCTCAGACACATATGAGACTAGTGCATCTAGGCAAAGTTGAGGTCAGTGCATCTGGGACAAAGCCAGGCTAGTGCGTCTAAGACAAAAACAGGTCATGGAAGATTGTACAACTCTGAGCCCATGTTGAAAGTGAGAAAAATAGATGCAAGGGATGTTGAAAACTGTGTGTATGGACTAATAGAATCCATTCTATATAGTTAATGACAATAAATACATGGTATGATATGCCTATAAATCATATTGTAATATTCTAATAAATTTTTATTTTAATAATATATTCCTATAGTTATAAATAGTGGAGGGATCCATTCACTCCAAGAGTAAGTAAAATAGATTTATTCTCCATCCTTACCATTCATTTTCTTATAATCTAATGGTCTAAAATAGTAATTTATCCTAAAGTTAAATTACAAGAAAATGAATGATGAGGATGAAGAGTAAGTAGAGTAATTGGATCCTCCCTCTTATAAATATCCAATTAAATAAGGAAATCAAATGAATAAACCTAAGAGAACATCTAAGATACTCTCAAATATTTTGATATAATATTAATTATTTCTCGTATTTCTAACCATTAGGATAACAACGATTTGATAATTTGGACTGATAAAATCGGTATTGACTTCTTTAGAGTGTAACATCTCAAACAAAATAGTAATCGATCTTATTGACACTGGATTAGGACATTGAGTGACTTTATCATCATCACAATAAAGTTTTTTTTTTTTTTTTTTTTTTTTTAATAAAACTATCACAATGCATTTTAATCTGTTGAACTTCGTTGAATATTAACTCTTGAAGGATTTGTTAAATCCACACAAGTTGACGTGTGTCTGAAGCCATAACTCTATATGCATTGGACCAAGCAACAACATTTTTTTTCTTGTGCTACCTAGAGATGATATTTCCAGCAATGGATACATAGTATCTAGTGGTAGAGTGCCTATCTATAGGAGAACCTGCCCAACCAGCATCACAATGTCTTCAAATTTGAGTATCTCCTTTGTCTTCACAGAGAAAACCCTGTCCTAGAGCATTTTTTATGTATCTAAGAATGTGAATTACAACATTCTAATGATCAACGTGAGGAGCTTGCATAAGCTGAATTCCTATCCTGTCTGCAAAAGAAATACCAGGTCTTGTAATTGTAAAATAAATTAGATTCTCTACTTCTCTACAGATTTGAGTAGGATTCTTCTTGATCTGCCTTTAGTTTTTATTTTGGATCCATAGGACAATAAGAAGTCTATGTTCAGTCATACCTGTTTCTTCTAAATTATCCAAAGTGACTCCTTTATGAGATGATAACGCCTTTCTTTGATTGAGCTACCTAAATAGATCTAGGAAGTATTTTAGATTGCCAAGATCCATTGTTTCAAAGTGACTGAATAAGTACATTTTTAATTAGAAATTTTAGCAGCATCATTCCTCGTCTATATAAGTAAACACACTTTGTAGGAGAAATATGGCAATTAGAAGCTGAATGATCGACTTCACTCATTTTTAACCCAAATCTTTTAATAAGTTATGTTTCCATGAGAATACCCATTTTAGAAAAATATTTTATTACTATTAATATTGCAGTAAAAAACTGAATTGACTTCACTCAATTTCAACAATGTTTTGGAACAAAAGCACTTGAGTTTGATCCAAGAGATGTCTATTTTTTTTTTCAGCAATTCCATTTTGTTGAGGCATTTTGACACAAGAAAATTCATGAATTATACCCTCTTTTTGATAGAATGGTGTAATGACTTGATTGAAAAGGAGCTAAGTCTCTTTATGGAAACACCTAACTGATTTTTAATCATGGAGAAGAAAAAATGGAAAACATAACTTACTTCAGACTTGTGTTAATAGAAAACAAGTGCAAGTAACTTGAGTATAATGATCAATAGAGATTATAAACCAGCTTTAAATCATAGATAATCATATAATATAGAGTGACAAGTGTTCCAGTCCAACCCCCCAAACTATTTCCCAGAAACTCCCAAACAATGGTTTGAGCCCTTTACGAGGGTACTCCATTTAGTATCACTCTATTCTGTCCATTCATAATCTTAAAATCTCATATCGTCAGCTGGTTCTTTATTTTGTATAGGCTTGATGAGCAGCCTCTGCCATTACATTTTTGGTGTTCAAATTGAAAGTTTTTTAACAATGCTGGTATGAAATACAAACTAATTTTTGAGAGTACCTTGGGTACCTTTCAAATGATGTTTTTTCATCTAGGATTCATTCTCTCTAATCTGGGTATTATTGACTGTCTAGATGATTGACAATTCGAAAAATTCATTTGGTTTCTGTTGGTTACTGTATTCTAGCTGTTGGAGACAATCATAAAGAACTGTGGAGATATTGTTCACATGCATGTTGCAGAGAAAGATGTGCTACATGATATGGTAAAAATAGTAAAGAAAAAGGTATATATAATTTCTTGAGTTTTTTTTGTAGTTCTATAATGTTTTTGTTTTCTTGTAAACTATGTTGATGTAATTTGTCATGCCAATTGTAGCCTGATATTCATGTCAAAGAGAAGATACTGATTCTTGTAGACACATGGCAAGAAGCATTTGGAGGCCCGAGGGCAAGATATCCACAATATTATGCTGCTTACCAGGAATTGTTGGTAATGTTTACTATGAAGTTTTTAACATAGAGATTTTGTTGTCAAGTGTTCCTCTCTGCATTGTGAAAAGGAAGGAAAGCTGTGCATTAGCAATTAATATTTTGCCTTTTTTTTTATGCAATGTTCTATCTGCTTGCTTTATATAGGTTTTGATGTAAGAATTATTCCACTTGAAATATTTATCAAACCTTTTAGAATGTAGTTGTTTCTCCATATGTTAGTTTATTATATAAAGGATTTGTTTATTTCAGCGTGCTGGGGCAGTATTCCCTCAGAGATCAGAACAATCTGCACCTGTATTCACACCTCCACAAACACAGCCATTGGCATCATACCCTCAAAATATACGTGACTCAGATGCTCGCCAGGACACAGCTGAATCCTCTGCTGAATCCGAGTTTCCAACACTAAGGTATGGACCTAATTCCTTTTTTTTTAATATATATGAGGGAGTTGACTTAATTCTTATATATTCAGCATCAATTCAATTTTAATTATGGTTGCGACACAATGTTATATGGGGTGGGTGCGTGTGTAGACATAAGAATAATAAGTGCATTGCCATATCCACAGAAATTTTTTGCGTGCTGATGTCACATTTGAAGCCATTTTTTTCTTGCTACTGGCCAATGTACATTTTGATGGCTGTACCTAATCTTTTTTCTTACAGAATCAAGAAACGTTGGGTGGTAGTTGGGGAACAAATGAAGAGTGAAAAAAAAATGCTAAATAGAGCTTAGAGGAGGACTCCAATTTTAATTGCAGTGTCTGTTTCTTTATTCATCAGTGCCTTTTTAATTGTTATAGGATAAGCTGAAAGAATTTCCTCGGATTTAAATTTCATTCATTTGATGTAATGAGCTCATGTTTCTTTTAGTATGTACTTTTAATGGTATTATTATATGATGAGATGATAAGGAGAGTTAAGCTTTGGTATAGATTTCCATATATGATGCATTATTTTGTTCTAAATATCGAAATGATATTTCTTTTACAGTTTGACTGAAATTCAGAATGCTCGTGGCATCATGGATGTTCTTGCAGAAATGCTCAATGCCTTAGACCCTAGTAACAAAGAAGTAAGTTACTCAATTCAATCATTCAAATTATAATAAAATAAATGTATTAAAAGTCTTGATATTGTAATATTTGTGAAGATTATGTGTGTAGCATATTGAAAAAAATACATTCAAAATATTCTACTGATCTATTTGAATGTGTATAAATTGTTATATTCACCAAATTCCATTTGTTTCTCTAATATTCTGCTTTTTCTTGGGTTTTCTATATAATTTATTGAATCAATTTGATACTCAATTGATTGACTGCTTTGTGTTCCCTCTTGGTGTCTTTATGCTTTAACTGCTGATATGGGTGATTGTTATTTATAGGTGTTGAAAATTGTTTATGGGACAAGGAAAAAATAGGTTTCCACTAGTGATAACATAGGTTACAATTACAAGAATGAAAAACCACAAAAGAGTTGGTAGTAATGATTGATGTTGACTGAATGAAAACTTTGGGAATGAAACTTAAAACTGAATAGAAACTGCAGGTATGAAAATTGAAACTGGACCAATTTTTTGGTGTATTGCATGATTAATGTCCTGTATTTTCGACATATTATCAGCTTCAAAAATCTTTAGTTTATATCATCATTTCTAGACAAATACACTACAGCATATTATGTATTTTAACTGATCTACAAGTGCAGTTAGTTTGGTGTTTCATTATTTCTTTAAACCGAAAGCGTGATAGGTGTAGCAAATGAAAAGAACAAATTTGACTTCTCATATTCCTGTGGAAGTTACAATTGTATTAGAAAATAATTTCTCATATTCCTGTGGGAAAGTAACCTTCTTACCCCTTACCATGAGAATAAAAATGAAGTATAACAATGTATTGCTACATTCCCAGGCATGAACAATACTTGGGAATAATTTTTTAAAGCTTATAAGTTATAGCAAGCATGTTAAATTGAAAATACATTCCTATATGTTCAATATTCCCAGGAATAAATTTTTCAATCTTGAAACAAACACATGTATTAGTCCTATTCAATGGATCTGATTTCTGAACTGTATTCCACACGTATTACTACAAAAAATTGGATACTCATCTAGGAGTATCTTATATGTATTTGGGATATGGATATGGATATGATGCCAATACTTTGTTGCTTTTGGACTGTTTGGACTTTATAGATGGCAACTAATGTCAATCTATTTCATTCCCATCCTTTCCGTCAATCCAAACAAAGCCTCACTATTGCAGTAGATTTCATTTTACCCTTCTAAACCCCTTCCCAAGTCCAAATATGTTTTGTCATTTAATTCCTCTCCATCCTTTCAACAAGCATAGCTCATTGTTGCAGTAGTTGGAAAAATATAGAAAAGATAGTGAAGAAATGAAAACTGTAGTTCTATTTCTTAATTCAAAAAGTACATGGATGGGCTATATATAGAGAACTTAAAAAACTCTCAACTACCCTAATCATAATTATAGAGAACTTCTCAACTATCTTTGTAATAATTATAGAAAACTCAATTACCCTAGTAATAATTCTAACAAATAATAAATACATCTCTTTGTAATTCAACACTCCCCCTCAAGCTGGTGAATAAATACTGTGAAAAAGTGTAGACAATAAACAATAATAATTATGGAATTACTTTTCTTGATCTGAAAAAGAAATAATACATGAGTA
>BDMB01000087.1:761150-781983 GCA_016859785.1 Macrotyloma uniflorum | reverse complement strand
AAAACGGAATCAAACCAAAATTATTAAATAATATTCACATCTTAGGGTTCAAAGTTAAAATTATCAGAAATTGAGAGAGAGAGTGTACTCAATTTCTGACAAATATTAAAGTCAGGTTTTGAACCTGAGACCTGTGGGTTATTAGACCACAACGCTTCCGCTACGCCAATTTGATTGTTATAAATTGATTAACAATAATATTATTTATTATAAATTATTTCTTTTTAAGTATAATATTTCATTAAAAAACGCATGACTTCAATAATAATAAAAATTTTTAACACTAATATATAATCTAGGGGTGTTCAGAACCGAACCGATCCAAAAAAATAATCGAAAACCGATCCAAAAAACCGCAAACCGATTAAAACCGGAAGTTTTTGGATCACTTTGGATTTTTTTTTTCAGAACAGCGCGGTTCGGTTCGGTTTGCAGTTTGGTATTTCAAAACAGAACCAAATCGATCCAAAAAAAGAACTGAAAACCGATTCAAAAAACCGCAAACCGATTAAAATCAGAAGTTTTTGGATCATTTTGGATTTTTTTTTTCAGAATCGCGCGGTTCGGTTTGGTTTGCAGTTTGGTATTTCAAAATGGAACCAAACCGATCCCAAAAAATAATCGAAAATCGATCCAAAAGACCGCAAACCAATTAAAACCGAAAGTTTTTGGATCACTTTAGATTTTTTTTTCAGAACCGCGCGGTACGGTTTGGTTTACAGTTTCTTATTTCAAAACGGAACCAAACCGATCCAAAAAAATAACTGCAAACCGATTAAAACTGGAAGTTTTTGGATCACTTTGGATTTTTTTTTTCAGAATCGCGCAGTTCGGTTCGGTTTGCAGTTTGGTATTTCAAAACGGAACCAAATGGAACCAAGCCGATCCAAAAAAAATAACCAAAAACCGATACAAAAAACCGCAAACCAATTAAATCCGGAAGTTTTTGGATCACTTTGGATTTTTTTCTTCTGAATCGCGCGGTTCGGTTTGGTTTGAAGTTTGGTATTTCAAAACGGAACCAAACAGAACCAAACCGATCCAAAAAAATAACCGAAAATCAATCCAAAAAACCGAAAACCGATTAAAATCGAAAGTTTTTATATCACTTTGGATTTTTTTTTTAAATCGTGCGGTTCAGTTGGGTTTGCAGTTTGGTATTTTGAAACGGAACCAAACGGAACCAAACTGATCCAAAAAAATAACAGAAAACTGATCCAAAAAATCCCAAACTGATTATAACCGGAAGTTTTTGGATCACTTTGGAATTGTTTTTTTCAGAATTGCGCGTTTCGGTTCGATTTGCAGTTTGGTATTTCAAAACGGAACACAACCGAACCAAATCGATCCAAAAAAATAACCGAAAACCGATCGAAAAAACCGCAGACCGATTAAAACCGGAAGTTTTTGGATCACTTTGGATTTTTTTTTCAGAACCGCGCGGTTAGATTCGGTTTGCAGTTTGGTATGAAAAAACGCAACCAAACCAAACCAAACCGATCCAAAAAAATAAACGAAATCCGATTAAAACCAAAAATGTTTTTGGATCACTTTGGATTTTCTTATTCAGAATCGCGCGGTTCGGTTCGATTTGGAGTTTGATATTTCAAAACGAAACCAAACCGAACCAAAAAAATAATCAAAAACCGATCCAAAAAACCACAAACCGATTAAAACAGGAAGTTTTTGGTATTTCAAAACGGAATCAAACCGAAATTATTAAATAATATTCACATCTTAAGGTTCAAAGTAATATTATCAGAAATTGAGAGAGAGAGTGTACTCAATTTCTGACAAATATCAAAGTCAGGTTTTGAACCTGAGACCTGTGGGTCATTAGACCACAACGCTTCCGCTGCGCCACTTTGATTGTTATAAATTAATTAACAATAATATTATTTATTATAAATTATTTCTTTTCAAGTATAAAATTTCATTAAAAAACGCATGACTTCAATAATAATAAAAATTTTAACACTAATACATAATCTAGGGGTGTTCAGAACCGAACCGATCCAAAAAAATAACAAAAAACCGATCAAAAAAACCGCAAACCGGAAGATTTTGGATCACTGTGGATTTTTTTTTTTCAGAACAGCGCGGTTCGGTTCGGTTTGCAGTTTGGTATTTCAAAATGGAACCAAACCGATCCCAAAAAATAATCGAAAACCGATCTAAAAAACCGCAAACCAATTAAAACCGGAAGTTTTTTAGATCACTTTGGATTTTTTTTTTTAAATCGCGCGGTTCAGTTGGGTTTGCAATTTGGTGTTTTGAAACGCAACCAAACCGAACCCAACTGATCCAAAAAAATAATAGAAAACTTATCAAAAAAATCCCAAACCAATTATAACCGAAAGTTTTTGGATTGCTTTGTATTTTTTTTTTTCAGAATCGCGCGTTTCGGTTCGGTTTACAGTTTGGTATTTCAAAACGGAACCCAACCGAACCAAATCGATCCAAAAGAATAACCGAAAACCGATCCAAAAAATCGCAAACCGATTAAAACCGGAAGTTTTTGGATCACTTTGGATTTATTTTTTCAGAACTGCACGGTTAGATTTGGTTTGCAGTTTGGTATTCAAAAACGCAACCAAACCGATCCAAAAAAATAACCGAAAACCGATCCAAAAAATCGCAAACTGATTAAAACCGAAAGTTTTTGGATCACTTTGGAATTTCTTATTCAGAATTGCGCGGTTCGGTTCGGTTTGCAGTTTGATATTTCAAAATGGAACCAAACCGAACCAAACCAATCCAAAAAAATAATCAAAAACCGATCCAAAAAACCACAAACCGATTAAAACAGAAAGTTTTTGGTATTTCAAAACGGAATCAAACCGAAATTATTAAATAATATTCACATCTTAGATCACAAATTAAGAGAGAGAGTGTACTCAATTTCTGACAAATATCAAAGTCAGGTTTTGAACTTGAGACCTGTGGGTGATTAGACCACAACGCTTCCGCTGCGCCACTTTGATTGTTATAAATTAATTAACAATAATATTATTTATTATAAATTATTTCTTTTTAAGTATAAAATTTCATTAAAAAACGCATGACTTCAATAATAATAAAAATTTTAACACTAATATATAATCTAAGGGTGTTCAGAACCGAACCGATCCAAAAAAAGAACTGACAACCGATCCAAAAAACCGCAAACCGATTAAAACTGGAAGTTTTTGGATCACTTTGGATTTTTTTTTTCAAAATCGCGCGGTTCGGTTCGGTTTGCAGTTTGGTATTTCAAAATGGAACCAAACCGATTCCAAAAAATAATCGAAAACCGAACAAAAAAACCGCAAACCAATTAAAACCGGAAGTTTTTGGATCACTTTGGATTTTTTTTTTCAGAACCGCGCGGTTCGGTTCGGTTTGCAGTTTCTTATTTCAAAACGGAACCAAACCGATCCAAAAAAATAACTGCAAACCGATTAAAACTGGAAGTTTTTGGATCACTTTGGATTTTTTTTTCATAATCGCGCAGTTCGGTTCGGTTTGCAGTTTGGTATTTCAAAACGGAACCAAACCGATCCAAAAAAAATAACCGAAAACCGATCCAAAAAACCGCAAACCAATTAAATCCGGAAGTTTTTGGATCACTTTGGATTTTTTTTTTCAGAATCGCCCCGTTTGGTTCGGTTTGAAGTTTGGTATTTCAAAACAGAACCAAACAGAACCAATCCGATCCAAACAAATAACCGAAAATCGATCCAAAAAACCGAAAACCGATTAAAATCGAAAGTGTTTAGATCACTTTGGATTTTTTTTTTAAATCACGCGGTTCAGTTGGGTTTGCAATTTGGTGTTTTGAAACGCAACCAAACCGAACCAAACTGATCCATAAAAATAATAGAAAACTGATCCAAAAAATCCCAAACCAATTATAAACGAAAGTTTTTGGATTGCTTTGGATTTTTTTTTTTTAAGAATCGCGCGTTTCGGTTCGGTTTGCAGTTTGGTATTCAAAAATGCAACCAAACCGAACCAAACCGATCCAAAAAAATAACCAAAAATCGGTCCAAAAAACCGCAAACCGATTAAAACCGAAAGTTTTTTTATCACTTTGGATTTTGTTATTCAGAATCGCGCGGTTCGGTTCGGTTTGCAGTTTGATATTTCAAAACGGAACCAAACCGAACCAAACCAATCCAAAAAAATAATCAAAAACCGATCCAAAAAACCACAAACCGATTAAAACAGAAAGTTTTTGGTATTTCAAAACGGAATCAAACCGAAATTATTAAATAATATTCACATCTTAGAGTTCAAAGTTAAAATTATCAGAAATTGAGAGAGAGAGTGTACTCAATTTCTAACAAATATCAAAGTCAGGTTTTGAACCTGAGACCTGTGGGTTATTAGACCACAACGCTTCCGCTGCGGCACTTTGATTGTTATAAATTAATTAACAATAATATTATTTATTATAAATTATTTCTTTTTAAGTATAAAATTTCATTAAAAAACGCATGACTTCAATAATAATAAAAGTTTTAACACTAATATATAATGTAGGGGTGTTCAGAACCGAACAGATCCAAAAAAATAACCGAAAATCGATCCAAAAAAACGCAAACTGATTAAAACTGGAAGTTTTTGGATCACTTTGGATTTTTTTTTTCAGAATCGCGCGGTTCGGTTCAGTTTGCAGTTTGGTATTTCAAAACGGAACCAAACCCATTCAAAAAAATAATCGAAAACTGATCCAAAAAGCCGCAAACCAATTAAAACCGGAAGTTTTTGGATCAGTTTTGATTTTTTTTTCAGAACCGCGCGGTTCGGTTCGGTTTGCAGTTTGATATTTAAAAATGGAACCAAACCGAACCAAACCAATCCAAAAAAATAATTAAAAACTGATTCAAAAAACCACAAACCGATAAAAACAGGAAGTTTTTGGTATTTCAAAACGGAATCAAACCGAAATTATTAAATAATATTCACGTCGAAGGGTTGAAAGTTAAAATTATCAGAAATTGAGAGAGAGAGTGTACTCAATTTCTAACAAATATCAAAGTCAGGTTTTGAACCTGAGACCTGTGGGTTATTAGACCACAAAGCTTCCGCTACGCCACTTTGATTGTTAGAAATTAATTAACAATAATATTATTTATTACAACTTATTTCTTTTTAAGTATAAAATTTCATTAAAAAATGCATGACTTCAATAATAATAAAAATTTTAACACTAATATATAATCTAGGGGTGTTCAGAACCGAACAGATCCAAAAAAATAACCGAAAATCGATCCAAAAAAACGCAAACTGATTAAAACTGGAAGTTTTTGGATTACTTTGGATTTTTTTTTTCAGAATCGTGCGGTTCGGTTTAGTTTGCAGTTTGGTATTTCAAAACGGAACCAAACCGATCCAAAAAAATAATCAAAAACCGATCCAAAAAGCCGCAACCCAATTAAAACCGGAAGTTTTTGGATCACTTTTGATTTTTTTTTTCAGAACCGCGCGGTTCGGTTCGGTTTGCAGTTTCTTATTTCAAAACGGAACCAAACCCATCCAAAAAAATAATTGAAAACCGATCCAAAAAGCCGCAAACCAATTAAAACCGAAAGTTATTGGATCACTTTTGATTTTTTTTTTAGGAACCGCGCGGTTCGGTTCGGTTTGCAGTTTGGTATTTCAAAACGGAACCAAACCAATCCAAAAAAATAACAGAAAACCGATCCAAAAAATCCCAAAATGATTATAACCGAAAGTTTTTGCATCGCTTTGGATTTTTTTTTTCAGAATCGCGCGTTTCGGTTCTGTTTGCAGTTTGGTATTTCAAAACGCAACAAAATCGAAGCAAACCGATCCAACCGATCCAAAAAACCGAAAACCGAAAGTTTTTAGATCACTTTGGATTTTTTTTTTCAGAATCGCGCGGTTCAGTTCGGTTTGCAGTTTGGTATTTCAAAACAGATCCAAACCGAACCAAACCAATCCAAAAATATAATCGAAAACTGACCAAAAAACCAAAAACCGATTAAAATAGGAAGTTTTTGGTATTTCAAAACAGAATCAAACCGAAATTACTAAATAATATTCACATCTAAGGGTTCAAAGTTAAAATTATCAAAAATTGAGAGAGAGTGTACTCAATTTCTGACAAATATCAAAGTTAGGTTTTGAACCCGAGACCTGTGGGTTATTAGACCACAACGCTTCTGTTGCGCCACTCTGATGGTTAGAAATTAATTAACAAAAATATTATTTATTATAAATTATTTCTTTTTAAGTATAAAATTTCATTAAAAAATGCATGACTTCAATAATAATAAAAAATTTTAACACTAATATATAATCTAGCGGTGTTCAGAACCGAACCGATCCAAAAAAATAACCGAAAACCGATCCAAAAAACCGCAAATCAATTAAAACCGGAAGGTTTTGGATCACTTTGGATTTTCTTATTCAGAATCGCTCGGTTCGGTTCGGTTTGCAGTTTGATATTTCAAAACCGAACCAAACCGATCCAAAAAACCATAAACCGATTAAAACAGGAAGTTTTTGGTATTTCAAAACGGAATCAAACCGAAATTATTAAATAATATTCACATCTTAGAGTTCAAAGTTAAAATTATCATAAATTGAGAGAGAGAGTGTACTCAATTTCTAACAAATATCAAAGTCAGGATTTGAACCTGAGACTTGTGGGTTATTAGACCACAACGCTTCCGCTGCGCCACTCTGATTGATAGAAATCAATTAACAATAATATTATTTGTTAGAAATTATTTCTTTTTAAGTATAAAATTTCATTAAAAAATGCATGACTTCAATAATAATAAAAATTTTAACACTAATATATAATCTAGGGGTGTTCAGAACCGAACAGATGCAAAAAAATAATCGAAAACCGATCCAAAAAGTCGCAAACCAATTAAAACCGGAAGTTTATGGATCACTTTGGATTTTTTTTTTCAGAACCGCACGGATCGGTTCGGTTTGCAGTTTCTTATTTCAAAACGGAACCAAACCGATCCAAAAAAATAACCGAAAATCGATCTAAAAAACCGCAAACCGATTAAAGTCGAAAGTTTTTGGATCACTTTGGATTTTTTTTTTCAAAATCGCGCGGTTCAGTTTTGTTTACAGTTTGGTATTTCGAAACGGAACCAAACCGATACAAAAAAATAACAGAAAACCGATCCAAAAAATCCCAAACCGATTATAACCGGAAGTTTTTGGATCGCTTTGGATTTATTTTTTCAGAATTGCGCATTTCGGTTCGGTTTGTAGTTTGGTATTTCAAAACGGAACCAAACCGAACCAAACCTATCCAAAAAAATAACCGAAAACCGATCCAAAAACTCGCAAACTGATTAAAACCGAAAGTTTTTGGATCACTTTGGATTTTTTTTTTAAGAATCGCGCTATTCGATTCGATTTGCAGTTTAGTATTTTAAAACGGAACCAAACCGAACCAAATTGATCCAAAAAAAATAACCGAAAACCTATCCAAAAAACCGCAAACTGATTAAAACCGGAAGTTTTTGGATCACTTTAGATTTTTTTTTCAGAACCGCGCGGTTTGATTCGGTTTGCAGTTTGGTATTCCAAAACACAACCCAACCGAACCAAACCGATCCAAAAAACTAACCGAAAATCGATCCAAAAAACCGCAAACCGATTAAATTCGAAAGTTTTTGGATCACTTTGGATTTTCTTATTCAGAATTGCTCGGTTCGGTTTGCAGTTTGATATTTCAAAACCGAACCAAACCGAACCAAACCGATCCAAAAAAATAATTGAAAACTGATGCAGAAAACCACAAACTGATTAAAACAGGAAGTTTTTGGTATTTCAAAACGGAATCAAACCGAAATTATTAAATAATATTCACATCTTAGGGTTCAAAGTTAAAATTATCAGAAATTGAGAGAGAGAGTGTACTCAATTTCTAACAAATATCAAAGTCAGGTTTTGAACCTGAGACTTGTGGGTTATTAGACCACAACGCTTCCGCTATGCCACTCTAATTGATAGAAATCAATTAATAATAATAATATTTATTAGAAATTATTTCTTTTTAAGTATAAAATTTCATTAAAAAATGCATGACTTCAATAATAATAAAAATTTTAACACTAATATATAATCTAGGGGTGTTCAGAACCAAACAGATCCAAAAAAAACTGAAAAACAATCCAAAAAACTGCAAACCGATTAAAACTAGAAGTTTTTGGATCACTTTGGATTTTTTTTTCTGAATCGCGCAGTTCGGTTCAGTTTGCAGGTTTGTATTTCAAAACGGAACAAAACCGATCCAAAAAAAATAACTGAAAATCGATCCAAAAAACCGTAAACCAATTAAAACCGGAAGTTTTTGGATCACTTTGGATTTTTTTTTCAGAACCGCGCGGTTCGGTTCGGTTTGCAGTTTGGTATTTCAAAACCGAACCAAACTGATCCAAAAAAATAATCGAAAACCAATCCAAAAAGCCGCAAACCAATTAAAACCGGAAGTTTTTGGATCACATTGGATTTTTTTTTTCAGAACCGCGCGGTTCGGTTCGGTTTACAGTTTGTTATTTCAAAACGGAACCAAACTGATCCAAAAAAATAACCGAAAACCAATCCAAAAAACTGCAAACCGATTAAAACTAGAAGTTTTTGGATCACTTTGGATTTTTTATTTCAGAATCGCACGTTCGGTTGGGTTTGAAGTTTGGTATTTCAAAACGGAACCAAACGGAACCAAAACGATCCAAAAAAATAATTGAAAATCGATCCAAAAAATCGCAAACCGATTAAAATCGAAAGTTTTTGGATCACTTTGGATTTTTTTTTTTAAAATTGCGCGGTTCGATTCAGTTTACAGTTTGGTATTTCGAAATGGAACCAAACCGAACCAAACCGATCCAAAAAAATAATAGAAAACCGATTCAAAAAATGCCAAACCGATTATAACCGGAAGTTTTTGGATCGCTTTTGATTTTTTTTTTCAGAATCGCGCATTTCGGTTCGGTTTGCAGTTTGGTATTTCAAAACGCAACAAAATCGAACCAAACTGATCCAAAAAAATAACCGAAAACCGATCCAAAAAACCGCAAACCGATTAAAACCGTAAGTTTTTGAATCAATTTGGATTTTTTTTTTCAGAATCGCGTGGTTCGGTTCAGTTTGCAGTTTGGTATTTAAAAACATAACCAAACCGAACCAAACCAATCCAAAAAAATAATCAAAAACCGATCCAAAAAACAACAAACCGATTAAAACAACAAGCTTTTGGTATTTCAAAACGGAATCAAACCGAAATTATTAAATAATATTCACATCTTAGGGTTCAAAGTTAAAATTATCAGAAATTGAGAGAGAGTGTGTACTCAATTTCTGACAAATATCAAAGTCAGGTTTTGAACCTGAGACCTGTGGGGTATTAGACCACAACGCTTCTGTTGCGCCTCTCCGATTGTTAGAAATTAATTAACAATTGTATTATTTATTATAAATTATTTCTTTTTAAGTATAAAATTTCATTAAAAAATGCATGACTTCAATGATAATAAAAAATTTTAACACTAATATATAATCTAGTGGTGTTCAGAACTGAACCTATCCAAAAAAATAACCGAAAACCGATTAAAACCGGAAGTTTTTGGATCACTTTGGATTGTTTTTTTCAGAATCGCGCGTTTCGGTTCGGTTTGAAGTTTGGTATTTCAAAACGGAACCAAACAGAACCAAACCGATCCAAAAAAAAACCGAAAACCGATCCAAAAAACCGCAAACCGATTAAAACCAGAAGTTTTTAGATCACTTTTGATTTTTTTTTCAGAACCGCGCGGTTCAGTTCGGTTTGCAGTTTGGTATTTCAAAACGTAACCAAACGGAACCAAACCGATCCAAAACAATAACCGAAAACCGATCCAAAAAAACGCAAACCGATTAAAACCGGAAGTTTGGTATGTCAAAACGGAACCAAATGGATCCAAAAAAATAACTGAAAACCGATCCAAAAAATCGCAATCCGATTAAAATCGGAAGTTTTTTTATCACCTTGGATTTTCTTTTTTTAGAACCGTGCAGTTATGTTCGGTTTGCAGTTTGGTATTTCAAAATGGAACCAAACCGATCCAAAAAACCGTAAACCCAAAGTTTTTGGATCAATTTTGATTTTTTTTATTAAAATCGCGCGGTTCGGTTCAGTTTGCATTTTGGTATTTCGAAACGTAACCAAACGGAACTAAACCGATCCAAAAAAACGCAAACCGATTAAAACCGGAAATTTTTGGATCGCTTTTGGATTTTTTTTTTCAGAATCGCGCGGTTCGGTTTGGTTTGAAGTTTGGTATGTCAAAGCGGAACCAAATGGATCCAAAAAAATAACTGAAAACCGACCTAAAAAACCGCAATCCGATTAAAACTTGAAGTTTTTGGATCACTATGGATTTTTTTTTTAAGAACCGTGCGGTTATGTTCGGTTTGCAGTTTGGTATTTCAAAACGGAACCAAACCGAAAAAAATCGATCCAAGAAAATAACCGAAAACCGATCGAAAAAACCGCAAATTTATTAAAACCGGAAGATTTTGGATCAATTTGGATTTTTTTTTTCAGAACCGCGCGGTTCGGTTCAGTTCACAGTTTGGTATTTCAAAACGGAACCAAACCGAACCAAACCGATAAAAAAAAATAACCGAAAACCTATCCAAAACACCGCAAACCGATTAAAACTAGAAGTTTTTGGATCACTTTGAATTTTTTTTTTCAAAATCGCGCGGTTCGGTTCGGTTTGTAGTTTGGTATTTCAAAACGAAACGAAACGAAACCAAACCGATCCAAAAAAAAAATTGAAAACCGATCCAAAAAACCGCAAATCGATTAAAATTGAAAGTTTTTGGATCACTTTAGATTTTTTTTTCTTAAATCGCGCGGTTCGGTTCGGTTTGCAGTTTGGTATTTCGAAACGGAACCAAACCGAACCCAACCGATCCAACAAAATAACAGAAAACCGATCCAAAAAATCCCAAACCGATTAAAACCGGAAGATTTTGGATAACTTTCGATTTTTTTTTTTCACAACCGCGCGGTTAGGTTCGATTTGTAGTTTGGTATTTCAAAACGCAACCAAACCGATCCAAAAAAATAACCGAACAACGATCCAAAAAACCGCAAACCGATTAAAATCAGAAATTTTTGGATCAGTTTGGATTTTTTTTTAAAGAACCGCGCGGTTAGGTTCGATTTGTTGTTTGGTATTTCAAAACGAAGCTAAACAGAACCAAACCGATGCAAAAAAATAACCGAAAAATGATCCAAAAAACCACAAATCGATTAAAACCAGAAGGTTTTGGATCACTTTGGATTTTTTTTTTCAAAACCGCGCTGTTCGGTTCGGTTTGCAGTTTGGTATTTCAAAACGGAATCAAATTGATCCAAAAAACTAACCGAAAACCGATCCAAAAAACCCCAAACCGATTAAAACCGAAAGTTTTTGGATCACTTTGGATTTTTTTTTTTCAGAGCCGCACGATTCAGTCTGGTTTTGCAGTTCGGTATTTCAAACCGAAACCAAAACAAACCCAACCGATCCAAAAAAATAACCGAAAACCGATCCAAAAAACCGCAAACCGATTAAAACCGGAAGTTTTTTTATCACTTTGGATTTTCTTTTAAGAATCGCGCGGTTCGGATCGGTTTGCAGTTTGGTATTTCAAAACGGAACCAAACTGATCCAAAAAAGTAATCAAAAACCGATCCAAAAAACCACAAACCGATTAAAACCGAAAGTTTTTGGATCACTTTGGATTTCTTTTTCAGAACAGCGCGGTTCGGTTCGGTTTGCAGTTTCTTATTTCATTACGGAACCAAACTGATCCAAAAAAATAACCGAAAACCGATCCAAAAAACTTCAAACCGATTGAAACCATAAGTTTTTGGATTACTTTGAATTTTCTTTTTAAGAATCGCGCGGTTCGGTTCGGTTTCCAGTTTGGTATTTCATAACAGAACCAAACGGATCCAAAAACAATAACCGAAAACCGATCCAAAAAACCGCAAACCGATTAAAATCGAAAGTTTTTGGATCACTTTGGATTTCTTTTTTAAATCGCGCGGTTCGGTTCGGTTTGCGGTTTGGTATTTCGAAATGGAACCAAACCGATCCAAAAAACTAACAGAAAACCGATCCAAAAAACTGCAAATCGATTAAAACCGAAAGTTTTTGGATCACTTTGGATTTTTTTTTCCAGTATCGCATGTTTCAATTCTTTTTTGCAGTTTGGTATTTCAAAACGGAACCAAACTGATCCAAAAAAATAACCGAAAACCGATCCAAAAAACGCAAACCTATTAAAACCGGAAATTTTTGGATGACTTTAGATTTTTTTTTACAGAACCGCGCAATTAGGTTCGGTTTGCAGTTTGGTATTTCAAAACGCAACCCAACCGAACCAAACCGATCCAAAAAAATAACCGAAAACCGATCCAAAAAACCGGAAATCGATTAAAATCGAAAATTTTTTTTATCACTTTGGATTTTTTTTTTCAGAATTGCACGGTTCGGTTCGGTTTGCTGTTTGGTATTTCAAAACGGAACCAAATGGAACCAAACCGATCCAAAAAAATAACCGAAAACATTTCCATAAAACCGCAAACTGATTAAAACCGGAAGTTTTTGGATCACTTTGGATTCTTTTTCTTCAGAATCGCGCGGTTCGGTTCGGTTTGCAGTTTGGTATTTCAAAGCGGAACCAAACCAAACCAAACTGATCCAAAAAAATAACCGAAAAACGATTCCAAAAACTGGAAACCGAGTAAAACCAAAAGTTTTTGGATCACTTTGGATTTTTTTTTTCAAAACCGCGTTGTTTGGTTTTGTTTGTAGTTTGGTATTTCAAAACGGAACCAAACTGATCCAAAAAAGTAACCGAAAACCGATCCAAAAAACTGCAAACCGATTAAAATCGAAAATTTTTGGATCACTGTGGATTTTTTTTTAAAGAATCGCGCGGTTCAGTTCGGTTTGTTGTTTGGTATTTCAAAACGGAGCCAAACAGAACCAAACCGATGCAAAAAAATAACCGAAAAACGATCCAAAAAACCGCAAATCGATGAAATCCGGAATGTTTTGGATCACTTTGGATTTTTTTTTTCAAAACCGCGCGGTTTGGTTCTGTTTGCAGTTTGGTATTTCAAAACGAAACCAAACCGAACCAAACCGATCCAAAAAAATAACCGAAAACCGATCCAAAAAAACCCCAAACCGATTAAAACCGGAAGTTTTTGGATCACTTTGGATGTTTTTTTTCAAAGTCGCACGATTCGGTTTGGTTTGCAGTTCGGTATTTCAAAACGGAACCAAAACGAACCCAACGGATCCAAAAAAATAACCGAAAGCCGATCCAAAAAACCGCAAACCGTTTAAAATCAGAAGTTTTTGGATCACTTTAGATTTTTTTTTTCAGAACCGCGCAGTTCGGATCGGTTTGCAGTTTGGTATTTCAAAACGGAACCAAACCGAAATTATTAAATAATATTAAATTTATCTTTCAAAAAAAACTTACTGTTGTCTGTTACAACTTTCCTTTTGTTAGACACATCTTAGGGTTCAAAGTTAAAATTATGAGTAATTGAGAGAATGTACTCAATTTCTGATAAATATCAAAGTCAGGTTTTCAACCTGAGACCTATGGGTTATTAGACCACAACGCTTCTGCTGCGCCAATCTCATTGTTAGAAATTAATTAACAATAATATTATTTATAATAAATTATTTCTTTTTAAGAATAAAATCTCATTAAAAAATGCATGACTTCAATAATAATAAAAAATTTTAACACTAATATATAATCTAGGGGTGTTCAGAACCGAACCGATCCAATAAAATAACCGAAAACCTATCCAAAACACCGCAAACCGATTAAAACAGGAAGTTTTTGGATCACTTTGGATTTTTTTTTCAGAATCGCACGGTTATGTTCGGTTTGCAGTTTGGTATTTCAGAACGGAACCAAACCGATCCAAAAAAATAATCGAAAATCGATTCAAAAAATCGCAAACTGATTAAAACTGAAAGTTTTTGGATAACTTTTGATTTTTTTTTTAAATCGCGCGGTTCGGTTCGGTTTGCAGTTTGGTATTTCGAAACGTAACTAAACGAAACTAAATCGATCCAAAAAATAACCGAAAACCGATCCAAAATATTGCAAACCGATGAAAACCGGAAGTTTTTGGATCACTTTGGATTTTTTTTTTAGAACAGCGCGGTTCGGTTCGGTTTCTAGTTTGGTATTTCAAAACGGAACCAAATCAATCCAAAAAACTAATCGAAAACCGATCCAAAAAACAACAAACCGATTAAAACAAGAAGTGTTTGGTATTTCAAAAAGGAATCAAATAGAAATTATGAAATAATATTCACATCTTAGGGTTCAAAGTTAAAATTATCAGAAATTGAGAGAGAGAGTGTACTCAGTTTCTGACAAATATCGATGTCAGGTTTTGAACTTGAGACCTATGGGTTATTAGACCACAATGCTTCTGCTGCGCCACTTTGATTATTAGAAATTAATTAACAATAATATTATTTATTATAAATTATTTCTTTTTAAGTATAAAATTTCATTAAAAAATGCATGACTTCAATAATAATAAAAAATTTTAACACTAATATATAATCTAAGGGTCTTCAGAACCGAACCGATCCAAAAAGATAACCGAAAATCGATCCAAAAACCACAAACCGATTAAAATCGAAAGTTTTTGGATCACTTTTGATTTTTCTTTTCAGAACAGCACGGTTCGGTTCGGTTTGCAGTTTGGTATTTCAAAACGGAACCAAACGGAACCAAATCGATCCAAAAAATGTCAAACCGATTATAACCGGAAGTTTTTGGATCTCTTTGGATTTTTTTTTTTCAGAATCGCGCGTTTCAGTTCGGTTTGCAGTTTGGTATTTCAAAACGGAACCCAACCGAACCAAATCGATCCAAAAAAATAACCGAAAATCGATCCAAAAAATCGCAAACCGATTAAAACCGAAAGTTTTTGGATCACTTTGGATTTTATTATTCAGAATCGCGCGGTTTGGTTCGGTTTGCAGTTTGGTATTTCAAAACGGAACCAAAATAATCGAAAACCGATCCAAAAAACTGCAAACCGATTAAAATTGGAAGTTTTGGGATCACTTTGGATTTTTTTTTTCAGAATCGCGCGGTTCGGTTCGGTTTGTAGTTTGGTATTTCAAAACGGAACCAAACCGAAATTATTAAATAATATTAAATTTATCTTTCAAAAAAAACTTACCTTTGTCTGTTATAACTTTCATTTTGTTAGACACATCTTAGGGTTCAAAGTTAAAATTATGAGAAATTAAGAGAATGTACTCAATTTCTGATAAATATCAAAGTCAGGTTTTGAACCTGAGACCTGTGGGTTACTAGACCACAACGCTTCTGCTGCGCCACTCTGATTGTTAGAAATTAATTAACAATAATATTATTTATAATAAATTATTTCTTTTTAAGTATAAAATTTCATTAAAAAATGCATGACTACAATAATTTTAAAAATTTTTTAACACTAATATATAATCTAGGGGTGTTCAGAACCGAACCGATCCAAAAAAATAACCGAAAACCGATCCAAAAAATCGCAAACCGATTAAAACAGGAAGTTTTTGGATCACTTTGGATTAGTTTTTTCTGAACCGCGCGGTTCGGTTCGGTTTGCAGTTTGGTATTTAGAAACTGAACAAAACCGATTCAAAAAAATAACCGAAAACCGATCCAAAACACCGTAAACCGATTAAAATAGGATGTTTTTAGATCACTTTGGATTTTTTTTTCAGAACCGCGCGGTTCGGTTTTCAGTTTGGTAATTCAAAACGGAACCAAACCGATCCAAAAAACCACAAACCGATTAAAATCGAAAGTTTTTTAATCACTTTGGATTTTTTTTTCAGAATCGCACGGTTATGTTCGGTTTGCAGTTTGGTATTTCAAAACGGAACCAAACCGATCCAAAAAAATAACCGAAAACCGATTAAAACCGAAAGTTTTTGGATCACTTTTGATTTTTTTTTTTAAATCGCGTGGTTCGGTTCAGTTTGCAGTTTGGTATTTCGAAACGTAACCAAACGGAACTAAACCGATCCAAAAAAATAACCGAAAACCGATTAAAACTGGATGTTTTTGGATCAATTTGGATTTTCTTTTTTAGAACAGCGCGGTTCGGTTCGGTTTGCAGTTGAGTATTTCAAAACGGAAAAACCAAACCAAACCGATCCAAAAAAATAATCGAAAACTGATCCAAAAAACGCAAACTGATTAAAATCGGAAGTTTTTGGATCACTTTAGATTTTTTTTTTCAGAATCGCGCAGTTCGGTTTGGTATTTCAAAACGGAACCAAACCGATCCAGAAAAAATAACCGAAAACCGATCTAAAAAACCGCAAACCGATTAAAATCGAAAGTTTTTGGATCACTTTGGATTTTTTTTTTCAAATCGCGCGATTCAGTTGGTTTTGCAGTTTGGTATTTCGAAACGGAACCAAACCGAACAAAACCGATCCAAAAAAATAACAAAAAACCGATCAAAAACCGCAAACCGATTAAAACCGGAAGTTTTTGGATCACTTTTGATTTTTTTTTCAGAATCGCGCGGTTAGATTAGGTTTGCAGTTTGGTATTCCAAAACGCAACCAAACCGAACCAAACCGATCCAAAAAAATAACCGAAAACCTATCAAAAAAACCGCAAACCGATTAAAATCGAAAGTTTTTGGATCACTTTGGATTTTCTTATTGAGAACCGCGCGGTTAGGTTCGGTTTGCAGTTTGATATTGCAAAACGGAACCCAACCGAACCAAACCGATCCAAAAAAATAACGGAAAACCGATCCAAAAAAGCGCAAACCGATTAAAACCAGAAGTTTTTGGATCACTTTGGATTTTTTTTTCAGAACCGCGCGGTTAGATTCGGTTTGCAGTTTGGTATTCCAAAACGCAACCAAACCGATCCAAAAAAATAACCGAAAATCGATCAAAAAAACCGCAAACCGATTAAAACCGAAAGTTTTTGGATCACTTTGCATTTTCTTTTTCAGAACCGCGCGGTTCGGTTTGCAGTTTGATATTTCAAAACGGAACCAAACCGATCCAAAAAAATAATCGAAAACCGATCCAAAAAACCACAAACCGATTAAAACAGGAAGTTTTTGGTATTTCAAAACGGAATCAAACTGAAATTATTAAATAATATTCACATCTTAGGGTTCAAAGTTAAAATTATCAGAAATTGAGAGAGAGAAGGTACTCAATTTCTAACAAATATAAAAGCCAGGTTTTGAACCTGAGACCTATGGGTTATTAGACGACAATGCTTCCGCTGCGCCACTCTGATTGATAGAAATCAATTAACAATAATATTATTTATTATAAATAATTTCTTTTTAAGTATAAAATTTCATTAAAAAATGCAATACTTCCATAATAATAAAAAATTTTAACACTAATATATAATCTAGGGGTGTTCAGAACCGAACCGATCGAAAAAAATAACCGAAAACCGATCCAAAAAACAGCACACAGATTAAAACCTGAAGGTTTTGGATCACTTTGGATTTTTTTTTAGAACAGCGCGGTTCGGTTCGGTTTGCAGTTTGGTATTTCAAAACGGAACCCAACGGAACCAAATGGATCCAAAAAAATAACTTAAAACCGATCCAAAAAACCGCAAACCGATTCAAACCGGAAGTTTTTGGATCACTTTGGATTTTTTTTTCAGAACTGCGCGGTTCGGTTCGGTTTGCAGTTTGGTATTTCAAAACGTAACCAAACGGAACCAAACCGATCCAAAACAATAACCGAAAATAGATCCAAAAAACGCAAACCGATTAAAACTTGAAGTTTTTGTATCACTTTGGATTTATTTTTCAAAATCGCGAGGTTCGGATCGGTTTGCAGTTTGGTATTTCAAAACGGAACCAAATCGATAAAAAAAATAACCGAAAACAGTATCCAAAAAACCGCAAACTGATTAAAACCGGAAGTTTTTGGATCACTTTGGATTTTTTTTTCAGAACCGCGCGGTTAGGTTCGGTTTGCAGTTTGGTATTTGAAAACGCAACCAAACCGAACCAAACAGATCGAAAAAAATAACCGAAAACCGATCGAAAACATCGCAAATCGATATGAACTGGATGTTTTTGGATTACTTTGGTTGTTTTTTTTCAGAATCGCATGGTTCGATTCAGTTTGGAGTTTGGTATTTCAAAACGGAACCAAATCGATCCAAAAAAATAACCGAAAATGTATCCAAAAAACCGCGATTAAAACCGGAAGTTTTTGGATCACTTTGGATTTTTTTTTTTCAGATTCGCGCATTTCGGTTCGGTTTGAAGTTTGGTATTTCAAAACGGAACCAAACCGATCTAAAAAAATAACCTAAAACCGATGCAAAAAACCGCAAACCGATTAAAATCGGAAGTTTTTAAATCACTTTTGATTTTTTTTTTCAGAACCGCGCGGTTCGGTTCGGTTTGCAGTTTGGTATGTCAAAACATAAACAAACGAAACCAAACCGATCCAAAACAATAACCGAAAACCGATCCAAAAAAACGCAAACTGATTAAAACCGGAAGGTTTTGGATCACTTTCGATTTTTTTTTTCAGAATCGCGCGGTTCGCTTTGCAGTTTGGTAGTTCAAAACGGAACCAAACCGATCCAAAAAACTAATCGAAAACCGATCCAAAAAACCGCAAACCAATTAAAACCGGATGTTTTTGGATCACTTTGGATTTTTTTTTTCAAAACCGTGCTGTTCGGTTCGGTTTGCAGTTTCTTATTTCAAAACGGAACCAAACCGATCCAAAAAACTGCAAACCGATTAAAACTAGAAGTTTTTGGATCACTTTGGATTTTTTTTTTCAGAATCGCGCGGTTTGGTTCGGTTTGCAGATTGGGATTTCAAAACAGAACCAAACGGAACCAAACGGATCCAAAAAAAATAACCGAAAACCGATCCAAAAAACCACAAACCAATTAAAAACGGAAGTTTTTGGATCACTTTGGATTTTTTTTTTCAGAATCGCGCGGTTCGGTTCGGTTTGAAGTTTGGTATTTCAAAACGGAACCAAACGGAACCAAACGGATCCAAAAAAATAACCGAAAATCGATCCAAAAAACCGCAAACTGATTAAAATCGAAAGTTTTTGGATCACTTTGCAGTTTGGTATTTCGAAACGGAACCAAACGGATCCAAAAAAATAACAGAAAACCGATCCAAAAAATCCCAAACCGATTTTAACCGGAAGTTTTTGGATCGCTTTGGATTTTTTTTTTTCAGAATCGTGCGTTTCGGTTCGGTTTGTAGTTTGGTATTTCAAAATGGAACCAAACGAACCAAACCGATCCAAAAACCGCAAATCGGTTAAAACCGGATGTTTTTGAATCACTTTGGATTTTTTTCTTCAGAACCGCGCGGTTAGATTCGGTTTGCAGTTTGGTATTTCAAAACGGAACCAAACCGAACCAAACCGATCCGAAAAATTAATCGAAAATTGATCCAAAAAACCACAAACCGATTAAAATAGGAAGTTATTGGTATTTCAAAACGGAATCAAACCGAAATTATTAAATAATATTGACATCTTAGGGTTCAAAGTTAAAATTATCAGAAATTGAGAGAGAGAGTGTACTCAATTTCTAACAAATAGCAAAGTCAGATTTTGAACCTGAGACATGTGGGTTATTAAACAATAACGCTTCTGCTGCGCCACTCCGATTGTTAGAAATTAATTAACAATAATATTATTTATTATAAATTATTTCTTTTTAAGTATAAAATTTCATTAAAAAATGCATGACTTCAATAATAATAAAAAATTTTAACACTAATATATAATCTAGGGGTGTTCAGAACTGAACCGATCCAAAAAAATAACCGAAAACCGATCCAAAAAACAGCAATCCGATTAAAACATGAAGGTTTTGGATCACTTTGGATTTTTTTTTTAGAACAGCGCGGTTCGGTTCGGTTTCCAGTTTGGTATTTCAAAACCGAACCCAACGGAACCAAATGGATCCAAAAAAATAACTTAAAACCGATCCAAAAAACCGCAAACCGATTAAAACCGAAAGTTTTTGGATCACTTTGGATTTTTTTTTCAGAACCACGCGGTTCGGTTCGGTTTGCAGTTTGGTATTTCAAAACGTAACCAAACGGAACCAAACCGATCCAAAACAATAACCGAAAATAGATCCAAAAAACGCAAACCGATTAAAACCAGAAGTTTTTGTATCACTTTGGATTTTTTTTTTCAAAATCGCGCGGTTCGGTTCGGTTTGCAGTTTGGTATTTCAAAACGGAACCAAATCGATCATAAAAAATAACCGAAAACGTAACCAAAAAACTGCAAACTGATTAAAACCGGAAGTTTTTGGATCACTTTCGATTTTTTTCTTCAGAACCGCGCGGTTAGGTTTGATTTGCAGTTTCGTATTTGAAAACGCAACCAAACCGAACCAAACAAATCCAAAAAAATAACCGAAAACCGATCCAAAAACCCGCAAACCGATTAAAATTGAAAGTTTTTCGATCACTTTAGATTTTTTTTTCAGAACCGCGCGGTTCAGTTCGGTTTGCAGTTTGGTATTTCAAAACTGAACCAAACCGAACCAAACCGATGCAAAAAAATAACCGAAAACGCATCCAAAAAACCGCAAACCGATTAAAATCGGAAGTTTTTGGATCACTTTGGATTTCTTTTTTTAGAACCGCGTGGTTCGGTTCGGTTCGGTTTGCAGTGTGGTATTTCAAAACGGAACCAAACCGAACCAAATTAATCCAAAAAAATAACCGAAAACGTATCCAAAAAACCGCAAA
>BDMB01000087.1:740972-751835 GCA_016859785.1 Macrotyloma uniflorum | reverse complement strand
GATCACTTTGGATTTTCTTTTTCAGAACCGCGCAGTTATGTTCGGTTTGCAGTTTGGTATTTGAAAACGCATTCAAACCGAACCAAACAGATCCAAAAAAATAACTGAAAACCGATCCAAAAAACCGCAAACCTATTAAAATCGAAAATTTTTGGATCACTTTGGATTTTTTTTTTCAGAAACGCGCGGTTAGGTTCAGTTTGCAGTTTGGTATTTCAAAACGCAACCAAACCGAATCAAACCGATCCAAAAAGATAATCGAAAACCGATCCAAAAAACCGCAAACCGATTTAAACCGAAAGTTTTTGGAACACTTTGGATTTTTTTTTTTAGAATCGTGCGGTTCGGTTCGGTTTGCAGTTTGGTATTTCAAAACGGAACCAAACCGAACCAAACCGAAATTATTAAATAATATTAGATTTATCTTTAATTTTATTCTGCAAAAACAAACCTACTGTCGTCTGTTACAACTTTCATTTTGTTAGACACATCTTAGGGTTCCTTACTTGAAACTCCCTTACTCTGATTTATTATCTCATCATTAATTCTTATTCAAATTCATCTTCACCACACCATTTCCTACTAACATCATTTATAAAGTAATACTGCAACCATATGAAATCTAGTCAATGTTATATTTTTATTAGTTTATTAATTAAAACGATAAAAATAGTCAACTATTAATAAAAAAATAAAAATAAAATTAAAAAAAACCCGCAAAAATCGATCCTCACCAAACCGCAATTAACTCACTTATATACTAAAGTTAAAATTATGAGAAACTGAGAGAATGTACTCAGTTTCATTTTTTCAGTTTCTCATAAATATCAAAGTCAGGAATTGAACCTGAGACCTGTGGGTAATTCAACCACAACGCTTCCGTAGTGCCACTCTGATTGTTAGAATTTAATTAACAATAATATTATTTATTATAAATTATTTCTTTTTAAGTATAAAATTTCAATAAAAAATCCATGACTACGATAATAATAAAAATTTTTAACACTAATATTTATAATTTAGGGGTGTTCAGAACCAAACCGATCCAACAAAATAACCGAAAACCGATCCAAAAAACCGCAAACCGATTAAAACCGGAAGTTTTTGGATCACTTTGGATTTTCTTTTTCAGAACCGCGCAGTTATGTTCGGTTTGCAGTTTGGTATTTGAAAACGCATTCAAACCGAACCAAACAGATCCAAAAAAATAACTGAAAACCGATCCAAAAAACCGCAAACCTATTAAAATCGAAAGTTTTTGGATCACTTTGGATTTTTTTTTTCAGAAACGCGCGGTTAGGTTCAGTTTGCAGTTTGGTATTTCAAAACGCAACCAAACCGAACCAAACCGATCCAAAAAAATAACCGAAAACCGATCCAAAAAACCGCAAACCGATTTAAACCGAAAGTTTTTGGAACACTTTGGATTTTTTTTTTCAGAATCGTNTTTAGAATCGTGCGGTTCGGTTCGGTTTGCAGTTTGGTATTTCAAAACGGAACCACACCGAACCAAACCGAAATTATTAAATAATATTAAATTTATCTTTAATTTTATTTTGCAAAAACAAACCTACTGTCCTCTGTTACAACTTTCATTTTGTTAGACACATCTTAGGGTTCCTTACTTGAAACTCCCTTACTCTGATTTTATTATCTCATCATTATTTCTTATTCAAATTCATCTTCACCACACCATTTCCTACTAACATCATTTATAAAGTAATACTGCAACCATATGAAATCTAGTCAATGTTATATTTTTATTAGTTTATTAATTAAAACGATAAAAATAGTTAATTATTAATAAAAAAAT
Source organism: Macrotyloma uniflorum (assembly GCA_016859785.1). Taxonomy (NCBI): domain Eukaryota; kingdom Viridiplantae; phylum Streptophyta; class Magnoliopsida; order Fabales; family Fabaceae; genus Macrotyloma; species Macrotyloma uniflorum. The sequence continues at coordinate 750,022 of BDMB01000087.1, read as the reverse complement.
AAAAATAGAATTAAAAAAAAAACCCGCAAAAATCGATCCTCACCAAACAGCAATTAACTCACTTATATACTAAAGTTAAAATTATGAAATCAAAGTCAGAAATTGAACCTGAGACCTGTGGGTTATTAAACCACAATGCTTCCGCTGCGCCACTCTAATTGTTAGAAATTAATTAAGAATAATATTATTTATTATAAATTATTTCTTTTTAAGTATAAAATTTCATTAAAAAATCCATGACTACAATAATAATAAAATTTTTTAACACTAATATTTATAATCTAGGGGTGTTCAGAACCAAACCGATCCAACAAAATAACCGAAAACTGATCCAAAAAACCGCAAACCGAATAAAATCGGAAATTTTTGGATCACTTTGGACTTTTTTTTTCAGAACCGCGCAGTTAGGTTCGGTTTGCAGTTTGGTATTTTAAAACGCAACCAAACCGAACCAAACAGATCCAAAAAAATAACTGAAAACCGATCCAAAAAACTGCAAACCGATTAGAATCGAAAGTTTTTGGATCAGTTTGGATTTTTTTTTTCCGAAATGCGCGGTTAGGTTCGGTTTGCAGTTTGGTATTTCAAAACGCAACCAAACCGAACCAAACCGATCCAAAAAAATAACCGAAAACCAATCCAAAAAACCGCAAACCGATTTAAACCGAAAGTTTTTGGAACACTTTGGATTTTTTTTTTCAGAATCGTGCGGTTCGGTTCGGTTTGCAGTTTGGTATTTCAAAACGGAACCAAACCAAAATTATTAAATAATATTAAATTTATCTTCAATTTTATTTTGCAAAAACAAACCTACTTTCGTCTGTTACAACTTTCATTTTGTTAGACACATCTTAGGGTTCCTTACTTGAAACTCCCTTACTCTGATTTTATTATCTCATCATTAATTCTTATTCAAATTCATCTTCACCACACCATTTCCTACTAATATCACCACTCTGATTGTTAGAAATTAATTAACAATAATATTATTTATTATAAATTATTTCATTTTAAGTATAAAATTTCATTAAAAAATCCATGACTACAATAATAATAAAAATTTTTAACACTAATATTTATAATCTAGGGGTTTTCAGAACCAAACCGAGCCAACAAAATAACCGAAAACCGATCCAAAAAACCGCAAACCAATTAAAACCGGAAGTTTTTGGATCACTTTCGATTTTTTTTTTAAGAACCGCGCGGGTAGGTTCGGTTTGCAGTTTGGTATTTCAAAACGCAACCAAACCGAACCAAACAGATCCAAAACAATAACTGAAAACTGATCCAAAAAATTGCAAACCGAATAAAATCGAAAGTTTTTGGATCACTTTGGATTTTTTTTTTCAGAAACGCGCGGTTAGGTTTGGTTTGCAGTTTGGTATTTCAAAACGCAACCAAATCGAACCAAACCGATCCAAAAAACCGCAAACCGATTTAAACCGAAAGATTTTGGAACACTTTGGATTTGTTTCTCCAGAATCGCGTGGTTCGGTTCGGTTCGATTTGCAGTTTGGTATTTCAAAACGAAACCAAACCGAACCAAATTCATCTAAAAAAATAACCGAAAACGTATCCAAAAAACCGCAAACCGATTAAAACCGGAAGTTTTTGGATCACCTTGGATTTTTTTTTTCAGAATTGCGCGGTTCGGTTCGGTTTGCAGTTTGGTATTTCAAAACGGAACCAAACCGATCAAAAAAAATAACAGAAAACTGATCCAAAAAACTGCAAATCGATTAAAACCGGAAATTTTTGGATCACTTTGGATTATTTTTTTTTCAGCATCGCGCGGTTCTGTTCGGTTTGCAGTTCGGTATTTCAAAACGGAACCAAACCGATCCAAAATAATAACTGAATTCTGATCCAAAAAACCGCAAACCGATTAAAATCGGAAGTTTTTGGATCACTTTGGATTTTTTTTTCAGAATCGCGCGGTTCGGTTCGGTTTGCAGTTTGGTATTTTAAAACGGAACCAATCCGATTCAAAAAAATAACCGAAAACCGATCCAAAAAACTGCAAATCAATTAAAACCAGAAGTTTTTGGATTACTTTGGAGTATTTTTTTTTCAGAATCGCGCGATTCGGTTTGCTTTGCAGTTTGGTATTTCAAAACGCAACCAAACCGAACCAAACCGATCCAAAAAAATAACCGAAAACCGATACAAAAAACCGCAAACTGATTAAAACCAGAAGTTTTTGGATCACTTTCGATTTTTTTTTCAGAACTGCGCGGTTCGATTCGGTTTGCAGTTTAGTATTTGAAAACAAAACCAAACAGAACCAAACCGAAATTATTAAATAATATTAAATTTATCTTTATCTTTATTTTGCAAAAAAAAAAACCTACTATAGTCTGTTATAACTTTCATTTAGTTAGACACATCTTAGGCTTCCTTACTTGAAACTCCCTTACTCTGATTTTATTATCTCATCATTAATTCTTATTCAAATTCATCTTCACCATATGAAATCTAGTCAATGTTATATTTTTATTAGTTTATTAATTAAAACAATAAACCGCAATTAACTCACTTATATACTAAAGTTAAAATTATGAGAAACTGAGGAACATTCTCTCAGTTTCTCATAAATATTATTAAACCACAACGCTTCCGCTACGCCACTCTAATTGTTAGAAATTAATTAACAATAATATTATTTATTATAAATTATTTCTTATTAAGTATAAAATTTCATTAAAAAATCCATTACTACAATAATAATAAAAAATGTTAACACTAATATTTATAATCTAAGGGTGTTCAGAACCAAACCGATCCAACAAAATAACCGAAAACCGATCCAAAAAACCGCAAACCGATTAAAGTAATACTGCAACCATATCAAATCTAGTCAATGTTATATTTTTATTAGTTTATTAATTAAAACGATAAAAATAGTCAATTATTAATAAAAAATAAAAATAAAATTAAAAAAAAATCGCAAAAATCGATCCTCACCAAACCGCAATTAACTCACTTATATACTAAAGTTAAAATTATGAGAAACTGAGAGAATGTACTCAGTTTCATTCTCCCAGTTTCCCATAAATATCAAAGTCAGGAATTGAACCTGAGACCTGTGGGTTATTAAACCACAACGCTTCCGCTGCGCCACTCTGATTGTTAGAAATTAATTAACAATAATATTATTTATTATAAATTATTTCTTTTTAGGTATAAAATTTCATTAAAAAATCCATGACTACAATAATAATAAAATTTTTTAACACTGATATTTATAATCTAGGGGTGTTCAGAACCAAACCGATCCAAAAAAATAACCCAAAACCGATCCAAAAAACCGCAAACCGATTAAAACCGGAAGTGTTTGGATCACTTTGGATTTATTTTTTCAGAACCGCGCGGTTAGGTTCGGTTTGCAGTTTGGTATTTGAAAACGCAACCAAACCGAACCAAACAGATCCAAAAAAATAACTGAAAACCGATCCAAAAAACCGCAAACCGATTAAAATCGAAAGTTTTTGGATTACTTTGGATTTTTTTTTTCAGAAACGCGCGGTTAGGTTCGGTTTGCAGTTTGGTATTTCAAAACGCAACCAAACCGACCCAAACCGATCCAAAATAATAACCGAAAACCGATCCAAAAAACCGCAAACCGATTTAAACCGAAAGTTTTTGGATCACTTTGAATTCTTTTTTTCCGAATCGTGCGGTTCGGTTCGGTTTGCAGTTTGGTATTTGAAAACGGAACCAAATTGAACCAAATCGATCCAAAAAAATAACCGAAAATGCATCCAAAAAATTGCAAACCGATTAAAACCGGAAGTTTTGGATCACGTTCGATTTTTTTTTCAGAATCGCCCGGTTCGGTTCGGTTTGCAGTTTGGTATTTCAAAACGGAACCAAATCGATCCAAAAATAACCGAAAACGTATCCAAAAAACCTTAAAACGATTAAAACCGGAAGTTTTTGGATCACTTTGGATTTTTTTTTTCAGAATCGCACGGTTCGGTTCGGTTTGCAGTGTGGTATTTCAAAATGGAACCAAATGGAACCAAACCGATCCAAAAAAATAACCGAAAACCGATCCAAAAAACTGCAAATCGATTAAAACTGGGAGCTTTTGGATCACTTTGGATTATTTTTTTTTAGAATCGCGCGGTTCGGTTCGGGTTGCAGTTTGGTATTTCAAAACGGAACCAAACCGATCCAAAAAAATAACCGAAAACCGATCCAAAAAACTGCAAATCGATTAAAACCAGAAGTTTTTGGATCACTTTGGATTATTTTTTTTCAGAATCGCGCGGTTCGGTTCGGCTTGCAGTTTGGTATTTCAAAACGGAACCAAACCGATCCAAAAAATCGCCAACCGATTAAAATCGGAAGTTTTTGGATCACTTTGGATTTTTTTTTTCAGAATCGCGCGGTTTGGTTCGGTTTGCAGTTTGGTATTTTAAAACAGAACCAAACAGAACCAATCCGATCCAAAAAAATAACCGAAAACTGATCCAAAAAATTGCAAATCGATTAAAATCGAAAGTTTTCGGATCACTTTGGATTATTTTTTTTTCACAATCGCGCGGTTCGGTTCGGTTTGCAGTTTGGTATTTCAAAATGGAATCAAACGGAACCAAACCGATCCAAAAAAATAACCGAAAACCGATCCAAAAAACTGCAAATCGAGTAAAACCGGAAGTTTTTGGATCACTTTGGATTATTTTTTTTCAGAATCGCGCGGTTCGGTTCGGGTTGCAGTTTGGTATTTCAAAACGGAACCAAGCGGAACCAAACCGATCCAAAAAAATAACCGAAAACTGATCCAAAAAACCGCAAATCGATTAAAATCGGAAGTTTTTGGATCACTTTGGATTTTTTTTTTCAGAATTGCGCGGTTTGGTTCGGTTTGCAGTTTGGTATTTTAAACCGGAACCAAACGGAACCAATCCGATCCAAAAAACAGCAAATCGGTTAAAACCAGAAGTTTTTGGATCACTTTGGATTATTTTTTTTTCAGAATTGCGCGGTTCGGTTCTGTTTGCAGTTTGGTATTTTAAAACGGAACCAAACGGAACCAAACGGATCCAAAAAACTGCAAACTGATTAAAACCAGAAGGTTTTGGATCGCTTTGGATTTTTTTTTCAGAATCGCGCGGTTCGATTTGGTTTGCAGTTTGGTATTGTTATCAAGTGGCATCAAGAGGGGGGGTGAATTGATGTTAAAGTTAAAACCTTTAAAAATTTTCCTTAAAAAAAATTTATTCCTCTTGATATTAATTTGTCTTAGCAGATAAATAAGAACGCAACGGAAAATTAAAGAGGATAAGGGAAAGAAGAAAAACATCCAAAATTTATACTGGTTCGGGTTAACACTTTTAACCCTACATCCAATTCCCAAATCACCTCAACTCGAGATGAACTACTAGAAAAAAGGGTTTTTACGTTGGTTAAATTGGACAATTAACGTCGAAAAACGAGGCGTCGTTGAATCAGGCGACGTTAAATTTAACATCGGTTAAAGGGATAACCGATGTTATATCCCTAAACTTTCAACGTCGGTTATTTAAATAACCGACGTTGATTTCATGATAAATAACGTTGGTTATTTAAATAACCGACGTTGATTCTCGGTCCCTCACTCTTGAACTCCTTCTCCTCAACGCTTCTAAACGACGCAGTTCAAGAATCGGCAGGTCAAGGCAAAGCAGGTTACTTTTCACAAGAAGAAGAACTTGCAGTACTATGAGATCTCTAACAGAAAGTGAATGAATAGGAAGCGATGGGGAATTGAGAATTGGGAATAGCAATGAATTGAGGCATATTGACCTCATCCAGAAGTTATTTAAAATTACAGAAGCAAAGTACATTGCTCATTTAACTTGAGAAAAATATATCACAAAGGCAAACCAAACTGATACCTAGAATATTCACATAGATCTGATAAGGCCAGACGACTACAAACTTAAAGCTCTTACATGATCATCCTAGTTGTAGGTGTGCACTCTTACAAGCATTGCCTCAAATTAAAAAAACCAGCAGATGCATTCAGTTCAGTTCAAGCATGATAGGTGAATGATTTGCAGTTCCCTTTAGTAACTACTCAAGTGTGGGCCACAGTTTCTGAAGCCGGAAAGAGCAAGTTTCTAGTGACCAAGCTGCTTCCACTTCATGTCCGCCCAAAGAAAATTTGAGTTTCCTGATTCCTTCCTTCTATGAAGAACTTGAGGTTTCCCCCCTTTTAAAATGATTTTGCATTCTCTAAAACGCATCAGAACGAGTTCATCTCAAGGCAATAAGTCCTCCACTTGACAAGCATTGTAGTAGCCGTCCTATAAGGCTCCTCGAACGCCGTGGAAACCCAAGACAAATCAGAAGCCTCCTTCTTGGTAGTGTTGGGGGATTGTTCACTGGGCCTAATGGCAACAAGTGTGGCACCCTTCAACACAACCCCATCGGGCAACTCTAAGTGCGGCGCATACCACAGTCTCATGTTGAGCGCCGGAACGAGAGTCCTCTTCGACGCCGACGACGCCGAAAGGGGCTTCTGAATCTGCGCGATTCGACTGAAAGAAACACACAACAAGCATGACAGAGAGACAATAATAAGAATCAGAAGACGATAAAAGAACGAACGAATACCTGCAGAACTCGTTAGATTGTTCTCCAACCATATCTCTCTCACTCCCACTTTCTTCTCACGCTAACAAAGAATCGCCACCAAATTTCAAATTTCTTATGTTTCCCCCCAATCTCTTTTAAATCGTTATCAACGTCGTTTAAATTAATAACCGATGTGGTTATACTTTCGACAACGGTTGTATTTGTAACCGATGTGGAAAATGTAGTGATATTTACAATTTTGCCACCGCGTTTAAAATAACGTCGGTTAGATTTATAACCGATGTTGTTTGATGACGTTGAATCCCATTTTTGTAGTAGTGCATGATCTCCCACTCTTATATTTTAATTTTTCACAAATTACAACCACCAATTACCAGTGAAACATGTAAAAAGGAAAATTAAAACTCTCACAATCTCTTGAACCCACAAGAGAATTCCCACCCTTCTTGAGTACCACAAGGAAGTGAAAACCTTCCTTGAATCACACAAGGAAGAGAACCTTACCTCCTCTGAACAGCCTCAGAGGAAGATCAGAAATTGAAAGTAAATATCACCTGTACTGTGAAGATATCAAAGCGTAGCACTGCTCTGCTTAGGGTTTCTCAAAATCCTTCAAAGATGATTTTCTCTGAAAAATAATATTCTCCCTTTCTAATAATAATTTTGTGGCTCAATTCAAGAGAAAAAGGAATAAGTGAGAGTTGTATATTGATGTATTCTCAAAAGCTTATTAAATAAGAAAAGATAGAAAAATATTTTCTGTTGTTTTAATTCGAAATTAGATACACAGAATCACTCTCCAACGTTCAGAAAATCATATAAAGATACTTCAATATTTTCGGAGGATTCTGTGCAACGTTCATAATTTTCAAAAATCTACGAACATAATCGATTATCTTAAGTACATAATCGATTATCCCCGCGTTGAAAATTTTTTTAAAACCACAGATAATCGATTATCACCGAAAGACATATTTTCTAAAAAGGCTCACATAATCGATTAGGTAATCGATTATTGCCGAAACAAATGCTTTTTCATTTTCACAAAACATAATCGATTATCTAATCGATTATTGCCGTATCAAAAACGTTGTTTTTCAAAAATCATGTCCCATAATCGATTACTTAATTTAAATAATCGATTATAGTGTCTTTTCAAAAAAAATTTGTAATTAATCATTTTCTTTTTAGAAGCTTCTGAGCAGAGTGATGTTTCCTTTTTGATTCTCACTTCTAAATCTAGTCTAAGATCTTCTTTGATCCTTTGCTTTTTTCTGGTCTTGATATCTTGAACACTTTTGCACATTTTGATAGTCTTGATCATTATGAAAATTCTTGAACAGAGTGACAGCAATCTCCTTCTGTGATAATAGGTACTTCAAAACGGAACCAAACGGAACCAAACCGAAATTATTAAATAATATTATATTTATCTTTAATTTTATTTTGCAAAAAAAAACCTACTGTAGTCTGTTACAAATTTCATTTTGTTAGACACATCTTAGGATTCCTTACTTGAAACTCCCTTACTCTGATTTTATTATCTCATCATTAATTCTTATTCAAATTCATCTTCACCAGACCATTTTCTACTAACATCATTTATAAAGTAATACTACAACCATATCAAATCTAGTCAATGTTATATTTTTATTAGTTTATTAATTAAAACGATAAAAATAGTCAATTATTAATAAAAAAATAAAATTAAAATTAAAAAAAAAACCTCAAAAATCGATCCTCACCAAACCGCAATTAACTCACTTATATTCTAAAGTTAAAATTATGAGAAACTGAGAGAATGTACTCCATTTCTCATAAATATCAAAGTCGGTATTAAACCTGAGACCTGTGGGTTATTAAACCACAACGCTTCCGCTACGCCACTCTGATTGTTAGAAATTAATTAAAAATAATATTATTTATTATAAATTATTTCTTTTTAAGTATAAAATTTCATTAAAAAATCCATGACTACAATAATAATAAAATTTTTTAACACTAATATATATAATCTAGGGGTGTTTAGAACCGAACCGATCCGAAAAAATCACCGAAAACCGATCCAAAAAACCGCAAACGGATTAAAACCAGAAGTTTTTGTATCACTTTGGATTTTTTTTTTCAGAATCGCGCGGTTCGGTTCGGATTGCAGTTTGGTATTTCAAAGCGGAACCAAACCGAACCAAACCGATCGAAAAAAATAACCAAAAAACGATCCAAAAAACTGTAAACCAATTAAAACTGGAAGTTTTTGGATCACTTTGGATTTTTTTTTTAGAACCGCGCGATTCGGTTCGATTTGTAGTTTGGTATTTCAAAACGGAACCAAACCGATAAAAAAAATAACCGAAAACCGATCCAAAAAACCGCAAACCAATGAAAACCGGAAGTTTTCTAATCACTTTGGATTTTTTTTTTCAGAATCGCGCTGTTCGGTTTGTTTTGCAGTTTGGTATTTCAAA
>BDMB01000087.1:590695-740866 GCA_016859785.1 Macrotyloma uniflorum | reverse complement strand
ATTTCAAAACGGAACCAAACCGATAAAAAAAATAACCGAAAACCGATCCAAAAAACCGCAAACCAATGAAAACCGGAAGTTTTCTAATCACTTTGGATTTTTTTTTTCAGAATCGCGCTGTTCGGTTTGTTTTGCAGTTTGGTATTTCAAAACGGAACCAAACGGATCCAAAAAAATAACCGAAAACCGATTCAAAAAACCGCAAATCGATTAAAACCTGAAGTTTTTTTATCACATTGGATTTTTTTTTCAGAACCGCGCGGTACGTTTTGGTTTGCAGCTTGGTATTTCAAAACGGAACCAAACGGAACCAAACGGATCCAAAAAAATAACCGGAAAACGATCCAAAAAACTGCAAACCGATTAAAACTAGAAGTTTTTGGATCACTTTGGATTTTTTTTTTCAGAATCGCATGCTTCGGTTCGTTTTGCGGATTGGTATTTCAAAATGGAACCAAACCGATCCAAAAAAACAACTGCATACCGATCCAAAAAATCGCAAACCGATTAAAACCGAAAGTTTTTGGATCACTTTGGATTTTATTTTTAGAACTGCGCGGTTCGGTTCGGTTTGCAGTTTGGTATTTCAAAACGGAACCTAATGGATCCAAAAAAATAACCGAAAAACGATCCAAAAAACTGCAAACCGATTAAAACCGGAAGTTTTTGGATCACTTTGGATTTTTTTTTTCAAAACCGCGCGGTTCGGTTTGCAGTTTGGTATTTCAAAATGGAACCAAACCGATCCAAAAAAATAACCGAAAACCGATCCAAAAAACCGCAAACCGATTAAAACCAAAAGTTTTTGGATCACTTTGTATGTTTTTTTTTGAACCGCGCGGTTCAGTTCGGTTTGCAGTTTGGTATTTCAGAACGGCATCAAACGGAACCATACCAATCCGAAAAAATCACCGAAAACCGATCCAAAAAACCGCAAACCGATTAAAACCAGAAGTTTTTGGATCACTTTGGATTTCTTTTTTCAGAATCGCGCGGTTCGGTTCGGTTTGCAGTTTGGTATTTCAAAACGGAACCAAACCGAACCAAAGTGATTCAAAAAAATAACCGAAAACCGATACAAAAAACCGCAAATCGATTAAAACCTGAAGTTTTTGGATCACTTTGGATTTTTTTATCAGAACCGCGCGGTTCGGTTTGGTTTGCAGTTTGGTATTTCAAAACGGAACCAAACGGATCCAAAAAAATAACTGAAAACCGATCCAAAAAACTGCAAACCGATTAGAATCGGAAGTTTTTGGATCACTTTGGATTTTTTTTTTTTCAGAACCGCGTGGTTCGGTTCGGTTTGTAGTTTGCTATTTCAAAACGGAACCAAACGGAACCAAACCGATCCAAAAAAATAACCAAAAACCTATCCAAAAAACCGCAAACCGATTAAAATAGGAAGTTTTTGGATCACTTTGGATTTTTTTTTTAGAACCGCGCGGTTCGGTTTGACGTTTGGTATTTCAAAATGGAACCAAACCGATCCAAAAAAATAACTGCAAAACGATCCAAAAAACTGTAAACCGATTAAAACCGGAAGTTTTTGGATCACTTTGAATGTTTTTTTTCAGAATTGCGCGGTTCGGCTTTGTTTGAAGTTTGGTATTTCAAAACGGAACCAAACGGAACCAAACCGATCCATAAAATTGCAAACCGATTAAAACCAGAAGTTTTTGGATCACTTTGGATTTTTTTTTTTCAGAATCGTGCAGTTCGGTTCGGTTCACAATTTGGTATTTCAAAACGGAACCAAAGCGAACCAAACCGATCCAAAACAATAATCGAAAATCGATCCAAAAAATCACAAACCGATTAAAACTGAAAGATTTTTTATCACTTTGGATTTTTTTTTTTCAGAACCGCGCGGTTCTGTTCTGTTTGCGATTTAGTATTTCGAAACGGAACCAAACCGAAACAAACCGTTCCAAAAAAATAATCGAAAACCGATCCAAAAAACCGCAAACCAATGAAAACCGGAAGTTTTTGTTTAACTTTGGATTTTTTTTTTCATAACCGCGCGGTTCGGCTCGTTTTGCAGTTTCTTATTTCAAAACGGAACCAAACGGATCCAAAAAAATAACCGAAAACCGATCCAAAAAACTGCAAACCGATTAAAACCAGAAGTTTTTGGATCACTTTGGATTTTTTTTTTGAATTGCACGGTTATGTTCGGTTTGCAGTTTGGTATTTCAAAACAGAACCAAATGGAACCAAACCGATCAAAAAAAATAACTTAAAAATGATCCAAAAAATCGCAAACCGATTATAATCGAAAGTTTTTGGATCACTTTGGATTTTTTTTTTACAATCGGGCAGTTAGGTTATGTTTGCAGTTTGGTCGTTCGAAACGAAACGAAACCGAACCAAACCGATCTAAAAAAATAACCAAAAACCGATCCAAAAAATTGCAAATCGATTACAACTAGAAGTTTTTGGAATTTTTTTTTTCAGAATCGCGCGGTTCGATTCGGTTTGCAGTTTGGTATTTCAAAACGGAACCAAACCGATACAAAAAAAATAATCGAAAACCGATCCAAAAAATCGCAAACCGATTAAAACAGGAAGTTTTTGGATCACATTGGATTTTTTTTTCAGAACAACGCGGATCGGTTCGGTTTGCAGTTTGGTATTTGAAAACGGAACCAAACCAATCCAAAAAAATAACCGAAAATCGATCCAAAAAACCGCAAACCGATTAAAATGGAAGATTTTTTATCACTTTGGATTTTTTTTTCAGAACCGTGCGGTTCGGTTCGATTTGCAGTTTGGTATTTCAAAACGGAACCAAGCCGATCCAAAAAAATAACCGAAAACCGATCCAAAAAACTGTAAACTGATTAAAACCGGAAGTTTTTGGATCACTTTGGATTTTTTTTTTCAGAACCGCGCGGTTCGGTTCTGTTTGTAGTTGGGTATTTCAAAATGGAACCAAACGGATCCAAAAAACCGCAAACCGATTAAAACCGGAAGTTTTTGGATCACTTTGGATTTTTTTTTTCAGAATAGCGCGGTTCGGTTTGGTTTGCAGTTTGGTATTTCAAAATGGAACCAAACCGAACTAAACCGATCCAAAAAAATAAAAGAAAACGGATCCAAAAAACCGCAAGCCGATTAAAATCAAAAGTTTTTGGATCACTTTGGATTTTTTTTATCAGAACCGCGCGGTTAAGTTTGATTTACAGATTGGTATTTCAAAACGGAACCAAACCGATCCAAAAAACCACAAACTGATTAAAACAGGAGGTTTTTGGATCACTTTGGATTTTTTTTTCAGAAGCGCGCAGTTCGGTTTGTTTTGCAGTTTGGTATTTCAAAACGGAACCAAACCGAACCACACCGATCCAAAAAAATAATCGAAAACCGATCCAAAAGACCGTAAACCGATTAAAACCGGAAGCTTTTGGATCACTTTGGATTTTTTTTTTCAGAACCGCGCGGTTCGGTTTTGTTTTCAGTTTGGTATTTCGAGACGGAACCAAACCGAACCAAACCGATCCAAAAAAATAACTGAAAACCGATCCAAAAAACCGCAAACCGATTAAAACCGGAAGTTTTTGGATCACTTTGGATTTGGTATTTCAAAACAGAACCAAACCGAACCAAACCGTAATTATTAAATAATATTAAACTTATCTTTAATTTTAATTTGTAAAAAAAACCTGCTGTTGACTGATTATTAACAGGTTTTGAACCTGAGACATGTGGGTTATTAGACCACAACGCTTCCGCTGCGCCACTTTGATTGTTAAAGATTAATTAACAATAATATTATTTATTATAAATTATTTCTTTTTAAGTATAAAATTTCATTAAAAAATGCATGACTTCAATAATAATAAATTTTTTCAACACTAATATATAATCTAGGGGTGTTCAGAACCAAACCGATCCAAAAAACCGCAAACCGATTAAAACCAAAAGTTTTTTGATCACTTTGGATTTTATTTTTCAGAACCGCGCAGTTCAGTTCGATTCGGTTTGCAGTTTGGTATTTCAAAACAGAACCAAACAAATCTAAAAAAATAACCGAAAACCGATCCAAAAAACCGCAAACCGATTAAAATCGTTAGTTTTTAGATCACTTTGGATTTGGTATTTCAAAACAGAACCAAACCGAACCAAACCGCAATAATTAAATAATATTAAACTTATCTTTAATTTGATTTTGTAAAAAAAACCTGCTGTTGACTGTTAAAATAATCAACTATTAACAAGTTTTGAACCTGAGACATGTGGGTTATTAGACCATAACGCTTACGCTGCGCCACTCTGATTGTTAAAGATTAATTAACAATAATATTATTTATTATAAATTATTTCTTTTTAAGTATAAAATTTCATTAAAAAATGCATGACAACGATAATAATAAATTTTTTTAACACTAATATATAATCTTGGGGTGTTCAAAACCAAACCGATCCAAAAAAATAACCGAAAACCGATCCAAAAAATCGCAAACCGATTAAAACCCGAAGTTTTTGGATCACTTTTGATTTTTTTTTTCAGAACTGCGCGGTTCGGTTCGATTTGCAGTTTGGTATTTCAAAACGGAACCAAACCGATCCAAAAAAATAACTGAAAACCTATCCAAATAACTGCAAACCGATTAAAACATAAAGTTATTGGATCCCTTTGGATTAATTTTTTCAGAATCCGCGCGGTTCGGTTTGCAGTTTTGTATTTCAAAACGGAAACAAACTGATCCAAAAAAATAACCGAAAACCGATCCAAAAAACCGCAAACCAATTAAAACCGAAAGTTTTTGGATCACTTTGGATTTTTTTTTTCTGAACTGCGCGATTCGGTTCGCAATTTTGTATTTCAAAACGGAACCAAACCGAAATTATTAAAGAATATTCACATCTTAGGGTTCAAAGTTAAAATTATGAGAAATTGAGAGAGAGAATGTACTCAATTTCTGATAAATATCAAAGTCAGGTTTTGAACCTGGGACCTGTGGGTTATTAGACCACAACGCTTTCGCTGTGCCACTCAGATTGTTAGAAATTAATTAACAATAATATTATTTATTATAAATGATTTCTTTTTAAGTATAAAATTTCATTAAAAAATGCATGACTTCAATAATAATAAATATTTTTAACACTAATATATAATCTAGGGGTGTTCACAACCGAATCGATCCAAAAAAATAACCGAAAACCGATCCTAAAAATCGCAACCCAATTAAAACTGAAAGTTTTTGGATCACTTTTGATTTTTTTTTCAGAACCGCGCGGTTCGGTTGGGTTTGCAGTTTGGTATTTCAAAACGGAACGAAACCGAACCAAACTGATCCAAAAAATAATCGAAAACCTATCCAAAAAACCACAAACTGATTAAAACAGGAAGTTTTTGGATGACTTCGAATTTTTTTTTTTTCAGAACTGCGGGGTTCGGTTTGCGGTTAGGTATTTCAAAACGGAACCAAACCGATCCAAAAAAATAACCAAACACCGATCCAAAATTCAAACCATAAAACCAGTAGTTTTAGGATCACTTTGGATTTTTTTTTTAGAACCACACGGTTCGGTTCGGTTTGTAGTTTGGTATTACTAAACGGAACCAAACGGATCGAAAAAAATAACTGAAAACCGATCCAAAAAACTACAAACCGATTAAAACCGGAAGTTTTTGAATCACTTTGGGTTTTTTCTTTCAGAACCGCGCGGTTCGGTTCGGTTTGCAGTTTGGTATTTGAAAACCAAACCAAACCGATCCAAAAAATTAACCAAAAACCTATCCAGAAAACCGCAAATCGATTAAAACAGGAAGTTTATGGATCACTTTTGATTTTATTTTTCAGAACTGCGAGGTTCGATTTGCAGTTTGGTATTTTAAAACGGAACCAAACCGATCAAAAAAACCGCAAACAGATTAAAACCGGAAGTTTTTGGATCACTTTGGATTTTTTTTTTCAAAATCGCGCAGTTTGGTTTGCAGTTTGGTATTTCAAAACAGAACCAAACGGATCCAAAAAAATAACCGAAAACCGATCGAAAAAACCGCAAACCGATAAAAACTGAAAGTTTTTTTATCACTTTGGATTTTTTTTTCAGAACCGCGCAATTCGGTTCGCAATTTGGTATTTCAAAACGGAACCAAACCGAAATTATTAAATAATATTCACATCTTAGGGTTCAAAGTTAAAATTATGAGAAAATGACAGAGAGAATGTACTCAATTCCTGATAAATATCAAAGTCAGGTTTTGAACCTAGGACCTGTGGGTTATTAGACCACAACGCTTTCGCTGTGCCACTCAGATTGTTAGAAATTAATTAACAATAATATTATTTATTATAAATGATTTCTTTTTAAGTATAAAATTTCATTAAAAAATGCATGACTTCAATAATCATAAATATTTTTAACACTAATATATAATCTAGCGGTGTTCACAACCGAACCGATCCAAAAAAATAACCGAAAACCGATCCTAAAAACTGCAAACCGATTAAAACCGGAAGTTTTTGGATCACTTTTGATTTTTTTTTTTTCTAAAACTGCGCGGTTCGGTTCGGTTTGCAGTTTGGTATTTCAAAACGGAACCAAAATGAACAAAACTGATCCAAAAAGATAATCGAAAACCTATCCAAAAAACCGCAAACCGATTAAAACAGGAAGTTTTAGGATCACTTCAGATTTTTTTTTTCAGAACTACGCGGTTCGGTTCGGGTTGAAGTTTGGTATTTGAAAACGGAACCAAACCGATCCAAAAAAATAACCGAAAATCGATCCAAAAAACCGCAAACAGATTAAAACCGGAAGTTTTTGGATCACTTTGGATTTCTTTTTCAGAATCGCGCGGTTCGGTTCGGTTTGCAGTTTGGTATTTCAAAACGGAACCAAACCGATCCAAAAAAATAATCAAAAACCGATGCAAAAAACCGCAAACCGATTAAAATCGAAAGTTTTTGCATCACTTTGGATTATTCTTTTAAAATCGTGCGGTTCGGTTAGGTTTGCAGTTTGGTATTTCGAAACAGAACCAAACCAATCCAAAACAATCACCAAAAACCGATCCAAAAAACCGCAAACCGATTAAAACCGGACGTTTTTGGATCACTTTGGATTTTTTTTTTCAGAATAGCACGGTTCGGTTCGGTTTGTAGTTTGGTATTTCAAAATGGAACCAAACGGATCCAAAAAACCGCAAAACGATTAAAACTGGAAGTTTTTGGATCACGTTTGATATTTTTTTTCAGAACCGCGCGGTTCTGTTCGGTTTGCAGTTTGGTATTTCAAAGCGGAACCAAATGGAACCAAACCGATAGAAAAAAATAACCGAATACCGATCCAAAAAACTGCAAACAGATTAAAACCGGAAGTTTTTGGATCACTTTGGATTTTTTTTTTCAGAACCGTGCAGTTCGGTTCGGTTTGCAGTTTGGTATTTCAAAGCGGAACCAAACCGATCCAAAAAAATAACCAAAAACCGATTCAAAAAACCGCAAACAGATTAAAACCGGATGTTTTTGGATCACTTTGGATTTTTTTTTTCCATAATCGCGCGGTTCGGTTCGGTTTGCAGTTTGGTATTTCAAAACGGACCCAAACCGATCCAAAAAAATAACCGAAAACCGATCCAAAATACCGCAAACCGATTAAGATCGAAAGTTTTTGGATCAGTTTGGATTTTTTTTTTTAAAATCGTGCGGTTCGGTTCCGTTTGCAATTTGGTATTTCGAAACGGAACCAAACAGATCCAAAAAAATAACCGAAAACCGATCCAAAAAACCGCCAACCGATTAAAACCGAAAGTTTTTGGATCACGTTTGATATTTTTTTTTGAGAACAGCGCGGTTCAGTTCGGTTTGCAGTTTGGTATTTCAAAAGGTAACCAAATGGAACCAAATAGATCCAAAACAATAACCAAAAACAGATCCAAAAAACCACAAACCGATTAAAAAAGGAAGTTTGTGGATCACTTTGGATTTTTTTTTTCAGAATCGCGCGGTTCGGTTCAGTTTGCAGTTTGGTATTTCAAAACGGAACCAAACCGATCCAAAAAACATAACCGAAAACTGATCCAAAAAAACCGCAAACCGATTAAAACCAGAAGTTTTTGGATCACCAAACCGCAATTACTAAATAATATTAAACTTATCTTTAATTTTATTTTGTAAAAAACCCTGCTGTTGACTATTAAAATAATAAATTATTAACAGGTTTTGAACCCAAGACATGTGGGTTATTAGACCACAACGCTTCCGCTACGCCACTCTGATTGTTAAAGATTAATTAACAATAATATTATTTATTATAAATTATTTCTTTTTAAGTATAAAATTTCATTAAAAAATGCATGACTTCAATAATAATAAACTTTTTCAACACTAATATATAATCTAGGGGTGTTCAGAACCAAATCGATCAAAAAAAATAATCGAAAACTGATCCAAAAAACCGCAAACCGATTAAAACCAGAAGTTTTTGGATCACATTTGATTTTTTTTTCAGAACCGCACGGTTCGGTTCGGTTTGCAGTTTGGTATTTCAAAACGGAACCAAACCAAACCAAAAAAATAACCGAAAACCTATTCAAAAAACCGCAAACCGATTAAAACAGGAAGTTTTTGGATCACTTTGGATTTATTTTTCAGAACCGCGCGGTTCGTTTTGCAGTTTGGTATTTCGAAAAGGAACCAAACTGATCCAAAAAACCGCAAAACGATTAAAACCGAATGTTTTTGGATCACTTTGGATTTTTTTTTTCAGAACCGCACGGTTCGTTTTGCAGTTTGGTATTTCAAAACGGAACCAAACAGAACCAAACCGATCTAAAAAAATAACCGAAAACCGATCCAAAAAACCGCAAACCGATTAAAACCGTTAGTTTTCAGATCACTTTGGATTTGGTATTTCAAAACAGAACCAAACCGAACCAAACGGCAATAATTAAATAATATTAAACTTATCTTTAATTTTATTTTGTAAAAAAAACTTGCTGTTGACTGTTAAAATAATAAACTATTAACAAGTTTTGAACCTGGGACCTGTGGGTTATTAGACCACAACGCTTTCGCTATGCCACTCAGATTGTTAGAAATTAATTAACAATAATATTATTTATTATAAATTATTTCTTTTTAAGTATAAAATTTCATTAAAAAATGCATGACTTCAATAATAATAAATATTTTTAACACTAATATATAATCTAGGGGTGTTCACAACCGAATCGATCCAAAAAAATAACCGAAAACCGATCCTAAAAACTGCAAACCGATTAAAATCGGAAGTTTTTGGATCACTTTTGATATTTTTTTTTTAAAAACCGCGCGGTTCGGTTCGGTTTGCAGTTTGGTATTTCAAAACAGAACCAAACCAAACCAAATCGACCCAAAAAAATAACCGAAAACCTATCCAAAAAACCGCAAACCGATTAAAACAGGAAGTTTTTGGATCACTTTGGATTTTTTTTTCAGAACCGTGCAGTTCGTTTTGCAGTTTGGTATTTTGAAAAGGAACAAAACCGATCCAAAAAAATAACCGAAAACCGATCCAAAAAATCGCAAAACGATTAAAACCGAATGTTTTGAATCACTTTGGATTTTTTTTTTCAGAACCGCGCGGTTCGTTTTGAAGTTTGGTATTTCAAAACGGAACCAAGCAGAACCAAACCAATCTAAAAAAATAACCGAAAACCGATCCAAAAAACCGCAAACCGATTAAAACCGTTAGTTTTTAGATCACTTTGGATTTGGTATTTCAACACAGAACCAAACCGAACCAAACCGCAATAATTAAATAATATTAAACTTATCTTTAATTTTATTTTGTAAAAAAAACCTGCTGTTGACTGTTAAAATAATAAACTATTAACAAGTTTTGAACCTGGGACCTGTGGGTTATTAGACCACACCGCTTTCGCTGTGCCACTCAGATTGTTAGAAATTAATTAACAATAATATTATTTATTATAAATTATTTCTTTTTAAGTATAAAATTTCATTAAAAAATGCATGACTTCAATAATAGTAAATATTTTTAACACTAATATATAATCTAGGGGTGTTCACAACCGAACCGATCCAAAAAAATAATCGAAAACCGATCCTAAAAACTGCAAACCGATTAAAACCGGAAGTTTTTGGATCACTTTTGATTTTTTTTTTTTTAAAACCGCGCGGTTCGGTTCGGTTTGCAGTTTTGTATTTCAAAACGGAACCAAACTGAACAAAACCGATCCAAAAAAATAATCGAAAACCTATCCAAAAAACCGCAAACCGATGAAAACAGGAAGTTTTTGGATCACTTCGGATTTTTTTTTTCAGAACTGCGCGGTTCGGTTTGCAGTTAGGTATTTCAAAACCAAACCAAACCGATCCAAAAAAATAACCAAACACCGGTCCAAATTCAAACCGTTAAAACCAGAAGTTTTTGGATCACTTTAGATATTTTTTTCAGAACCGCACGGATCGGTTCGGTGCACGATGGGTATTTCAAAACGGAACCAAACGGATCCAAAAAAATAGCCGAAAATCGATCCAAAAAAATGCAAACTGCTTAAAACTGGAAGTTTTTGGATCACTTTGGATTTTTTTTCTTCAGAATCGTGCGGTTCGGTTCGGGTTGAAGTTTGGTATTTGAAAATGGAACCAAACCGATCCAAAAAGATAATCGAAAATCGATCCAAAAAATTGCAAACCAATTAAACAGGAAGTTTTTGGATGACTTTTGATTTTATTTTTCAGAATCGCGAGGTTCGGTTTGCAGTTTGGTATTTTAAAACGGAACCAAGCCGATCCAAAAAAATAACCGAAAACCGATCCAAAAAACCGCAAACAGATTAAAACCGGAAGTTTTTGGATCACTTTGGATTTTTTTTTCAGAATCGCGCGGTTCGGTTCGGTTTGCAATTTGGTATTTCAAAATGAAACCAAACCGATCCAAAAAAAATAACCGAAAACCGATGCAAAAAACTGCAAACCGATTAAAATCGAAAGTTTTTGGATCACTTTGAATTATTCTTTTAAAATCGTGCGGTTCGGTTCGGTTTGCAGTTTGATATTTCGAAATAGAACCAAACCAATCCAAAACAATAACCGAAAACCGATCCAAAAAACCGCAAACCGATTAAAACTGGACGTTTTTGGATCACTTTGGATTTTTTTTTTCAGAATAGCACGGTTCGGTTCGGTTTGCAGTTTGGTATTTCAAAATGGAACCAAACGGAACCAAACCGATCCAAAAAACCGCAAAACGATTAAAACTGGAAGTTTTTGGATCACGTTTGATATATTTTTTCAGAACCGCGCGGTTCTATTCGGTTTGAAGTTTGGTATTTGAAAAGGTAACCAAATGGGACCAAATCGATCCAAAACAATAACCGAAAACAGATCCCAAAAATCGCAAACCGATTAAAAAAGGAAGTTTGTGGATCACTTTGGATTTTTTTTTTCAGAATCGCGCGGTTCGGTTCGGTTTCCAGTTTGGTATTTCAAAACGGAACCAAACCGAACCAAACCGATCCAAAAAAATAAGTGAAAACCTATCCAAAAAACTGCAAACCGATTAAAATAGGAAGTTTTTGGATCACTTTGGATTTTTTTTTTCAGAACCGTGCAGTTCGGTTCGGTTTCCAGTTTGGTATTTCAAAGCGGAACCAAACGAAACCAAACCGATAGAAAAAAATAACCGAAAACCGATCCAAAAACCCGCAAATAGATTAAAACCGGAAGTTTTTGGATCACTTTGGATTTTTTTTTTTCATAATCGCGCGGTTCGATTCGATTTGCAGTTTGGTATTGCAAAACGGAACCAAACCG
This sequence comes from Macrotyloma uniflorum, assembly GCA_016859785.1. Taxonomy (NCBI): domain Eukaryota; kingdom Viridiplantae; phylum Streptophyta; class Magnoliopsida; order Fabales; family Fabaceae; genus Macrotyloma; species Macrotyloma uniflorum. The sequence goes on along the minus strand of BDMB01000087.1, from coordinate 729,086 downwards.
GTCCAAAAAAATAACCGAAAACCGATCCAAAATACCGCAAACCGATTAAAATTGAAAGTTTTTGGATCACTTTGGATTTTTTTTTTTAAAATCGTGTGGTTCGGTTCGGTTTGCAATTTGGTATTTCGAAACGGAACCAAACCGATCCAAAAAAATAACCGAAAATCGATCCAAAAAACCGCAAACCGATTAAAACCGAAAGTTTTTGGATCACGTTTGATATTTTTTTTTTAGAACAGCGCGGTTCAGTTTGGTTTGCAGTTTGGTATTTCAAAAGGTAACCAAATGGAACCAAATCGATCCAAAACAATAACCGAAAACAGATCCAAAAAACCACAAACCGATTAAAAAAGGAAGTTTGTGGATCACTTTGGATATTTTTTTCAGAATCGCGCGGTTCGGTTCGGTTTGCAGTTTGGTATTTCAAAACAGAACCAAACCGATCCAAAAAAATAACCGAAAACCGATCCAAAAAAAAGGCAACCCGATTAAAACCGGAAGTTTTTGGATCATTTTGGATTTTTTTTTTCAGAACCGCGCGGTTCGGTTTGCAGTTTGGTATTTTAAAACGGAACCAAGCCGATCCAAAAAAATAACCGAAATCCGATCCAAAAAATCGCAAACAGATTAAAACCGGAAGTTTTTGGATCACTTTGGATTTTTTTTTCAGAATCGCGCGGTTCGGTTCGGTTTGCAGTTTGGTATTTCAAAACGAAACCAAACCGATCCAAAAAAATAACCGAAAACCGATGCAAAAAATCGCAAACCGATTAAAATCGAAAGTTTTTGGATCACTTTGGATTATTCTTTTAAAATCGTGCGGTTCGGTTCAGTTTGCAGTTTGGTATTTCGAAACAGAACCAAACCAATCCAAAACAATAACCGAAAACCGATCCAAAAACCGCAAACCAATTAAAACCGGACGTTTTTGGATCACTTTGGATTTTTTTTTTCAGAATATCACGGTTCGGTTCGGTTTGCAGTTTGGTATTTCAAAATGGAACCAAACGGAACCAAACCGATCCAAAAAACCGCAAAACGATTAAAACCGGAAGTTTCTGGATCACGTTTGATATTTTTTTTCAGAACTGCGCGGTTCTGTTCGGTTTGCAGTTTGGTATTTCAAAAGGTAACCCAATGGGACCAAATCGATCCAAAACAATAACCGAAAACAGATCCCAAAAATCGCAATCCGATTAAAAAAGGAAGTTTGTGGATCACTTTGGATTTTTTTTTCAGAATCGCGCGGTTCGGTTCGGTTTCCAGTTTGGTATTTCAAAACGGAACCAAACCGAACCAAACCGATCCAAAAAAATAAGTGAAAACCTACCCAAAAAACTGCAAACCGATTAAAATAGGAAGTTTTTGGATCACTTTGGATTTTTTTTTTCAAAATCGCGCGATTCGGTACGGTTTGCAGTTTGGTATTTCAAAACGGAACCAAACCGGTCCAAAAAAATAACCGAAAACCGATCCAAAATACCGCAAACCGATTAAAATCGAAAGTTTTTGGATCACTTTGGATATTTTTTTTTAAAATCGTGCGGTTCGGTTCCATTTGCAATTTGGTATTTCGAAACGGAACCAAACCGATCCAAAAAAAAAAACCGAAAACCGATCCAAAAAACCGCAAACCGATTAAAACCGAAAGTTTTTGGATCACGTTTGATATTTTTTTTTTAGAACAGCGCGGTTCAGTTCGGTTTGCAGTTTGGTATTTTAAAAGGTAACCAAATGGAACCAAATCGATCCAAAACAATAACCGAAAACAGATCCAAAAAACCACAAACCGATTAAAAAAGGAAGTTTGTGGATCACTTTGGATTTTATTTTCAGAATCGCGCGGTTCGGTTCGGTTTGCAGTTTGGTATTTCAAAACGGAACCAAACGGAACCAAACCGATCCAAAAAAATAACCTAAAACCGATCCAAAAAACCGCACACCGATTAAAACCAGAAGTTTTTGGATCACTTTGGATTTTTTTTTTCAGAACCGCGCGGTTCGTTTTGCAGTTTGGTAGTTTAAAACGGAACCAAACCGATCCAAGAAAATAACCGCAAACCGATTAAAATCGGAAATTTTTGGATCACTTTGGTTTTTTTTTTCAGAACCGCGCGTTTCGGTTCGATTTGCAGTTTGGTATTTCAAAACGGAAACAAACGGAAAGAAATAGTTCCAATAAAATAACCGAAAACCGATCCAAAAATCTGCAACTCGATTAAAACTGGAAGATTTTGGATCACTTTGGAATTTTTTTTTCAGAACCGTGTGGTTCGGTTTGGTTTGCTATTTGGTATTTCAAAATGGAACCAATCCGATCCAAAAAAATAATCGAAAACCAATCCAAAAAACCGTAAACCGATTAAAAACGAAAGTTTTTTGGATCACTTAGGACTTTTTTTTTCAGAACCGCGCGGTTCGGTTTGGTTTGCAGTTTGGTATTTCGAAACGGAACCACACGGAACCAAACCGAACCAAAAAAATAACCGAAAATCGATTAAAACCGGAAGTTTTTGGATCACTTTGGATTTGGTATTTCAAAACAGTACCAAACCGCAATTATTAAATAATGTTAAACTTATCTTTAATTTTATTTTGTAAAAAACCCTGCTGTTGACTGTTAAATTAATAAATTATTAACAGGTTTTGAACTCGAGACATGTGGGTTATTAGACCACAACGCTTCCGCTGCGCCACTCTGATTGTTAAAGATTAATTAACAATAATATTATTTATTATAAATTATTTCTTTTTAGGTATAAAATTTCATTAAAATATGCATGACTTCAATAATAATAAACTTTTTTAACACTAATATATAATCTAGGGGTGTTCAGAACCAAACCGATAAAAAAAAATAACCGAAAACCGATCCAAAAAACCCCAAACCGATTAAAACCAGAAGTTTTTGGATCATATTTGATTTTTTTTTTCAGAACCGCACGGTTCGGTTCGGTTTGCAGTTTGGTATTTCAAAACGGAACCAAACCGACCCAAAAAAATAACCGAAAACCTATCCAAAAAACTGCAAACTGATTAAAACAGGAAGTTTTTGGATCACTTTGGATTTTTTTTTTCACAACCGCGCGGTTCGGTTTGCAGTTTGGTATTTCGAAAAGGAACCAAACCGATCCAAAAAAATAACCGAAAACCGATCCAAAAAACCGCAAAACGATTAAAACGAATGTTTTTGGATCACTTTGGATTTTTTTTTCCAGAACCGCGCGGTTCGGTTCGCAATTTGGTATTTCAAAACGGAACCAAACCGAAATTATTAAATAATATTCACATCTTAGGGTTCAAATTTAAAATTATGAGAAATTGAGAGAGAGAACGTACTCAATTTCTGATAAATATCAAAGTCAGGTTGTGAACCTGGGACCTGTGGGTTATTAGACCACAACGCTTTCGCTGTGCCACTTAGATTGTTAGAAATTAATTAACAATAATATTATTTATTATAAATGATTTCTTTTTAAGTTTAAAATTTCATTAAAAAATGCATGACTTCAATAATAATAAAATTTTTAAACACTAATATATAATCTAGGGGTGTTAACAACCGAACCGATAAAAAAAAATAACCAAAGACCGATCCTAAAAACTGCAAACCGATTAAAACCGGAAGTTTTTAAATCACTTTGGATTTTTTTTTTTCAGAACCGTGCGGTTCGGTTCGGTTGCAGTTTGATATTTCAAAATGGAACCAAACCGATCCAAAAAAGTAATCGTAACCCAATCCAAAAAACCATAAACCGATTATAACCGGAAGTTTTTGGATCACTTTGGATTTTTTTTTTCAGAACCACGCGTTTCGGTTCGGTTTGCAGTTTGGTATTTCGAAACAGAACCAAACCGATCCGAAAAGATAACTGAAAACCGATCCAAAAAACCACAAACCGATTAAAACCGGATGTTTTTGGATCACTTTGGATTTTTTTTTTTCAGAATCGCGCGGTTCGGTTTGGTTTGCAGTTTGGTATTTCAAAACGAAACCAAATTGAACCAAACTGATCCAAAAAAATAACCGAAAATCGATCCAAAAAATCGCAAACCGATTAAAATAAGAAGTTTTTGGATCACTTTCGATTTTTTTTTCAGAACCGCGCGTTTTTGTTCGGTTTGCAGTTTGGTATTTCAAAACGGAACCAAACCGAACAAAACCGGAAGTTTTTGGATCACTTTAGATTTTTTTTTCAGAACCGTGCGGTTCAGTTTGGTTTGTAGTTTAGTATTTCAAAACGGAACCAAACCGAATCAAACCGATCCAAAAAAATAACCGAAAAGCTATCCAAAAAACCGCAAACCGATTAAAACAAGAAGTTTTTGGATCACTTTGGATTTTTTTTTTCAGAACCGCATGGGTCAGTTTGTAGTTTGGTATTTCAAAACGGAGCCAAACCGATCCAAAAAAATAACCAAAAACCGATCCAAAAGATTTTAAACCGATTAAAACTGGAAGATTTTGGATCACTTTGGATTTTTTTTTCAGAACAGCGCAGTTCGGTTTGGTTTGCAATTTGGTATTTCAAAACGGAACCAAATCGATCAAAAATAATAACTGAAAACCGATCCAAAACACCGCAAACCGATTAAAACCAGAAGTTTTTAGATCACTTTGGATTTTTTTTTTCAGAATCGCGCGTTTCGGTTCGGTTTTGCAGTTTGGTATTTCAAAACGGAACCAAACGGAACCAAACCGATCCAAAAAATAACCGAAAACCGATCCAAAAAACCACAAACCGATTAAAACTGGAAGTTTTTGGATCACGTTTGATTTTTTTTTTCCGAACCGCTCAGTTCGGTTCGGTTTGCGGTTGGTATTTCAAAACGTAACCAAACGGAACCAAATCGATCCAAAACAATAACCGAAAACGGATCCAAAAATTTGCAAACCGATAAAAACCGGAAGTTTGTGGATCATGGATTTTTTTTTCAGAATCGCGCGGTACGGTTTGGTTTGCAGTTTGGTGTTTCAAAACGGAACAAAACCGAACCAAACCGCAATTATTAAATAATATTAAATTTATCTTTAATTTTATTTTGTAAAAAAAACCTGCTGTTGACTGTTCAAATAATCAATTATTAATAGGTTTTGAACCTGAGACATGTGACTTATTAGACCACAACGCTTCCGCTGCGCCACTCTGATTGTTAAAAATTAATTAACAATAATTTTATTTATTATAAATTATTTCTTTTTAAGTATAAAATTTCATTAAAAAATGCATGAATTCAATAATAATAATTTTTTTTAACACTAATATATAATCTAGGGGTGTTCAGAACCGAACCGATCCAATAAAATAACCGAAAACCGATCCAAAAAACCACAAACCGATTAAAACAGGAAGTTTTTGGATCACTTTGGATTTTTTTTTTTCAGAACCGCGCAGTTCGGTTTGTTTTGCAGTTTGGTATTTCAAAACAGAACCAAACCGAACCACACCGATCCAAAAAAATAATCGAAAACCGATCCAAAAAACCGCAAACCGAAGAAAACTGGAAGTTTTTGGATCTCTTTGGATTTTTTTTTCAGAACCGCGCGGTTCGGTTTTGTTTTCAGTTTGGTATTTCGAAACGGAACCAAACCGAACCAAACCGATCCAAAAAAATAACCAAAAACCGATCCAAAAAACCACTAAAGGATCACTTTAGCTTTGGTATTTCAAAACAGAACCAAACCAAACCAAACCGCAATTATTAAATAATATTAAACTTATCTTTAATTTTATTTTGTAAAAAAAACCTGCTGTTGACTTTTAAAATAATCAATTTTTAACAGGTTTTGAACCTGAGACATGTAGGTTATTAGACCACAACGCTTCCGCTGCGCCACTCTGATTGTTAAAGATTAATTAAAAATAATATTATTTATTATAAATTATTTCTTTTTATGTATAAAATTTCATTAAAAAATGCATGACTACAATAATAATAAATTTTTTTAACACTAATATATAATCTAGGGGTGTTCAGAACCAAACCGATCCAAAAAATCGCAAACCGATTAAAACCAGAAGCTTTTGGATCACTTTTGATTTGGTATTTCAAAACAGAACCAAACCGAACCAAACCACAATAATTAAATAATATTAAACTTATCTTTAATTTTATTTTGTAGAAAAAAACCTGCTGTTGACTGTTAAAATAATCAATTATTAACAGGTTTTCAACCTGAGACATGTGGGTTATTAGACCACAACGCTTCCGTTGCGCCACTCTGATTGTTAACGATTAATTAACAATAATATTATTTATAATAAATTATTTCTTTTTAAGTATAAAATTTCATTAAAATATGCATGACTTTAATAATAATAAATTTATTTAAAACTAATATATAATCTAGGGGTGTTCAGAACCAAACCGATCCAAAAAAATAACCGAAAACCGATCCAAAAAACCGCAAACCGATTAAAATCAGAAGCTTTTGGATCACTTTTGAATTTTTTTTTCAGAATCGCGCGATTCGGTTCGGTTTGCAGTTTGGTATTTCAAAACGGAACCAAACCGGTCCAAAAAAATAACCGAAAATCGATCCAAAATACCGTAAACCGATTAAAATCGAAAGTTTTTGGATCACTTTGAATTTTTTTTTTTAAAATCGTGCGGTTTGGTTCCGTTTCGAAATACCAAATTGCAGTTTGGTATTTCAAAAGGTAACGAAATGGAACCAAATCGATCCAAAACAATAACCGAAAACAGATCCAAAAAACCACAAACCGATTAAAAAAGGAAGTTTGTGGATCACTTTGGATTTTTTTTTCATAATCGCGCGGTTCGGTTCGGTTTGCAGTTTGGTATTTCAAAACGGAACCAAACGGAACCAAACCGATCCAAAAAAATAACCTAAAACCGATCCCAAAACCGCACACCGATTAAAACCAGAAGTTTTTGGATCACTTTGGATTTTTTTTTTCAGAACCGCGCGGTTCGGTTCGGTTTGGAGTTTGGTATTTCAAAACGGAACCAAACGGATCCAAAAAAATAATCGAAAACCGATCCAAAAAACCGCAAACCGATTAAAACCAGAAGTTTTTGGATCACTTTGGATGTGGTATACTGTTGACAGTTAAAATAATCAAATATTAACAGGTTTTGAACCTGAGACCTATGGGTTATTAGACGCCAACGCTTCCGCTGCGCCACTCTGATTGTTAGAAATTAATTAACAATAATATTATTTATTATAAATTAATTCTTTTTAAGTATAAAATTTCATTAAAAAATGCATGACTTAAATAATAATAAAATTTTTTAACACTAATATATAATGTAGGGGTGTTCAGAACCGAACCGATCCAATAAAATAACCTAAAAACTGATCCAAAAAACCGCAAACCGATTAAAACCGGAAGTTTTTAGATCACTTTGGATTTTTTTTTTCAGAATCGCGCAGTTCAATTCGGTTTGCAGTTTGGTATTTCAAAACAGAACCAAACCGATCCAAAAAAATAATCGAAAACCGATCCAACAAACAGCAAACCGATTAAAACCGAAAGTTTTTGGATCACTTTGGATTTTTTTTTTCAGAACCGCGCGGTTCAGTTTGGTTTTCAGTTTGTTATTTCGAAACCGAACCAAACCGATCCAAAAAAATAACCGTAAACAGATCCAAAAAACCGCAAACCGATTAAAAAAGGAAGTTTGTGGATCACTTTGGATTTTTTTTTTTAGAATCATGCGGTTCGGTTCGGTTTGCAGTTTGGTATTTCAAAAGGTAACCAAATGGAACCAAATCGATCCAAAACAATAACCGAAAACAGATCCAAAAAACCGCAAACCGATTAAAAAAGGAAGTTTGTGGATCACTTTAGATTTTTTTTTTTAGAATCATGTGGTTCGGTTCGGTTTGCAGTTTGGTATTTCAAAAGGTAACCAAATGGAACCAAATCGATCCAAAACAATAACCGAAAACAGATCCAAAAAACCGCAAACCGATTAAAAAAGGAAGTTTGTGGATCACTTTGGATTTTTTTTTTTAGAATCGCGCGGTTTGGTTTGGTTTGCAGTTTGGTATTTCAAAACGGAACCAAACCAAACCAAACCGATCCAAAAAAATATTCGAAAACCGTTCCAAAAAACCGCAAACCGATTAAAACCGGAAGTTTTTGGATCACTTTGGAATTTTTTTTCCAGAATCGCGCGGTTCGGTTCGGTTTGCAGTTTGGTATTTCAAAGCGGAACCAAACGGAACCAAACCGATAGAAAAAAATAACCGAAAACCTATCCAAAAAACCGCAAATCGATTAAAACCAGAAGTTTTTGGATCATTTTGGATTTTTTTTTCAGAACCGCGCGATTCGGTTCGGTTTGCAGTTTTGTATTTCGAAACGGAACCAAACCGAACAAAACCGAACCAAACCGATTCTAAAAAATAACCAAAAATCGATCCAAAAAACCAAAAACCGATTAAAACCAGAAGATTTTGGATCACTTTGGACTTTGTTTTTCAGAACCGTGCGGTTCGGTTCGGTTTGCAGTTTGTTATTTCAAAAGGTAACCAAATGGAACCAAATCGATCCAAAACAATAACCGAAATCAGATCCAAAAAATCGCAAACCGATTAAAAAAGAACTTTGTGGATCACTTCGTATTTTTTTTTTCAGAATCGCGCAATTCGGTTCGGTTTGCAGTTTGGTATTTCAAAACGGAACCAAACCTAACCAAACCGATCCAAAAAAATAACCGAAAACCGATCCAAAAAACCGCAAACCGATTAAAACCGGAAGATTTTGGATCACTTTGGATTTTTTTTTTTCAGAACTGCGCGGTTCGGTTTGGTTTGCATTTTGGTTTTTCAAAACGGAACCAAACCGATCCAAAAAAATAACCAAAAACCGATTAAAACCGGAAGTTTTTGGATCACTTTGGATTTTTTTTTCAGAACCGCGCGGTTCGGTTCGGTTTGCATTTGGTATTTCAAAACGGAACCAAACTGAACAAAACCGATCCAAATAAATAACCGAAAACGATTCAAAAAACCGCAAACCAATTTAAACAGAAAGTTTTTGGATCAGTTTGGATTTTTTTTAAGAACCGCGCGGTTCTTTTTGGTTTGCAGTTTGACATTTCAAAATGAAACCAAACGAAACCAAACCGATTCAAAAAAATAACAGAAAACCTATCCAAAAAACCGCAAACCGATTAAAACAGGAAGTTTTTGGATCACTTTGGATTATTTCTTTCAGAACCGCGCGGTTCGGTTTCAGTTTGGTATTTCAAAATGGAACCAAACCGATCCAAAAAAATAACCGCAAACCGATTAAATCCAGAAGTTTTTGGATCACTTTGGATTTTTTTTTCAGAACCGCGCGGTTCGGTTCGGTTTAGAGTTTGGTATTTCAAAACAGAACCAAACGGATCCAAAAAAGTAATCGAAAACCGATCCAAAAAACCGCAAACCGATTAAAACAAGAAGTTTTTAGATCACTTTGGATTTTTTTTTTCAGAACCGCGCGGTTCGGTTTGGAGTTTGGTATTTCAAAACGGAACCAAACGGATCCAAAAAAATAATCGAAAACCGATCCAAAAAACCGCAAACCGATTAAAACCAGAAGTTTTTGGATCACTTTGGATGTGGTATACTGTTGACAGTTAAAATAATCAAATATTAACAGGTTTTGAACCTGAGACCTATGGGTTATTAGACGCCAACGCTTCCGCTGCGCCACTCTGATTGTTAGAAATTAATTAACAATAATATTATTTATTATAAATTAATTCTTTTTAAGTATAAAATTTCATTAAAAAATGCATGACTTAAATAATAATAAAATTTTTTAACACTAATATATAATGTAGGGGTGTTCAGAACCGAACCGATCCAATAAAATAACCTAAAAACTGATCCAAAAAACCGCAAACCGATTAAAACCGGAAGTTTTTGGATCACTTTGTATTTTTTTTTTCAGAATCGCGCGGTTCAATTCGGTTTGTAGTTTGGTATTTCAAAACAGAACCAAACCGAACCAAACCGATCCAAAAAAATAATCGAAAACCGATCCAAAAAACAGCAAACCGATTAAAACCGGAAGTTTTTGGATCACTTTGGATTTTTTTTTTCAGAACCGCGCGGTTCGGTTTGGTTTTCAGTTTGGTATTTCGAAACGGAACCAAACCGAACCAAACCGATCCAAAAAAATAACCAAAAACCGATCCAAAAAACCGCAAACCGATTAAAAAAGGAAGTTTGTGGATCACTTTGGATTTTTTTTTTTAGAATCATGCGGTTCGGTTCGGTTCGGTTTGCAGTTTGGTATTTGAAAAGGTAACCAAATGGAACCAAATCGATCCAAAACAATAACCGAAAACAGATCCAAAAAACCGCAAACCAATTAAAAAAGGAAGTTTGTTGATCACTTTGGATTTTTTTTTTCAGAATCGCGCGGTTTGGTTTGGTTTGCAGTTTGGTATTTCAAAACGGAACCAAACCAAACCAAACCGATCCAAAAAAATATTCGAAAACCGATCCAAAAAACCGCAAACCGATTAAAACCGGAAGTTTTTGGATCACTTTGGAATTTTTTTTCCAGAATCGCGCGGTTCGGTTCGGTTTGCAGTTTGGTATTTCAAAGCGGAACCAAACCGATAGAAAAAATAACCGAAAACCTATCCAAAAAACCGCAAATCGATTAAAACCAGAAGTTTTTGGATCATTTTGGATTTTTCTTTCAGGACCGCGTGATTCGGTTCGGTTTGCAGTTTGGTATTTTGAAACGGAACCAAACCGAACAAAACCGATCCAAAAAAATAACCGAAAATCGATCCAAAAAACCGCAAACCAATTAAAACCGAATGTTTTTGGATCACTTTGGATTTTTTTTTTCAGGATCGCACGGTTCGGTTCGGTTTGCAGTTTGGTATTTGAAACCGAACCAAACCGATTCTCAAAAATAACCGAAAATCGATCCAAAAAACCAAAAACCGATTAAAACCAGAAGATTTTGGATCACTTTGGACTTTATTTTTCAGAACCGTGCGGTTCGGTTCGGTTTGCAGTTTGGTATTTCAAAATGGAACCAAACCGATCCAAAAAAATAATCGAAAACCAATCCAAAAAATCGTAAACCGATTAAAACCGAAAGTTTTTGGATCACTTTGGATTTTTTTTTTCAGAATCGCGCGGTTCGGTTTGGTTTGCACTTTGTTATTTCAAAAGGTAACCAAATGGAACCAAATCGATCCAAAACAATAACCGAAAACAGATCCAAAAAATCGCAAACCGATTAAAAAAGATGTTTGTGGATCACTTTAGATTTTTTTGTTCAGAATCGCGCAGTTCGGTTCGGTTTGCAGTTTGGTATTTCAAAACGGAACCAAACCTAACCAAACCGATCCAAAAAAATAATCGAAAACCGATCCAAAAAACCGCAAACCGATTAAAACCGGAAGATTTTGGATCACTTTGGATTTTTTTTTTCAGAACTGCGCGGTTCGGTTTGGTTTGCATTTTGGTTTTTCAAAACGAAACCGAACCGATCCAAAAAAATAACAAAAAACCGATCCAAAAAACCGCAAACCGATTTAAATCGGAAGTTTTTGGATCACTTTGGATTTTATTTTCAGAATCGTGTGGTTCGGCTCGGTTTGCAGTTTGGTATTTCAAAGCGGAACCAAACGGATAGAAAAAAATAACCAAAAACCTATCCAAAAAACCGCAAATCGATTAAAACCAGAAGTTTTTGGATCGATTTGGATTTTTTTTTTCAGAACCGCGCGGTTCGGTTCGATTTGCAGTTTGGTATTTCAAAATGGAACCAAACCGAACAAAACCGATCCAAAAAAATAACCGAAAACCGATCCAGAAAACCGCAAACCAATTAAAACAGAAAGTTTTTGGATCACTTTGGATTTTTTTTTCAGGATCACGCGGTTCGGTTCTGTTTGCAGTTTGGTATTTGAAAACCGAACCAAACCGATCCTAAAAAATAATTGAAGATTGATCCAAAAAACCAAAAACTGATTAAAACCAGAAGATTTTGGATCACTTTGGACTTTTTTTTTTAGAACCGTGCGGTTCGGTTCGGTTTGCAGTTTGGTGTTTCAAAATGGAACCAAACCGATCCAAAAAAATAATCGAAAACCAATCCAAAAAATCGTAACCGATTAAAACTGAAAGTTTTTGGATCACTTTGGATTTTTTTTATTTGAACCGCGCGGTTTGGTTTGGTTTGCACTTTGGTATTTCAAAACAGAACCAAACTGATTGCAAAAAATAACCGAAATCGATCCAAAAAACCACAAATCGATTAAAACTAGAAGTTTTTGGATCACTTTGGATTTTTTTTTTACAACCGCGCGGTTCGGTTCGGTTTGTAGTTTGGTATTTCAAAACGGAACTAAACCGAACCAAAACGATTAAAATAAAATAATAGAAAACCTATCCAAAAAACCGCAAACCGATTAAAATAGGAAGTTTTTAGATCACTTTGGATTTTTTTTTTTCAGAACTGCGCGGTTCTGTTTGCAGTTTGGTATTTGAAAACGGAACCAAACCGATTCAAAAAATTAACCGCAAACCGATTGAAACCGAAAGTTTTTGGATCACTTTGGATTTTTTTTTTCAGAATCATGCGGTTCGGTTCGATTTGTAGTTTGGTATTTCAAAACGGAACCAAACCTAACCAAACCGATCCAAAAAAGTAACCAAAAACCGATCCAAAAAACTGCAAAACGATTAAAACCGGAAGTTGTTGGATCACTTTGGATTTTTTTTCTTCAGAATCTCGCGGTTCGATTCGGTTTGCAGTTTGGTATTTCAAAGCGGAACCAAACCGAGAGAAAAAAATAACCGAAAACCTATCCAAAAAATTGCAAACCGATTAAAACCAGAAGTTTTTGGATCACTTTGGATTTTTTTTTTCAGAACCGCGCGGTTTGGTTCGGTTTGCAGTTTGGTATTTCAAAATGGAACCAAACTGAACAAAACCGATCCAAAAAACCGCAAACGAATTAAAATCGATTGTTTTTGGATCACTTTGGATTTTTTTTTTCAGAATCGCGTGGTTCGGTTCGGTTTGCAGTTTGGTATTTGAAAACCAAACCAAACCGATCCTAAAAAATAACCGAAAATCGATCCAAAAAACCGCAATTCGATTAAAACTGGAAGATTTTGGATCACTTTGGATTTTTTTTGTTAGAAACGTGCGGTTCACGTTGGTTTGCAGTTTGGTATTTCAAAATGGAACCAAACCGAACAAAACCGATCCAACAAAATAACCGAAAACCGATCCAAAAAACCACATACCAATTAAAACCGATAGTTTTTGGATCACTTTGGATTTTTTTTTTTAGAACCGCGCAGTTCGGTTCGGTTTGCAGTTTGGTATTTCAAAACGGAACCAAACCGAACCAAAACGATTATAAAAAATATCAGAAAACATATCCAAAAAACCGCAAACCGATTAAAACAAGAAGTTTTTAGATCACTTTGGATTTTTTTTTTCAGAACCGCGCGGTTCGGTTTGCAGTTTGGTATTTTAAAACGGAACCAAACCGATCCAAAAAAATAACCTCAAACTGATTAAAACCGAAAGTTTTTTTATCACTTTGGATTTTTTTTCCAGAACCGCGCGGTTCGGTTCGGTTTGGAATTCTGTATTTCAAAACAGAACCAAACGAAACCAAACCGATCCAAAAAAATATCCGAAAACCGATCCAAAAAACCGCAAACCGATTAAAATCGGAAATTTTTGGATCATTGTGGTTTTTTTGGAGAACCGCGCGGTTCGGTTCGGTTTGCAGTTTGGTGTTTCAAAACAGAAACAAACGGAAAGAAACCGATCCAAAAAAATAACTGAAAACCGATCCAAACCGATTAGAACTGGAAGTTTTTGGATAACTTTGGATTTTGTTTTCCAGAATCGCGCGATTCAATTTGGTTCGCAGTTTGGTATTTAAGAACCGAACCAAACTGAACCAAATTGATCTTAAAAAATAACCGACAATCGATCCAAAAAACCGCAAACCGATTAAAACCGGATGATTTTGGATCACTTTGGATTTTTTTTTTCAGAACCGTGCGGTTCTGTTCGGTTTGCAGTTTGGTATTTCAAAATGGAACCAAACCGATCCAAAAAACCGTAAACCGATTAAAATCGAAAGTTTTTGGATCACTTTGGATTTTTTTTTTTAGAACCACGCGGTTCGGTTCGGTTTGCAGTTTGGTATTTCAAAACGGAACCAAACGGAACCAAACCGATCCAAAAAGTTAACCGAAAACTGATCCAAAACAACACAAACCGATTAAAACCGGAAGTTTTTGGATCACTTTGTATTTATTTTTTCAGAATCGCGCGGTTCGGTTTGGTTTGTAGTTTGGTATTTCAAAACGGAACCAAACCGAAGCAAACCGATCCAAAAAAATAACCGAAAATCGATCCAAAAAATTGCAAACCAATTAAAATCATAAGTTTTTGGATCACTTTGGATTTTTTTTTTCAGAAACGCGCTGTTCGGTTCGGTTTGCAGTTTGGTATTTCAATACGGAACAAAACCAAACCAAACCGATCCAAAAAGATAACTGAAAACTGATCCAAAAAACCGCAAACCGATTGAAAAAGGAAGTTTGTGGATCACTTTGGATTTTCTTTTAAGAATCGCGTGGTTCGGTTTGCAGTCTGGTATTTAAAACGGAACCAAACCGATCCAAAAAAATAACCGCAAACCGATTAAAATCGAAAGTTTTTGGATCACTTTGGATTTTTATTTTCAGAATCGCGCGGTTCGGTTCGGTTTGCAGATTGGTATTTCAAAGCGGAACCAAACGGAACCAAACCGATAGAAAAAAATAACCGAAAACCTATCCAAAAAACCGCAAACCGATTAAAACCAGAAGTTTTTGGATCACTTTGGATTTTTTTTTCAGAACCGCGCAGTTCGGTTCGGTTTGCAGTTTGGTATTTCAAAACGGAACCAAACCGAACAAAACCGATCCAAAAAAATAACCGAAAACCAATCCAAAAAACTGCAAACCAATTAAAACCGAAAGTTTTTTGATCACTTTGGATTTTTTTTTTCAGAAACGCGCGGTTCGGTTCGGTTTGCAGTTTGGTATTTCAAAATGGAACCAAACCGAATCACACCGATCCAAAAAGATAACTGAAAACCGATCCAAAAAACCGCAAACCGATTTAAGAAGGAAGTTTGTGGATCACTTTGGATTTTTTTTTTTATGAATCGCGTGGTTCGGTTCGGTTAGCAGTTTGTTATTTAAAAAGGTAACCAAATGGAACCAAATCGATCCAAAACAATAACTGAAAACAGATCCAAAAAACCGCAAACCGATTAAAAAGGGAAGTTTGTTGATCACTTTGGATTTTTTTTTTTAGAATCGCGCGGTTCGGTTCG
This sequence comes from Macrotyloma uniflorum, assembly GCA_016859785.1. Lineage (NCBI taxonomy): Eukaryota > Viridiplantae > Streptophyta > Magnoliopsida > Fabales > Fabaceae > Macrotyloma > Macrotyloma uniflorum. Next base: position 713,732 of record BDMB01000087.1, on the reverse strand, counting down.
GTTTGCAGTTTTGTATTTGAAAACGGAACCAAACCTAATAAAACCGATCCAAAAAAATAACCGAAAACCGATTCAAAAAACCGCAAACCGATTAAAACTGGAACTTTTTGGATCACTGTGGATTTTTTTTTTTTTCAGAATCGCGCGTTTCCGTTCGGTATCCAGTTTGGTATTTCAAAGCGGAACCAAACGGAACCAAACCGATAGAGAAAAATAACCGAAAACCTATCCAAAAAACCGCAAACCGATTAAAACCAGAAGTTTTTAGATCACTTTGGATTTTTTTTTCAGAACCGCGCGGTTCGGTTCGGTTTGCAGTTTGGTATTTTAAAACGGAACCAAACCGAACAAAACCGATCCAAAAAAATAATCGAAAACCGATCCAAAAAACCGCAAACCAATTAAAACCGAAATCTTTTGGATCACTTTGGTTTCTTTTTTCAGAATCGCGCGGTTCGGTTCGGTTTGCAGTTTGGTATTTGAAAACCGAACCAAACCGATCCTAAAAAATAACCGAAAATCGATCCAAAAAACTGAAAATCGATTAAAACCGAAAGATTTTGGATCACTTTGGATTTTTATTTTCAGAACCGTGCGGTTCGGTTCGGTTTGCAGTTTGGTATTTCAAAATGGAACCAAACCGATCCAAAAAAATAATCGAAAACCAATCTAAAAAACCGTAAACCGATTAAAACCTTGTAATTATGGATCACTTTCGATTTTTTTTTTCAGAACTACCCGGTTCGGTTCGGTTTGCAATTTGGTATTTCAAAACAGAACCAAACGGAATCAAACGGATCCAAAAAAATAACCGAAAATCGATCCAAAAAACCACAAACCAATTAACAATAATATTATTTATTATAAATTATTTCTTTTTAAGTATAAAATTTCATTAAAAAATGCATGACTTCAATAATAAACAAAAATTTTAAATTTTTTGTACCTTTTTGAAATATATATTAATTAACACTAATATATAATCTACTGCACCACTCTTATTGTTAAAAACTAACTGACAATATTGTTATTAATTATAAATTATTGAGCTTTTTAAGAATAAAATGTCACTAAAAAATGAATGACTTGAATAAGAACAAAAACTTTTAAATTTTTTATACCTTTATCGAAAATAGATACTAATTAACAATAATATATATTTCTTTGTAACACGATATAAAATATTTATCGATTTTTTTGATAATTAATGTTTATCAGAAACCTATCTTACTATAAAATTATTATGAGGACTTAGTTATTAAAAAAAATGCAACAGAGATGTAGTTGTTGCAACAAATATTAACTAACACTATTATATACTCTAATACATCACTCTGATTGCTAAAAACTAACTAATAATAATATTATTTATTATAAATTATTGTGGTTTTTAAGGATAAAATGTCATTAAAAAATGTAAAAAGTGATTTTGGTACGTAACTCACCCCCAAAACTGGCTCAGAAGGTGCGGTTTACACCTTACTGATATGCAATAGGTCGGCCTCATTTTTAGTCAATGTGGGATTTTCCAACACCATCCCCTCACGTCAAGGATTCATTCTGAAATCGAACGTGGCCCATTAACAGGTGACGCAACTTACGTCCAACAACCTTGATAACAATCAAGGCTCTACGGGTTCCTCAAACCATGTAGAAGGCGATCATATCTATTAAGATGTTGCCCAATCTAGGTTGCCCAATCTAGACCCAACAACCTACAAACCAACGTTTAGTATATTATGCTTTGATACCATGTGGGTTATAAGACCACAAAGCTTCTACTGCGCCATTCTAATTGTTAAAAATTAATTGACACTAATATTATTTATTATAAATTATTTCTTTTTAAGTATAAAATGTCATTTAAAAATGCATGACTTGAATAATAATTTTTTTTTAATCTTTTATACCTTTTTTGAAAATATATATATTAATTAACACTAATATATAATCTAGGAGTGTTTAGAACCGAACCGATCCAAAAATATAACTGAAAACCGATCCAAAAAACTACTTACCGATTAAAACTTTTAATTTTATTTTGCAAAAAAAGCCTACTGAGAAAATGTACTCAAAGTCAAGTTTTGAACCTGAGACCTGTGGGTTATTACACCACAACACTTCTGCTGCGCCACTCTGATTGTTAAAAATTAATTAACAATAATATTATTTATTATAAATTATTTCTTTTTAAGTATAAAATTTCATTAAAATATGCATGACTTCAATAATAATAAAAAATTTTAAATTTTTTATACCTATTTTGAAAATATATATTAATTAACACTAATATATAATCCACTGCACCACTCTTATTGTTAAAAACTAACTGACAATATTTTTATTGATTATAAATTATTGAGCTTTTTAAGAATAAAATGTCACTAAAAAATGAATGACATGAATAAGAACAAAAACTTTTAAATTTTTTATACCTTTTTCGAAAATAGATATTAATTAACAATAATATATATTTCTTTTTAACATGATATAAAATATCTATCAATTTTTTTGATAATTAATGTTCATCAGAAACCTATCTTACTATAAAATTATTATGTGGACTTAGTTATTAAAAAAATGCAAGAGTGATGCAGTTGTTGCAACAAATATTAACTAACACCATTATATACTCTGATACACCACTCTGATTGCCAAAAACTAACTGACAATAATTATATTTATTATAAATTATTATGGTTTTTAAGGATAAAATGTCATTAAAAAATGTAAAAAGTGATTATGTTGTGTAAGTCACCTCCAAAACCGGCTTAAAAGGTGCAGTTTACACCTTACTTATATACTATAGTCCGACCTCATTTTTAGTCAATGTGAGATTTTCCAACACCCTCCCCTCACGTCAAGGAATCATTTTGAAATCGAGCGTGGTCGTTAACAGGTGACCCAATTTACGTCCAACAACCTTGCTAACAATCAAGGCTCTACGGGTTCCTCAAACCATGTAGAAGGCGATCATATCTATTAAGAGGTTGCCCAATCTAAACCCAACAACCTGCAAACCAACGTTTAGTATATTAGGCTTTGATACCATGTGGGTTATAAGACCAAAACGCTTTCACTGCGCCACTCTAATTGTTAAAAACTAATTGACACAAATATTATTTATTATACATTATTTCTTTTTAAATATAAAATGTCATTAAAAAATGCATGACTTTAATAATAATTTTTTTTTAAATTTTTTATACCTTTTTTTAAAATATATATATATATATATATATTAATTAACACTAATATATAATCTAGGGATGTACAAAACCGAACCGATCCAAAAATATAACTGAAAACCGATTCAAAAAACCGCAAACCGATTAAAACCAGAAGTTTTTGGATAACTTTGGATTTTTTTTTTCAGAACCGCGCGGTTCGGTTCGGTTTGCAGTCTTAGGGTTCCTTACTTGAAACTCCTTACACCACAACGCTTCCTCTGCGCCACTCTGATTGTTAGAAATTAATTAACAATAATATTATTTATTATAAATTATTTCTTTTTAAGTATAAAATTCCATTAAAAAATGCATGACTTCAATAATAATAAAAAATTTTAAATTTTTTATACCTTTTTTGAAAATATATATTAATTAACACTAATATATAATCCATTGCACCACTCTAATTGTTAAAAACTAACTGACAATATTGTTATTGATTATAAATTATTGAGCTTTTTAAGAATAAAATGTCACTAAAAAATGAATGACTTGAATAAGAACAAAAACTTTTAAATTTTTTATACCTTTTTTGAAAATAGATATTAATTAACAATAATATATATTTCTTTTTAACATGATATAAAATATCTATCAATTTTTTTGATAATTAATGTTCATCAAAAACCTATCTTACTATAAAATTATTATGTAGACTTCGTTATTAAAAAAAATGCAAGAGTGATGCAATAGTTGCAATAAATATTAACTAACACTATTATACAATACTCTGATTGCTAAAAACTAACTGACAAAAATATTATTTATTATAAATTATTGTGGTTTTTAAGGATAAAATGTCATTAAAAAATGTAAAAAGTGATTATGGTGCGTAACTCACCCCCAAAACCAGCCCAGAAGGTGCGGTTTACACCTTAGTTATATACTATAGTCCGGCCTCATTTTTAGTCAATGTGAGATTTTCCAACACCCTCCCCTCACGTCAAGGATACATTCTGAAATCAAACGTGGCCCGTCAACAGGTGACCCAATTTACGTCCAACAACCTTGTTAACAATCAAGGTTCTACGGGCTCCTCAAACCATGTAGAAGGCGATCATAATTTATTAAGAGGTTGCGAAATCTAGGTTGCCCAATCTAGACCCAACAAACAACAAACCAATGTTTAGTATATTAGTCTTTGATACCATGTGGGTTATAAGACCACAACGCCTCCGCTGCGCCACTCTAATTGTTAAAAACTAATTGACACTAATATTATTTATTACAAATTATTTCTTTTTAAGTATAAAATATCATTAAAAAATGCATGAGTTGAATAGTAAATTTTTTTTTTAATTTTTTATACCTTTTTTGAAAATATATATATTAATTAACACTAATATATAATCTAAGGGTATTCAGAACCGAACCGATCCAAAAAAATAACCGAAAACCGATCCAAAAAACCGCAAACCGATTAAAACCGGAAGTATTTGGATCACTTTGGATTTTTTTTTTTCCGGACCACACGGTTCGGTTCGGTTTGCAGTTTGGTATTTCGAAACTAAACCAAACCAAAATTATTAAATAATATTATATTTATCTTTAATTTTATTTTGAAAAAAACACCTACTCTTGTTTGTTACAACTTTTATTTTGTTAGACACATCTTAGGGATTAAACAAAAACCCGTAAAAAACCAATCCAAATCCAATTTCAAACCTGAGACCTGTTAGTTATTACACCACAACGCTTCCGATGCGCCACTCTAATTGTTAGAAATTAATTAACAATAATATTATTTATTATAAATTATTTCTTTTTAAGAATAAAATTTCATTAAAAAATGGATGACTTCAATAATAACAAAAATTTTTAAATTTTTTATACCTTTTTTGAAAATATATATTAATTAACACTCATATATAATCCACTGCACCACTCTGATTTTTAAAATCTAACTGACAATATTGTTATAGATTATAAATTATTTTGCTTTTTAAGAATAAAATGTCACTAAAAAATAAATGACTTGAATAAGAAAAAAAACTTTTAAATTTTTTATACCTTTTTCGAAAATAGATATTAATTAACAATAATATATATTTCTTTTTAACATGATATAAAATATCTATCAATTTTTTTGATAATTAATGTTCATCATAAACCTATCTTACTATAAAATTATTATGTAGACTTAGTTATTTAAAAAATGCAAGAGTGATGCAGTTGTTGCAACAAATATTAACTAACACTATTATACACTACTCTGATTGCTAAAAACTAACTGACAATAATATTATTTATTATAAATTATTGTGGTTTTTAAGGATAAAATGTCATTAAAAAATGTAAGAAAATTATAATGGTGCGTAACTTACCCCTAAAACCGGCTTAGAAAGTTCGGTTTACACCTTAGTTATATACTATAGTCCGACCTCATTTTTAGTCAATGTGGGATTTTCAAACACCCTCCCCTCATGTCAAGGATTCATTCTGAAATCTAGCGTGGCCCGTTAACAGGTGACCCAATTTACGTCCAACAACCTTGCTAACAATCAAGGCTCTACGGGTTCCTCAAACCATGTAGAAGGCGATCATATCTATTAAGAGGTTGCCCAATCTAGATTGCTCAATCTAGACCCAACAACCTGCAAACCAACGTTTAGTATATTAGGCTTTGATACCATGTGGGTTGTAAGACCATAACGCTTCCACTACGTCACTCTAATTGTTAAAAACTAATTGACACTAATATTATTATTATAAATTATTTCTTTTTAAGTATAAAATGTCATTAAAAAATGCATGACTTCAATAATAATTTTTTTTTTAATTTTTTATACCTTTTTTAAAAATATATATATTAATTAACACTAATATATAATCTAGGGGTGTTTAGAACCGAACCGATCCAAAAATATAACCGAAAACCGATTCAAAAAACCGCAAACCGATTAAAACCGGAAGTATTTTGATTACTTTGGATTTCTTTTTCAGAACCGCGCGGTTTCGGTTCGGTTTGCAGTTTAGTATTTCAAAACGAACCAAACTGAACCAAACCCTCTCAGTTTCTCATATATATGAAAGTCATGTTTCAAACCTGAGACCTGTTTGTTATTACACCACAATGCTTCCGCTACGCCACTCTGATTGTTAGAAATTAATTAACAATAATATTATTTATTATAAATTATTTCTTTTTAAGTATAAAATTTCATTAAAAAATGGATGACTTCAATAATAACAAAAAGTTTTAAATTTTTTATACCTTTTTTGAAAATATATATTAATTAACACTAATATATAATCCACTGCACCACTCTGATTGTTAAAAACTAATTGACAATATTGTTATTGATTATAAATTATTGAGCTTTTTAAGAATATAATGTCACTAAAAAATGAATGACTTGAATAAGAACAAAAACTTTTAAATTTTTTATACCTTTTTCGAAAATAGATATTAATTAACAATAATATATATTTCTTTTTAACATGAGATAAAATATCTATCAATTTTTTTGATAATTAATGTTCATCATAAACCTATCTTACTATAAAATTATTATGTAGACTTAGTTATTTAAAAAATGCAAGAGTGATGCAGTTGTTGCAACAAATATTAACTAACACTATTATACACTACTCTGATTGCTAAAAACTAACTGACAATAATATTATTTATTATAAATTATTGTGGTTTTTAAGGATAAAATGTCATTAAAAAATATAAAAAAATTATAATGGTGCGTAACTTACCCCTAAAACTGGCTTAGAAGGTTCGGTTTACACCTTACTTATATACTATAGTCCGACCTCATTTTTAGTCAATGTGGGATTTTCAAACACCCTCCCCTCGTGTCAAGGATTCATTCTGAAATCTAGCGTGGCCCGTTAACAGGTGACCCAATTTACGTCCAACAACCTTGCTAACAATCAAGGCTCTACGGGTTCCTCAAACCATGTAGAAGGCGATCATATCTATTAAGAGGTTGCCCAAACTAGATTGCCCAATCTAGACCCAACAACCTGCAAACCAACGTTTAGTATATTTGGCTCTGATACCATGTGGGTTGTAAGACCATAACGCTTCCACTACGCCACTCTAATTGTTAAAAACTAATTGACACTAATATTATTTATTATAAATTATTTCTTTTTAAGTATAATATTTCATTAAAAAATGCATGACTTGAATAATAATTTTTTTTTTAAATTTTTTATACCTTTTTTTAAAATATATATATTAATTAACACTAATATATAATCTAGGGGTGTTCAGAACCGAACCGATCCAAAAAAATAACCGAAAACCGATCCAAAAAACCGCAAACCGATTAAAACTGAAAGTATTTGGATCAGTTTGGATTTTTTTTTTAAGAACCGCGCGGTTTGGTTCAGTTTGCAGTTTGGTATGTCAAAACGGAACCAAACCAAAATTATTAAATAATATTATATTTATCTTTAATTTTATTTTGCAAAAAAAGCATACTCTTGTCTGTTACAACTTTTATTTTGTTAGACAAATCTTAGGGATTAAAAAAAAAACCGCAAAAAACCGATTCAAATCAAAATGTAATTAACTCACTTATATACTAAAGTTAAAATTATGTCATAAATCAAAGTCAGGATTCAAACCTGAGAACTGTTGGTTATTACAACACAACGCTTCCGCTGCGCCACTCTGATTGTTAGAAATTAATTAACAATAATATTATTTATTATAAATTATTTTTTTTAAGTATAAAATTTCATTAAAAAATGGATGACTTCAATAATAACAAAAAAATTTAAACTTTTTATACCATTTTTGAAAATATATATTAATTAACACTAATATATAATTCACTGCACCACTCTAATTGTTAAAAACTAACTGACAATATTGTTATTGATTATAAATTATTGAGCTTTTTAAGAATAAAATGTCACTAAAAAATGAATGACTTGAATAAGAACAAAAACTTTTAAATTTTCTATACCTTTTTCGAAAATAGATATTAATTAATAATAATATATATTTCTTTTTAACATGATATAAAATATCTATCAATTTTTTTGATAATTAATGTTCATCAGAAACCTATCTTACTATAAAATTATTATGTAGACTTAGTTATTAAAAAAATGCAAGAGTGATGCAGTTGTTGCAACAAATATTAACTAACACTATTATACACTACTCTGATTGCTAAAAACTAACTGACAATAATATTATTTATTATAAATTATTGTAGTCTTTAAGGATAAAATGTCATTAAAAAATGTAAAAAATTATTATGGTGCGTAACTCACCCCCAAAACCGGCTCAGAAGGTGCGGTTTACACCTTACTTATATACTATAGTACGACCTCATTTTTAGTCAATGTGAGATTTTCCAACACCCTCCCCTCACGTCAAGGATTCATTCTGAAATCAAACGTGGCCCGTTAACAGTTGACCCAATTTACGTCCAACAACTTTGCTAACAATCAAGGCTCTACGAGCTCCTCAAATCATGTAGAAGACGATCATAATTTATTAAGAGGTTGCCAATTCTAGGTTGCCCAATCTAGACCCAACAAACAGCAAACCAATGTTTAGTATATTAGGTTCTGATACCATGTGGGTTATAAGACCACAACGCTTCCGCTGCGCCACTCTAATTGTTAAAAACTAATTGACACTAATATTATTTATTATAAATTATTTTTTTTTAAGTATAAAATATCATTAAAAAATGCATGACATGAATAATAACAATTTTTTTAAATTTTTTATACCTTTTTTGAAAATATATATTAGTTAACTCTTATATATAATAAAAAATGAATGACTTGAAAAAGAACAAAAGCTTTTAAATTTTTTATACCTTTTTCGAAAATATATATTAATTAACACTAATATATATTTCTTTTTAAGATGATATAAAATATCTATCAAATTTTTAACTCCACTTATATACTAAAGTTAAACTTATGAGGTTTCAAACCTGAGACATGTGGATTATAAGACCACAACGCTTCCGTTACGCCACTCTGATTCTTAAAAATTAATTAATAATAATATTATTTATTATAAATTATTTCTTTTTATGTATAAAATTTCATTAAAAATTGCATGACTTCAATAATAACAAAATTTTTTAAATTTTTTATACCTTTTTTGAAAATATATATTAATTAACACTAATATATAATCCACTGCACCACTCTGATTGTTAAAAACTAATTGACAATATTGTTATTGATTTATAATTATTTAGCTTTTTAAGAATAAAATGTCCCTAAAAAATGAATGACTTGAATAAGAACAAAAACTTTTAAATTTTTTATACTTTTTCTGAAAATATATATTAATTAACACTAATATATATTTCTGTTTAACATGATATAAAATATCTATCAATTTTTTTGATAATTAATGTTCATCAGAAACCTAAAAAATGTAAAAAGTGATTATGGTGCATAACTCACTTATATACTAAAGGTTAAAATAATGAGAAACTGAGAGAATGTATGATTAGACTTTATTTTAATATATTTTACTTAACTAATAGTTATGTTTAAGCACTTTTAAACAAGTTATAACAGTTAAATTAACTATAAATCACATTATGTACGAATTATATCGTTTGAAATAAATTTATTACAAAGCAGCATAAAATTACCATATTTTTGACATATTTAAAGTTTGACATTCATTGACTGTTTTACTCATATTTTTTGCTACAATGCTCATAAAATCATGATTCTTGATGTAGATTAAAATAGACACATGGAGCTTTTCATAGAAACTGATATCGTGCAAATTTGGTTCAGAATTGGATTTTTCACAGTCAACCGAAGTCATGTCAACTACATTTCGCGAATCTAGGAAAGTCAACCTTAAAGAAGTGAATCTCCAGAACACTACAAAGCTCCTAAAATCGTGAAATCAATGCCAGATGAAAGTAGACTCATTGGGCTTCAATTTGGATCTCGAATCATACAATTTGGATCAGAATTGGATTTTTGGTAAGACAAATAAGCGGGCTCGACAGTAGCTGAAATCAGTTGGCACACGCGAAAAACCTGTCTCAGTGATTGAAGCCCACCAAACTCGTCCAAGCAACCAAAATCGCGAAATCAGTCTTGATTGAAATTAGACTCATGTATTTTCATTAGGAAACTTGAATCAATTGATTTGGTGGAGAATCGTGCAAACTGCACACGTTCCATGTTCACCCATGTGTAGTTGAAGCATGAAAAACGTGACTTGAAGAAATCTGGGCCAGTACGTGCAAGGGCCCATCCATTAAGCTGAGTTCATGTGAATTATAAATAGATGTATCTTCTATGTAATAGGTAGAGAGGTTTAGCAAAAGAGATTAAGCATAGTTCGTACAATTCTTCAATTTACAGTTTTAGTTTTCGGTTGGAGTGGATCAAAGTTCGTTAGCTTCATTTGTGTCTGAGTAGCTCTTAGCTTCTTCATTTTCAGTATAATTCAAGTAAGATTCCTTGTAGTTTTTCATTACTTTATCTCTCTCACTTCGCATTCGCTACTTCATCCATCACATTCAACTTCTGAACTTTCGCATTTTCTTGGTTAATTTTGCACCTTCGCGCCACAATTTAAGTTTCCGTTTCTAGGTTCGTTAGTTTCCTTCTTTGCAACAATGAGTTCTTTGATTTCTCAGTTTCTGCATTCTGTTAATCTTGAATCTTTGGAAGTTTCTGAAGAGTTGATTCACCAGAGAATAGTTTCTTAGCACTTTGCATAATTGAAGAGCAATTGAATGTCTTTCAATAGTGTAAATACCAGCTCTGAGATTTAGTGAAGTCCAGCACAATTCACGTGACTCTTCCCTTTAGAAACCTTCGCTCAAATATTATATAGCAGGTTCAATAAGTTCTGTGATTTTAGTTCTTTTAATTGGTAGATAATTGTTTTGATTCTGGGAATCTTTTCATTCTAAAGCTTAAGTAAACATTTTCCTTTTATAGTTGCTTGATTTCAGGTAGCTTTGTTCTAGTTACTGTTTAGTTTAATTCTTGCCTTCATATAGCTTAGTTGTGAATCTGGTTTCATTACACTATTTCGGTTCTGCATATTAGTTGATATTGAATTCTATAATTGTTCCCAATTCTTCTTAGGATTTAATAAATAGTTTAATCACATTTTAGGAATTGCATCATATAAAATACAGTAGCAACTTAGTTTTCAATTGTTCATCCTTACTGTTCATTCAATCATTTTGCATCTTGCACTCCAGTTTTCTAATTCTAGATCTCAGTACTCCATTTTGCATTACACAATCAGCTTAAATCCACTTTCATCTTAATAGTACATTTGACTCAATACACTGCATTGCATCATAATCAACTCATTGACCAATACACTTTAGCTTGCATTTCGAAATTAACCCACTGCAACAACTGCATTTCAATTGCATTTTAGGTAATAGTTTGCTCACTTTTGAGTCATTGGTTTTCCTTGCACTACATCATAGTAGTCTAGTTCAATTCTCTTTCATAAGGCCAATAGTTTTAGCCTCCTACATTTAGGATCAGAGTAGTAAATCAATAATAGTGCAATAAATCTGTCTAGCATAATACATTGGTCATTAAGCTTTGCATTTTGCATCAAAACCCCCCTCCTTAAGGATCATACCATTTCCATCTCCTTCCATTTGTAAATCTCACTCACATCCTTTCATAATTCAAAACAGTACCATATGATATCATCCATCCATTAATTTTGTATCATTCATTTCCATTTTCACACTCATATTGACCAGATCTGTTGCCGTACTTGCACCATTAAAACCTCCATTACATCTGCATTGTTTACAGCATATAGATTCATAAAATCACCAAAGAAATCATACCATCTCCATCCCCTATAGTTGCATTTTCATCCATAAAAAGAATCAAGTAAACCTCTTAACTTGCTCCCTGGATTTGACACTCAAGGTCTCCCTATTACTACATTAAAGGGGATTTGAAAAAATTGTTTGAGGAAACCAAACACGATAAAAAGGTTCAATCAAAATGGCACCGTTGCCGAGGAGCAATTGGTGAAGTTGATTCATTACACACCTCATTCATTGCATCTAGGGTCCATTTCATCTAGGATTTAGCACACTGCATTGCATCTTAAAACTGAAAAAAATTTTAAAAAAGCCAAAACTAGAGAAAGAAACACCACTGTTGTTGTCTTGTGCTAATCTTTTACTGCAGCTAAGTTCAACTTATCCAAAGCACAAGGAACACTTGTATGACCAGATCATCAGGGGAAGCACTTCTCCCTTTTGATCCAGAAATTTCCAAAACCATTAGAAAAGGGATTGGACAACGAATCATCAAGGAAGTCCAGCCACCAATCCATGAAGAACAGGAAGAGTTCACTGTTGCAGACCAAGACTTGGAGCCAGCGCCTTACACACACCAAAACATGGGGTCGCATGGTCTGGAAAAAACGTTGAAAGAACTTGCTGCTCCTGTAGAACATTATCAGTCCCTGTGCATTCAAGTTCCTCAATCAAAGCAGGGTGTAGGAAGCTGTGAACTGAAATCAGGACTGATACACTTGCGGCCAAAATTCCATGGACTGGCTGGAGAAGATCCACACTAGCATTTAATGGAGTTTCACATAGTTTGCTCCACAATGTGTCCAGTTGGAGTTCATGAGGACTACATCAAAATGAAGGCCTTCCCGTTTTCTTTGTGTGATGCAGCCAAGGATCGGCTATACTCCCAACTCACACCGATCAATACGTGGCCCGAAATGAAGAGGAGGTTGCTAGAAAATTTTTTTCCAACTTCAAGAACTGCCTCTATAAGGAAAGAAATCAGTGGAATCAGACAATTGCAAGGGGAATCCTTATTCGAATACTGGGAGCGATTCAACAGGTTGTGTGCAACCTGCCCCAATCATCAAATAGCCGAACAACTCCTCATCCAATATTTCTATGAAGGACTACACTCAATGGAGAGGAGTATGAGAACTCCCAATATGGTTGAGAACTCCCAGCAAGGTATTTAATTTCCAATATGGTTGAGAACTCCCAGCAGTTTCACAACAAGCATAATTCAAGAGTTGTGCATGAGATCTCCAAGGAAACTACAGCTATTCAAGACAGTTCTAGAATGGAAAATAAGCTGACTGAGCTTACCTCTCTAGTGAGATAGCTTGCACTTGCACAACAACAATCAAATTGTGAAAACCTGACCCCGAAAGCATGTGGAATCTATGCTGCACTAGATCATTATACAAACTCATGTCCACACCTGCAGGAGGTTGATTCAATAGAAAATGTGGCAGCTGCATTTCCTGGACAAGTTCAATTCTCAAATCAAATATCACACCAGTAGTTTCCTAGCCAGAGGAATTATGATCCGTATGTCCCTACTTACAATCCTGACTGGAGAGACCATCCTAATCTAAGGTATGGACCATCAACAACAGCTGTCCCACCTTCGAATCAGCAAGGCCATTACAGAAATTTTGCACCAAATTAGTCCATGAATCAGGTCAATTTCCAACAACAAAGATACCCGAATTAGAGGCAATATCATCAGCAGGATTATTCAATGAATCAAAGGTCCTATCAGCAGCAAGACCAACCATTTAATCAAAGACAATATCAGCAAGACCAACCATTCAACCAAAGACAAAATCAGCAAAATTCTTCAAATCAATTCGTTCAGCCAGTGCAGTAGCCATTGGTGCACCCTTCTCCAAACCAAGATATGAATGAAATTATGAAGAACATGCAGCAGATGATACAACAAGCAATAGCTCCCAATACAGCAATCATCAATGACTTGAGAACTCAACTGAGACAAGTTTCTAATGATGTAAATCGATTAAAATAGCAGGTATCAGGCACACTTCCCTCTCAACCAATGACTAATCCAAGAGGGAATGTCAAGGCCATTACATTAAGAAGTGGGAAAGAACTGCCTCCAAGAGTGGAACCTGCCTGAGCATCTAAAGAGAAATCTGAACCGGCAGTCAAAAGAAATGAAAAACAGGTTGAGCAATCCAGCATCCCCACTCCATTTCCAGAAAAACTTAAACTTATGAAGAAGAAAGAACTGGACCAAGAGCTGCTGGACATATTCAAGAAGGTCGAAATCAACATTCCCTTACTGGATGCCATCAAGCAAGTCCAAAAAAAATGCCAAGTTTCTCAAGGACCTCTGCACCTATAAGAGGAAATTGGAGGGAGTAAATTCTAAAACTGTCTCCACTACATCTTAGCTGACCATGCCTCCAAAATGCAATGATCCTGGATCATTTTCTATCCCTTGCACCATAGGAGAATTGACTCTTAGCAATGCATTAATTGATCTCGGTGCTTCCATCAAAGTGATGGCAACAATGTTCTATAAAATGTTGCATGTAGGAGAGCTGAAGCCTACCAATGTTGTGATCCAGCTAGCCAATTGATGAAGAGGTTGTCGGCCTCTTCTCAAATAGATTCCCTCAAAAAATAAGAAGTAGTAATAGTGGGAACCAGAGTATCAATCCGTGGAAGTAATGAGTGAGATATGAGAAATGTGTGATTCAAGTGAGGGAAAAATGTATGTAATGAATGGAATGCAACCTAAAATAAAAACAAAACTAAGAATGAACCTAAAATGGGGTTAATAAACTATATGCAATGAATATGGATGGAAAACAGAATGCAGAACAAAACCAAATTCACAAAATAGTACAGCAACCTCAAAATTAACCAAAATCAAGGTCAACACAAGGCTAAAACAAGGTGCTCTCGGCCAAGTGCAATGAAATGGATGAATGTGATGGTAAACAATGGTCCAATATGATTTATATGATATATGAATGCAGTGGTAAAAATATTGGTGCAGAAAATATAGATAGAAATATGAGTTGGCCGAGAATCACTCAAAAATGGCTAGTTTAGGAGCACTTACCTTGGTCAAAAATTGAAGTTGGTCAAAATGGTGAAACAACTGCACAAAATGTTAGTAAACACAAAAACAAATAACTTTTACAAAGACGTGGCTAGTAAAATATGTACAGAAAAGAAGTTTGACCGAGTGACACTATTTTTGGCTAAGTTTGGTGCACCAAATGGCACACCTCTCGGTCAAAATGAAACTGTTTTTGATTTTTAAATTTCTGGCTGAGCAAAAACGGTCTAATGGATGTTAGATGGATGCTGTAAAATTCTTGGTCGAGCAAAAGTGACAATGGCTAAGTCAAAATTCAAAATTCGTGCCTGACCGAGCCAGAAACTAGCCAAAAATGAGGTGTTCTCGACAAAGCTCAAACCAGCGACTTTTGCTTGGTCAAGAATGAAATGGCGTGTATAAAATGGGTGGTTGGCTAAGGGAAATTCGATTATTTTTGGGTTTTGAGGTTTCTAAATGGGAGAGGTCTAAAAATGGGTGATGACCGTGTAGGTGGTGTTTTGGTGCGTTTTTGGCTCAAAACTGACCTAGAAAATGACTAAGCAGGTTCAGACCCAAAAACAGTGGCAAATGAATGATAATGATATATGAATGAATGCACCAATATATATTTTTGGTTTTTCTATTTTTGAGGGGGGGTTTCGGTGAATTAAAGTGCTATGAAATGTGTGGAAATGGCCTAAACACTACCCTAAGCTAATGCATGAATTGTAAATTGTAGCAAGGCATTTAAATCTAAATCTAATCAACCTAAACAGTACTCTAACTATGGAAAACAGTAAGCTAATCTAACATTGAAAGCACATAAAATCAAAGCATTTAAAATTCAAAGCATGTAAAGAAAGCAACCAAACGCACTCCTAGCAAAGCATGGCAACGTGCCTAAAGCCACCCTTGACTCTTGATTTTCTTGATATTAAGAACCCTAAATCAGATTAGGATTCATAAAAATATTTGCTAGCTTCCACTTCCTATCCGGATAGCTTTCACTAGTTAAGACAAACCAAGAAATCAAGTCCAAGCCATGTTAAGCCCGCAAAACCACACTTGTGGAATTTGTTCGGTGTAAAACCTAATCTAACGCATCTAATATCTAAAGAAAAGCATGTAAACAGTGGAGAAGAAAACAATACAGATCAAACACAAGAAGAATCATGGAAGAAATGAAGTAGAAACATACACACATGAAGAACAATGGTGCGCGCAAGAGAGGAAAATGAAAAACCCATGGATGCGTGAGAGAGAGTTGAGAGAAAACGAAAAGTTCTTTTGCATTAGATCTGAAATTATGATTCAACTTCCCACATAATACATTAAGTTTTTACATTATATACTTAGGTACAATTTAATTACAATAGAAACAAATGTACACAATCAAAATACATAGAATTTGAAGCGCTTGGGCGCGCCAGCACACGTGAACTGCACTTCCGCTAACTTGAAACGCACGAAGTTTCTTTGTTTTAGCTCCAAATGCGACGATTCAAAAGCCTCTAGAAAGGTCTGTTTGTTAACTTTGAAATGCCACCATTTCCGCTTGATTTGCCGTTGTGGAGCGTTTTCTATAATTCAAACACTCACACATGTTCACTGGGCCAATCCGGCCTGGTGAACCCCACTTCATAAAATTATATAAAATTCAAATCAGGTCCAAATTACATGATTTCGGTGCCCAATTGAAGCCCATTGATTTAGCTAAATAACACAATAGGTTTCACCCAAATCAGAGATCAATTGAATCCTGGAGTTCAATTTAAGTGCATGATACTCGCGAGACGCGTGAGCTTGTGCTTCAGCTGCACATGGGCCAACTTCAAACGGGTGTAGAATCTTCATATTCTTGTCCAAATCACACGCTTCAAATTTTGGCCTAAAGCTGCTCGTGTCTATTTTAGTCTGCAACCAGAATCAATAAGTTCGGATCCCTGTAGAAATTATGATAAATAAAACAGTGAACTATGTCCGAATCCGTTTAGAATAAAACAATGCTTAATTTATTGTTTTTATGCACTTTTCTGTATTAAGGCTTCAAATGGTTCAATAACTCAAATAATGCTTAATTTATCTTTCTTAACAATTAATAAATATTAAGATAAAATTATTAGATAAATAAAATAGGATAAATATTTGTCTCATCACCAATAAAACCACTGTTCAACCTCGCGGGATTATTTAAGATGTGCTAGTCAAGGTCAATCAATTACTCTTTCCCGTAGATTTCTATATCATTGACATGGAGGATGAACATGCTAGTAGCCAAGCAAAACTCATACTGGGAAGACCATTCTTAATGACTGCTAAAGCTAAGATAGATTTCTATACTGGAAAACTGACCATGGAATTCGGGGAGGAGAAGATCATCTTCAACCTATTCACAGCCATGAAGCACCCTGCTGAAGATCATTCTGTGCTGGAAACTCAAACTGTATTTTGTATAGATTGAGTAAATAAAATTGAATTTAGTTTGCAAAACACAATAGCAGTAGATGATACATTGCATGACAACAATCAAAACTGTGTGCTTTAAGGCCAGCAAGGCCAGTTTGCTAATTCTAGAAATAACAACACCACACACACTTCACTTTTTCTGTTTTCTGCAGATTTAGAAAAACAACAAAAAGAGAATGAAGAACAGCAAAAAGAGGAAGAGAAAGACACTGCACACAATCAAAGATAGCAACTGCAGGAAGAGGGTGAATTGAAGCCTCTTCCTCCTCACTTGAAGTATTTATTTTTGGAGGAAAATTCGCAAAAACCAGTCATCATCTCAAGTAAATTATCCAGCAGTGAAGAAGGTAAATTAATTAATGTCTTAAGAGAAAATAGAAAAGCCATTGGCTGGAGTATGTAAGACATTACAGGGATAAGCCCCACAGTTTGTATGCATAGAATCCTGATGGAGGACAATGTGAAACCTATAAGGTAGCCCCAAAGGAGAGTCAACCCCACAATAGCCGAAGAAGTAAAGAAATAGGTATCCAAGCTACTCAAGGCTGGCATTATTTATCCAATATCAGACAGTGAATAGGTGTCCCCTGTACAAGTTGTCCCTAAGAAGTCAGGCACCACTGTCATAGAAACAAAAGACAAAGAAAAGCTGCAGGCAAGAGTCACCAATAAATGGAGGGTGTGCATAGATTCTAAGAGACTAAATGCAGCCACAAGGAAGGATCATTTCCCTTTGCCATTTTGATAAGATGTTGGAAAGGCTAGTAGGTAAGTCTCACTATTATTTTCTAGATGGATTTAGTGGATATATGTAGATTCACATTGCACCAGAGGATCAACACAAAACGACATTCACATGTCCATTCGACACCTTTGCTTATTCAAGGATGCCTTTTGGTTTATGTAATGCCCCTACCACTTTCCAAAGGTGCATGGTGAGTATATTTAATGAATTAATCGAAGATTGTATGGATGTTTATATGGATGACTTTACTATTTTTGGCTCCAGTTTCAATTTGTGCCTTGCTAACCTATCTAAAGTGTTGCATAGATGTGTAGAGTTTAACTTAGTTCTCAATTATGAAAAATGTCACTTCATGGTCCAAGAAGGAACTGTTCTAGGCCACCTGATCTCATCAAAAGGAATTGAAGTGGACAAGACTAAGATTGAAGCTATCTCTACATTAAAATATCCTCAAACAGTGAAGGAGGTAAGATCATTCTTAGGACATGTTGGTTTTTATAGGAGATTCATTAAAGATTTCAGTAAAATTGCTTATCCTTTTTCTAAATTATTGCAAAAGGATGAAAAATTCATATTTAATGATGGTTGCAAATCTGCTTTTGATAAATTAAGAGTGAGTTTAACTACTGCACCCATTATGTAGCCACCAAACTGGTCATTCCCTTTTGAATTAATGTGTGATGCATCAGATTTTGCATTAGGTGTTGTACTTTCGCAAAAGATTAATAAACTGCCTTGTGTCATTGCATATGCATCCAGGACTCTTGACTCTGCCTAGATTAATTATACCACGACAGAAAAAGAACTCTTAGCCATTGTCTTTGCATTAGATAAGTTTAGATCATATCTGTTAGGGACCAAGATCATTATTTATACAGAGATAAGGTTCTTATTAAGGAAATAGGATGCTAAACCAAGACTGATCAGATGGATTTTGTTGCTCCAAGAATTTGAAATTGAAATAAGAGATCAGGCAGGTTTGAATAACCATGTGGCTGATCATTTGAGCAGAATTAATTATGATGATCCAGCCACCTCACCAATAAATGAAACCTTCCCTGATGAGCATCTTTATTCATTGAATTCTGTCCCATGGTTTGCTAACATTGCTAATTATGTAGTTGCTGCAGTTTTACCTTTAAATGCAGACAGGAACTATCTAAATAAGCTCAAGTCTGAGGCCAAGAACTATGTGTGGGAAGCACCTTATTTATGGAAATTCTGCAGTGATCAAATAATCAGAAGGTTTGTCACCCATGAGGAAGGCAAGCAGATTCTGAAGCTGTGCCACAATTCCTTAATAGGAGGTCATTTAGGGACAAAACGAACTGCAATGATAGTATTAGAGAGTGGTTTTTACTGGCCTTCCATACTTAAAGATGCACATAATTATGTCATGACCTGTGAGCAATGTCAAAAGGTTGGAAATGCAATAAATAAGAAAATCGAAATGCCACAGCAGCCCATACTTGTTTGTGAAATATTTGATGTGTGGGGGATCTATTTTATGGGTCCTTTCCCTGTTTCAAATAATTATTCTTATATATTGCTTGCTGTTGATTATGTATCTAGGTGGGTTGAAGCAAAAGCAACAGCTACCATTGATTCCAAAGCAGTATGTAAGTTTATTAAATCTAACATCTTCTGCAGGTTCGGTGTGCCTAAGGCTATCATAAGTGATCGAGGGACTCACTTCTGGAATAAAGTAGTGGCTGATTTGTTTTTAAAATATGGAGTAACACATAAAGTTTCCACTGCTTATCACCCTCAAACCAATGGTCAAGCTGAGGTATTTAACAAGGAAGTAAAACATTTGTTGCAGAAGCTAGTTCAACCATACAGGAAACACTGGAGTAAATATTTGGATGATGCTTATGGGCTCAACGCACAGCCTACAGGACACCATTGGGAATGTCCCCTTTCAGAGTAATCTATGGTAAATCATGTCATCTACCTGTGGAACTCCAGCACAAATCCTACTGGGCTATGAAGGAGTGTAATTTAAATATAGAAGTAGCTAGGCAAAAAAGGAAATTGGATTTGCAGGAGCTTGAGGAAATCAGACAACATGCTTATGAAAATTCCAAGCTGTACAAAGAAAAGGTAAAGAAATTTCATGATGATCACATTTGTAGGAAACAATTCCAGCCAAGCCAAAAGGTATTATTATTTGATTCAAACCTTAAGTTAATTTCGGGTAAGTTAAGATCAAAGTGGAATGGACCCTATGAAGTTATTAATGTATTTCCTCATGGTGCAATAGAAATTAAAGATTTTAAAACTGGAAATTCACATAAAGTAAATGGACATCAGCTTAAATTATTCTATGAGCAGGATCCGGCTACACATGATCATGTAATTGAGGTGACCGATCCAATTATGCAGCAGTAATGTTTATGTCCAGGTTTAAATTAAAAGCTCCCATCTTAAGTATATCTTTTTCCCTCTATTCCATGCTTACATTGAGGACAATGTCTTCTTCAAAGTGTGGGGTATTTAGGGAGATTTTTCGAATCTTAAATTAGTATTTTTACTACTATTTTCACACAAACATAATTTGCATTGCTCTGCTGTAAAATTATTAAGACAGTCATAAATTCAAGACAGACTTTATCATATTTCACTGAGTTGTATAAATTAATTCTTAAAACCATCCATGATTTTGTTTATTTAAGTTAGTGCAAAGCAATTTATAATTTAAAGCATGGGAGCATTTGAAACTATTTTGAGAAAATTTAAGCCTTTGTGAGTTTTGAGCCTTATTTCTTTATTGTGTGTATTATTCCATTTGCATAGTTGTTCCAGAACTTGATTTTGTTCTTTGAGTAGATTATATTAATTTTGTGCATCCAAAGAAAATTATCAAGGCCATGTTTGTTGCAGCCACTGACCAAATAAAGCCAACCCTTAATACATTAATCACTAGTCACCCCTTTGAGCTATATATATCCTTTTCTTTGCTTATAACCTGGACACTACAAGCCTAAGGCCAGAAAAACCAGTCAAACCTTGAACTTTGGTGGGAAGGAAAGAGGTTCTGATTCATGACTTGAGCAAAGCTCAAGTGTGGGGTATTTATTTGTACAAAACAGATTGAAAATCAGTGCTGAAAAGAAAGAAACCAGTAAGCTGGCTAAGCTTGAAAGACAAAAAAATAAAAGTGAAAAGCAGCAACAAAAGAGCTGCAGAAAAAATATAAATGAAGTTATACAGAAATGAAAAATTTGCAGAAGCTACCCTACACACATATAGAATTTAAGGAACCAAGTTATCTCACCAAAGTTCTATTTATTAAAAGCTTAGCATTCCATTGTTATTCATACCCTTAAATTACAAAACCATAGCCTCATTACAAGCCATTTTAAAGACCTCGAGATTCTGTGGATGCATAGTATTTAAACAAATTGAAATCAGAACACCTTCAAGCCTATGGTAATTGCTTTGTAAAATGTGAATATTGAGAGAAAATAGTACCCAGAAAAAGAGTGATGAGTCAAACACTTTCCCTGTGAGGATTCTCAAAATAAGTTGAAAAATGATCTATGCCTAAGTTATGAGAACTGTCATGCTCTGCACTGAGTAAAATATGCATTATATATGGGTGATATTTTTCAAAGCTCAAAAATCATTGAATTTATACCTACTGTCTTATGATTTTTCTTTGCCAGGAGTGCAAAAGTTCAAAGTGTGGGGTATTTTGATGAGGCTTTATTTTAATATATTTTACTTAACTAATAATTATGTTTAAGCACTTTTAAACAAGTTAGAACAATTAAATTAACTATAAATCACATTTTGTACGAATTATACAGTTTGAAATAAATTTATTACAAAGCAACATAAAATTACCATATTTTTGACATATTTACAGTTTGACATTCACTGACTATTTTGCTCATATTTTTTGCTACAATACTCTTAAAATCGTGATTCTTGATGCAGATTAAAATAGACACATGGAGCTTTTCATAGAAACTGGAATCGTGCAGTTTGGTTCAGAATTGGATTTTTCACAATCAACCCAAGTCAGGTCAACTACAGTTCACGAATCTAGGAAAGTCAACCTTGAAGAAATGAATCTCCAGAACGCTACAAAGCTCCTAAAATCGTGAAATCAATGCCAGATGAAAGTAACTCATTGGGCTTCATTTTGGATCTCGAATCATACAATTTGGATTAGAATTGGATTTTTGGTAAGACAAATAAGCGGGCTCGATAATAGCTTAAATCAGCTGGCACACACGAAACACCTATCTCAGTGATTGAAGCCCACCAAACTCGTCCAAGCCCCTAAAATCGCGAAATCAGTCTTGATTGAAAGAAGACTCATGTATCTTCATTAGGAAACTTGAACCGATTGATTTGGTGGAGAATCGAGCAAACTACACACGTTCCAAGTTCACCCATGTGCAGTTGAAGCATGAAAAATGTGACTTGAAGAAATCTGGGCCAGTACGTGCAAGGGCCCATCCATTAAGTTGAGTTCATGTGAATTATAAATAGATGTAGCTTCTATGTAATAGGTAGAGAGGTTTAGCAAAATAGATTAAGCATAGTTCGTATAATTCTTCAGTTTACAGTTTCAGTTTTCGGTTGGAATGGATCAAAGTTCGTTAGCTTCATTTGTGTCCGAGTAGCTCTTAGCTTCTATATTTTCAGTAAAATTCAAGTAAGATTCCTTGTAGTTTTTCATTGCTTTAACTCTCTCACATTGCATTCGCTACTTCATCCATCACATTCAACTTCTGAACTTTCGCATTTTCTTGGTTAATTTTGCACCAAAGCGCCACAATTTAAGTTTCCGTTTGTAGGTTCGTTAGTTTCCTTCTTTGCAACAGTGAGTTCTTTGATTTCTCAGTTTCTGCATTATGTTAATCTTGAATCTTTGGAAGTTTCTGAAGAGTTGATTCACCAAAGAATAGTTTCTTAGCATTTTGCGCAATTGAAGAGCAATTGAATGTCTTTCAATGGTGTAAATACCAACTCTAAGATTTACTAAAGTCCAACACAATTCACGTGACTCTTCCCTTTATAAACCTTCGCTGAAATATTATATCGCATGTTCAATAAGTTCTGTGATTTTAGTTCTTTTAATTGGTAGATAATTGTTTTGATTCTGAGAATCTTTTCATTCTAAAGCTTAAGTAAACATTTTCCTTTTATAGTTGCTTGATTTCAGGTAGCTTTGTTCTAGTTACTGTTTAATTCTTGCCTTCATATAGCTTAGTTGTGAATCTGGTTTCATTACACTGTTTCGATTCTGCATATTAGTTGATATTGAATTCTATAATTGTTCCCAATTCTTCTTAGGATTTAATAAACAGTTTTATCACAGTTTAGGAATTGCATCATATAAAATACAGTAGCAACTTAGTTTTCAATTGTGCGTCCTTACTGTTCATTCAATCATTTTGCATCTTGCACTCCAGTTTTCTAATTCTAGATCCCAATACTCCATTTCGCATTACACAATCAGCTTAAATGCATTTTCATCTTAATAGTACATTTGACTCAATACATTGCATTGCATCATAATATATTTAATGACCAATACACTTTAGCTTGCATTTCGAAACTAACCCATTGCAACAATTTTATTTCAATTGCATTTTAGGTAATAGTTTGCTCACTTTCGAGTCATTGGTTTTCCTTGCACTGCATCACAGTAGTCTAGTTCAATTCTCTTTCATAAGGCCAATAGTTTTAGCCTTCTGCATTTAGGATCAGAGTAGTAAATCAATAATAGTGCAATAAATCTGTCTAGCATAATACATTGGTCATTAAGCTTTGCATTTTGCATCAAAACCCCCCTCCCTAAGAATCACACCATTTCCATCTCCTTCCATTTGTAAATCTCACTCACATCCTTTCATAATTCAAAACAGTACCATATGATATCATCCATCCATTAATTTTGTATCATTCATTTCCATTTTCACACTCATATTGACTAGATCTGTTGCCATACTTGCACCATTAAAACCTCCATTACATCTGCATTGTTTACAGCATATAGATTCATAAAATCACCAAAGAAATCATACCATCTCCATCCCCTATAGTTGCATTTTCATCCATAAAAAGAATCAACTAAATCTCCTAACTTGCTCCCTGGATTTGACACTCAAGGTCTCCCTATTACTAACTACATTAAAGGGGATTTGAAAAAATTGTTTGAGGAAACCAAACGCGATAAAAAGGTTCAATGAGTCATTCATTAATAGTTTAAAACAAAGTTTTTTTAATTAGTTTAATTTAGATAAGGAGTTTAATTAGTGAAGGATGAGATTGTTTAATTAAGTTTTAAAAGACTATAAGTAGAAAACTAAATCCTTCACTTTTCATTATTAAAAAAACCCACCATTTCTCTAGAACTCATTTCCTTTGGGAATCTCCTACCTTCTCTCTAAGGTTTCTCATCCATCCCTTACCCTTTTCCGGA
The DNA here is from genome assembly GCA_016859785.1 of Macrotyloma uniflorum. NCBI lineage: Eukaryota > Viridiplantae > Streptophyta > Magnoliopsida > Fabales > Fabaceae > Macrotyloma > Macrotyloma uniflorum. Next base: position 689,014 of record BDMB01000087.1, on the reverse strand, counting down.
CCCGAGCTTGCCATTGGAGAGGTCTTGAAGAGGAGAATAAGTTCCACCGATTGGAATCTTCTTTTGGGTAAGCTTTCTATGTTATAAACCATCCATGGAAGTTAGGTTTTGAGGGTTGTAGAAGGGTTTTCATTTGGGGGTTACTTGTGAGGGGTTTTTTCACCAATGTGGCTCTAGACTAGCTTGGATTCATGGTGATGAGTTGGGTTTGTTGTTAGGTACTTGCGGAGCTAGTGGTGCCCTAGAAACCAACTCAGATTGGGAAGAGGGAAAGACTGAAATATAAGAGCAAATGGTAAGGGAAGCTAGTGATTTTAGTCTATTTCTATGAAATATAGGGTAGAAGACTTGAAATGCTTGACATAGATGTTACCAATATTTGAAGACTGGACAACTCTACACAAGAATTGAAGGGTTTTAATAATGATCAAGAAAATCAAGAATCAGGATAAGGACATCAAGAAAATCAAGATTAAGGACATCAAGAAAATCAAGATTAAGGACATCAAGAAAATTCAAGAATGAAAGCAAGCTCAAAGATATAAAGACTTAGTTTAAAGTTAGGAGTGAATGTTATCAAAAGGTAATCATCACTCAGCTCAGAGTATTTTTCTCAAGAAAACCATTTTTTGGAAAACTATTTTCGAAAATAATAAAACTGGGATAATCGATTATATAATCGATTATGTGAACTGAGATAATCGATTATATAATCGATTATGTGATTTTGGAAAAATAATGCTTGCGCTAATAATCGATTAGATAATCGATTATGCTCTTTTGGAAAAATAATGCTTGCGCTAATAATCGATTAGATAATCGATTATGCCCTTTTGGAAAATCAAGCATGCGGCAATAATCGATTATATAATCGATTATGTGTTTTTGAAAATAACAGGCTTGCGGCAATAATCGATTATGTAATCGATTATCTATTTTTAATATGAAGATATTTCTCTCGGTGATAATCGATTATGTTAATAATATAATCGATTATGTTCAAATATTTTTGAAAAATAAACGTTGCTAAAAATCCTCCTAAAATAAAGGAGAATCTTTGACTGAGATTTTTGAACGTTGTTAGGCTCTGAACAGATAAAAGATTTGATTTCGAATTGAAAATAAAATAAAGAATATTTTATTTGAAATATTTTGATTATTTAATAAGGGTATCAGGTTTTTCAGAATATAGTATTCATACGCTTTCTTTAACATATTCTCTTCTGAAAAGCTTTATACTTTTTCTCTGAGTATCCTGAGCCACAACATTTTAAATGTTTTGAAAGAAAAAATATTTTACTGTGCATTCATCTTTCTAAGAAACATCTTGAGGATACTCTTGAGCAGAGCCGATGCTACATTTTTGAAGCTCACATACAGGTGATATTTATCTTTTGTTTTTCTGACTTTCCTCTGAGGCTGTTCAGAGGAGACAAGTCTTCTTCCTTGTGTGATTCAAGGAAGGTTTTCACTTCCTTGTGGGACTCAAGGAAGTGTGGGTATTCTCTTGTGGATTCAAGAGATAGTGAGTATTTTAATTTTCTCTTTTTACATGTTTCACTGGTAATTGGTGGTTGTAATTAGTGAAGAATTAAAATATAAAGAGTGGGAAATCATCTCTGGTTTGAGGTGATTTGGGAACTGGAGTAGGGTTAAGGTATAACCCGAACCAGTATAAATTCTGGGTGTCTCTTCTTTCCCTTATCTCATTTAATTTTCCGTTGCGTATTTAATTATCTGCTAAGACAATTAATAATCAAGAGGATTAATTTTTGAGGAAAATAAATTAAAAGGTTTTATTTTTAACATCAATTCACCCCCCCCCCTTCTTGATGCCACTTATTGCTAACAATAGATTGCTTTGGTTGTGTTTGGCATGCCTTGAATGTGTGGATTTGGTGCTCTGGACTAGTTTTTCGCATTCTACAAAACCCTTGGTACTACATAATCCACTAAGCGGATTTGCTCCAAGGGCTCTTAGGTCTAAATCCACTGAGCGGAGTACGCCTGCACTGAGCGGAACTGGTCCCAGACTTGGGTCTGCTTTCGGGTCCAAATCCACTAAGTGGATTTGGTTTTTGATGAGTGGATTTGGCTTCTGTTGAGCAGATCCCTATCTACTGAGAGGATTAGGCTTTCACTAAGCGGATTGTTCTTGTAGTAGAATTATTGTTTTGATCGATTTTGCATGAAAGAAATGAAATGTATTGCTATGAGTATTTAAGGATTGATGCATGATAAATTTGAATGGCAATGAGGCTTGTGGACTCCTATTGAGAGGATATTTGAAATTGAATGTCTGGAATTACATTAAGATCTTTAGTAACTTAGTGTGTATGGATTTAGGGATATGTTATGGGGTATCCAAACTTTAATGATCATTTAAGTTACATAAATTAAAATGACATCTGGTGAAAGTCAATGAAGGCCTTATCAATTGTTCTTAAGGACAATTGGACAAGGTTACCCTGACGCAAGGTTGTGGTATGGAGTTGTAGGATGACTCTAGGGTGAAAAAGACTTAGTGATCGACCGGTTATGTCTGTGGTCCAAGAGTATGCATCAGGTCCAAAATCCATATAGTCTTCCGAAGGGTGTTTGTCTTGTTATGCTTGTGTTAAACTTGTTAAGCCTTAGGTAGACCCTTACACCTATGATATGATGATGTAGTTTGTGGACTCTATTTAAAGCTAGAAAATTTAAAAACTTTTTTACTTAAATTCTACTAACTTACCCTTTTTTTTTTATTTCTATATTTTGTTGATATGATCATATACCTTACACGGGAGCAGGTAGTAGGTTAAAGGAAGAACCCACTGCGGAAGAGAATAGAAAGTAGTTTATGTTTAAATAGATAGGGTATTTGGAGATTAACAAATAAGGATTATTGTGATGGAATTAGTTTTATTTCGCCTTGCCTTAATATTAGGAGTATTCGATTTAAGTAAAGTATATTGGTAGGTTACATTTAGTGGTATCAAAGCATAAGTTCCTTGTAATGACCTGGGGTAATGGGATTACCTTGTTAGGATGAGTGAATAGTATGATTTAATCATTCTCTATTAGTGTTTATCTCTAACCTCTTTCCTTGTGAATTGTCTAAGATGATGCCTAAACAACCTACTTCTCCTTCCTTGACTCCATAAGTCGATTTAGGCCACATAGTTTGGGCTATTGATATCATAACCTCCATAATCCAACAATAGAATGCCACCATGACATAGCAATACTAGATAGCCATTCAAGAGCTAAAGGCAACTAGGGCAACAAAAACTTCCTCACAACCTCAAGAACACTTGGGATTGGCCTATGTCATGAGGCACGATCCTTGCAAGTTTAGTGGAAACTCTAGACCTGACCAAGTTGATCTGTGGATAAGGGAGCCAGAGAAGATTTTTTATGCAAACTCCTGCCCGAAGGACAAGAAGCTAATGTTTGCCACCTACCTCCTTTCTAGAGAATCTGAGTTTTGGTGTGATAGAAGCACTGTCCTGGATGTTTATCAAAGTATTTAAAGTTCTCCTTAAATGTAATAGGGAAGTGACCTCAAGTTTCAATCCAAGGAGAAATATATGAAACTTAGATCAATGATATATACAAGTGTAATGGGGGGTTTATGTTTGAGATGAAAAATGCAGAATGAATTAAAAAGTTGACTGGAAACTAACTAGTAGAATGCAAATGAATGAAATGAATTGAGAATGAAAGCAAGCAATCAAAAAAGTTTAAAGCAATCTAATACTACTAAAGGAATGAATGCATAAGCAATGTTAATATGCAGATCATAAAGCAATTCAAAAATACAATGTAGAATGTAAAACCTATATATTCAATGTAAATGTAGTTTGGACAAAATCAGGTCAATACAACGATACTAAAGCAACAAAGTAAAATGAAACCAAAGCTATGTTTAAAATCGAAATTACAATAGGATTGCAATATATATCATTGGAATTAAAATGCAAAATCAAATTCAGAAGGTAATAAAGCAAAAAGTTTTGAAACTACTATGATTTAAAACTTTAAATTGTAGACTCTAAATCAAATGAAAAAAAATATCAAGCTAATTGAATCAAATGCCCAAAACAAAAATATTTAAAATCTAAACATACAAACTCAAGGTAATCAATGAAAATTTTATTCTAGAGTTATACTTTCCTTATTTTAAAAATCAAACCAATCGGTACAATTCCTATGATGTTACACTGTGAAAGACATGATAGTGCAATACAAAGACATGATAGTGCAATACAGAATTAGTCTTAATCAATAATTATTCTGATAAAGTGGCAAGAACAATATAATTCAGAGATAAGATCTACAATGATTATTCTTGAATATGCCAAACAAAATTATACAAGTTTTATGAATTAAAATCTTCTACAACTAAAGGAATTGAAATTTTTCTAAACTAATGATATCAAAAGCGAATCCAAATTGAAGGTATTAAAGAAAAGAATTAAAATCTACTACCGCAACACAAAATGAATTAAAATCTATTGTAGAACTAAACGAAAACAACTAGGAAATGAAATCAGAAGCGCATATGATAATGAAAAGAGTTGAAGTGAATGGATTGAAATAATTCTAGAATAAATCATTAAGGATTCAAGATTCGAAAACAATTCTCTCTCATGTTTAAGAACTTGATTAATCAATCAAGAACTAGTATAACACATTATGTAAGACATTCAATATGTTTTTCATTACTCTTGCTTAAGAAATAGTGTAGAATTCATTAGTAAGAGAGGACTGTAATCAGAAAAAGAAAACTTATTACTTAATCATAGAATCACCGAATGAAATGGAGTGAATGCAAAACAAAATGAGAGAGAGAGCAAAGGAGAACTCTAACAACCATGGAAAATGAAAGCTTCTATTATAAGGAATTCAAAAACTATAGCTAACTAACTAGAAAACTATCAACCAAATAACTGAATAATTGAATGTGATAATTACTTTAACTATGTTGGTGTAGGCAGTAGCAAAAATATGTTGTATAAATACAGTTTTAATCTTCACCTAATTATTTTAAAAAATGTGTTTTATGATTAATTATAATTATTTAATGTATTATAAACATTTATAAATTAAATTTAGTAATAATTTATAACAAGAAAACAGGTTACATCATGGTGGCAAGGAATGAAGCAAATGATGGAGGGCTAAGAGAAGATAGTAGATTGGGAAAACATTAGGTATAGGTTTTTGGAGAAGTATTTTTCCGACACTGCCAGATATGCTAAAGAAGTTGAGTTCCTTAAATTGGAGTAGGGGAACATGTCAGTCTAAGACTATGCCACTAGGTTTGAACATCTAGCTAGGTTCTACATCCAGACCACCTGTGAAGCCTAGATATGTAAGAAGTTTGAGGAGAGTTTAAGATATGAGCTCAAGCGGACGGTGGTTTCCATGTCGATCAGAGAATTCCCTACCTTGGTAGAGAAGGCAAAGACAGTGGAGAGACTGAAAGGAAGTGTTGAGAGGGTAATCAGAACCTCGAGTGGAGGGTCATCCAATAGGAAGACAAGGATGGATAAAGGAAGCCATATGTTAAGCCTCAATCAAGCACGGGGAGTACACCCACCCATCCTTTCCCCTCAACAGTGCAATCAAGCCCTAACACCCCAAAGGTGTTTTTTTGTTAGAAGGTTGACCACATAGCTAAGGACTATGGAGAAAGACTTAGAGCAACTCCATCTGGGAACCATCAACCTACTCAAAGGGAGGGTAGCAATAATAAACCCAAGGTGACAAGTAGGGTATTGACCATAGTGGATCTGAAGCTTCAAAATATGATAATTTGGTGCAAGATTTGTGCTCCTTAAATGGTAGAACAGTACGAGTTTTATTTGATTCTAGGGCATAAAAATCTTTTGTGTCAAATTACTATGTGAACAAGTTGTAGTTGCGAACTAGAGAGCTTCAAGTCCAACTTCTTGTGTCTACACCAGCTTCAAATCTGGTGGTTGCGAACTATGGAGAAAGATTTAGAGCAGCTCCATCTAGGAGCCATCAACATACTCAAAGGGAGGGTAGTAGTAATAAACCAAAGGTGACGAGTAGGGTATTCACCATTAGTGGATTTGAAGCTTCAAAATATGATAATTTGGTGCAAGATTTGCGCGCCTTATATGGTATAACAGTACGAGTTTTATTTGATTCTAGGGCATAAAATTCCTTTGTGTCAAATTGCTACGCGAACAAGTTGGAGTTGCGAACTAGGGAACTTCAAGTCCAACTACTTATGTCTACACCAGCTTCAAATCTGCTGGTTGCGAACTATTGAGAAACATTTAGAGTAGCTGCATCTAGGAGGCATCAACATACTCAAAGCAAGGGTAGCAGTAATAAACCCAAGGTGACGGGTAGGGTATTCACCATTAATGGATCTAAAGCTTCAAAATATGATAATTTGGTGCAAGATTTGTGCGCCTTAGATGGTAGAACGGTACGAGTTTTATTTGATTCTAGGGCATAAAAATCCTTTGTGTCAAATTGCTATGTGAAGAAGTTGTAGTTGCGAACTAGGGAGCTTAAAGTCCAACTGCTTGTGTCTACAACAGCTTTAAATTTGATGGTAGCGAACTATGGAGAAAGATTTAGAGCAGCTCCATCTAGGAGGCATCAGCATACTCAAAGGGAAGATAGCAGTAATAAACCCAAGGTTACGAGTAGGGTATTCACCATTAGTGGATTTGAAGCTTCAAAATATGATAATTTGGTGTAAGATTTGTGCTCCTTCGATGGTAGAACAGTACGAGTTTTATTTGATTCTAGGGCATAAAAATCCTTTGTGTCAAATTGCTATGTGAACAAGTTGGAGTTGCGAACTAGAGAGCTTCAAGTCCAACTACTTGTGTCTACACCAGCTTCAAATCTTATGGTTGCGAACTATGGAGAAAGATTTAGAGCAACTCCATCTAGGAGCCATCAACATACTCAAAGGGAGGGTAGCAATACTAAACCCAAGGTCACGAGTAGGGTATTCACCATTAGTGGATCTGAAGCTTCAAAATATGATAATTTGGTGCAAGATTTGTGCGCCTTAGATGGTAGAACAATACGAGTTTTATTTTATTCTAGGGCATAAAAATCCTTTGTGTCAAATTGCTATGTGAAGAAGTTGTAGTTTCGAACTAGGGAGCTTAAAGTCCAATTCCTTGTGTCTACACCAGCTTTAAATCTGATGGTGGCGAACTATGGAGAAAGATTTAGAGCAGCTCCATCTGGGAGGCATCAGCATAATCAATGGGAAGATAGCAGTAATAAACCTAAGGTGACGAGTAGGGTGTTCACCATTAGTGGATCTGAAGCTTCCAAATATGATAATTTGGTGTAAGAGTTGTGCTCCTTAGATGGTAGAATAGTACGAGTTTTATTTGATTCTAGGGCATAAATATCCTTTGTCTCAAATTGCGAACTTGCTGGAGTTGCGAACTAGGGAGCTTCAAGTCCAACTGCTCGTGTTTACACCAACTTCAAATCTTATGGTTCCGAACTATGGAGAAAGATTTAGAGAAGTTCCATCTAGGAGCCATCAACATACTCAAAGGGAAGGTAGCAGTAATAAACCCAAGGTGACGAGTAGGGTATTCACCATTAGTGGATCTAGAGTTTCAAAATATGATAATTCGGTGCAAGATTTGTGCGTCTTAGATGGTAGAACAGTACGAGTTTTATTTGATTCTAGGGCTTAAAAATCCTTTATGTCAAATTGCTATGTGAACAAGTTGGAGTTGCGAACTAGGGAGCTTCAAGTCCAACTGTTTGTGTCTACACCAGCTTCAAATCTGGTGGTAGCTTCTAGAGTGTGCATTGGATGGTTAGTAGTAGTAGAGGGTTGCAAGTCAAAAGTCAATTTGATTTGCTTGCCATTGCAAGACCTAGATGTGATCCTAGGTATAGATTGGTTGGCTACCAACCATTTCTTGATAGATTGTGGACGAAAGGAGCTAGTGTTTCCCAATCTAAGGGAGGTAAATTTGTTGTCAGCTCATTGATGAGACATATTTTCTATTCACATCACTACATAGTTTTTTAGTTTAGGCCATGCTTAGTTTCAACAGGTAAAAAAGTATGGCCTAAACTATGAATAAACAATGATTTTTTATATATTGCCTATATCATAGATTTTGTTTTATTTATACTCAACTATTAAACGAAAACTATTGCTTATTTTAAAATGGTAACATTTGATATAGCGTTGTCACAGTTTATATGAGTTGCTATTTTAAATCACGATATTTATCTGTTGCCTTTAACATATCCTAAATAATTAAATTATTTTAATTAAAAAATTTTAATTAATTTTTTGTTAATTAAATTATTTCTAATTAATTTTTTTAATTAAATTTCTATTTATTTTTTTTAATTAAATTTTTTTATTTAAATTTTTTAATGTTACTTTTTTAATTTCAATTGTGATTCACTCAACATATATATTAGGTATAATAATAGTTTCTAGTGTTTTTCCTTTTTTTAGACAACCTAGTTTATAGTTTTAACAAATAATATATTGATATCTTTGTAGTGAGTATGATGATACCCTTAGTAGGAGGACTAAAAGAGGAAAGTGGGGGAAGGTCAAAATTCAAAGTCAAGAATTTAGTGAATGTCTAATTTTGAAGTAGGACGCAAGAATAAAAAGAACACTCTTAGTTCTGGTGTGAGACAACCTGAAAAGGCTAGTCAAAATAAGATGACAATGGATACATCTATAGGTAAAAACAAAGAGCAACCTCAAAATAAGATAGCACAACAGGTCATTAAAGAGTTTAGAGTAAAGATACAAGTCATTAAAAGATCTTTGCTTGATGTTCATGCCAAACAAAAATCACAAAAAAAGAGAATAGCAGAAAAGGTGAGTTCGAAGAGGGTTCAAAATGGGGGAAATGAAAAAGAAAATACGAAAGTAGAATCTGTAAAGAGGACAAGAGTAGAAGAAAATAAGATAAGTGGAAAGGAGAAAATGAAAAAAAATAATGATTGAAGATGGTGAGTCAATGATAGAAAAAAAGAGTACTACTAAGAAGGAACAAGCAATTGGATTTTGTAGATCAAGGCTAATTGGTGAGTTTCTTAAAAAAATGGAGATAAAGCTAAACAAGATGAGGAAGAAGAAAATTTGCATGAAGGGGAACAATTTCAAAATTAAAAAGATGTTGAAGGACATGTTGAAGAGGATGAGAACCTAGATGAAAGTAATTAATCAATTTTATTTATTTATTTATTTCATCATTTAATTTTTAACTCACTCAATTTTAATGTGAATATAGGCACAAGTAAGAAAAGAACCCGATGGCAAACTCAATGTTTACAAATACATGCAAGAAATATTCAAGAAAGACCTGAAATTATATTGGATAGAGATGAAGAGCCTATTGGACCCAATGACAAAGTTGTCTCTGACCTTAGTTATTTTCTTGGAACCATAGCAAGGAATTCAAACTTTTGTCCTCTTATTTATACAAATTTCAAGGCTTTGATCAAAGATCACAAGGAGCATATATGGAAATATGTTATGGTATTTGAACAAACTTTTATCTTTCAGTGAATTATTAAATATTTATGAGATGTCAATAATCATATTGTCCCTCTTTTTAAGGATAAATTCATTATTCCTGTTAAAGGAGAGAAAGCGGTATTTAGCCGAATAAATGATTCATGGAGACGTTACAAGTGTTATATCAAGAGACTACATTTTCTGAAATATTCCACTTCAAAAGAAAAATTAAAACATCATCCATTGTCTATTCCTAAAGATCATTTCAAGCAATTGATAACCTATTGGAAGAATGATACTATCTAGGTATATAAATTCAGTAGCTCTTTATTTTTGTTTTCTAGTTATTCTGCTTAGAATTATATTTATTTGTCTTGATAGTTGTGAATACTATGTATGGAGGTTTGTGAGGATAGATTAAAAACTAGTTAGATTATTAATTATCCTTAAAATGTAGAAATAATTTATTTGTCTTAATATCTCTATTCTATTCAAAATTGTTTGTATTTTCATCTTACTTTACTTTTTTTCTCTCTCCAACATATACAGAATTAGTAAAAACAATGCAATTAATAGGACTAAGCTAAAGTATATGCATCGCATGGGGCCAATAACTTTGCTAGAGTTTGAGCTCAATTGGTATTGTATTATTTGCTTATGTCTCATTTTGTACATTTAATACTTGTCATTAATATATTTTACTATTCTTTTTCAATTTTAATTTAATAGAGTGTTGAGAAAAAGCCTGGAGAAGAGGTCAGTAGAGCTTAAATGTTTATTAAAACCTGTCAAGGTCGAAAAGGAAAAGTAGTGGATGAAGAAACATTAGATGTTATTGTAAGTTTATTTGTATTTATAAAATGTCTAAAATTTTCATCATTGGCTGATAACATTGATTTCTTTGTAGTCTAAGCTGAAAAGTTCAATTCAAAACTCAAATGAAACTATGAAACAAACATTTGAATAATTTTTTGAAAAAGAAAAACTTGGATGGGTTCGTTGCTATGGAAGGACTATGACACCGAAACTATTGAAAACAAAAATCAAGAAACTAATGCTATTCAAAAGGAACATGTTATTGAGATGCATTGTATGGAAAAGAAGATTGAAGGTTTAGAGGCAATGATGAAATTCATGCTTTGACAACAAAATCCTGATATGGATAAGGAGGATATAGATCAAATGATGGTATAGGTTTTAGGCAAACCAAGTAGTGCAGTTGGTCCATATTCCTCTGCTTCAATTCATGTTCCTTATTATGATAAAGTAATTTTAACCTTTAAGTTTATAAAATCATTTATGATTATATTTTTTAGTTATTATAGATTAATCAAACATGATTCTCATTGCGTATTTTTTACATATTTATAGGTTGCATCTGAAGATAATCTTGAAGAAGAAAATGATAATGACTAACCTGATTGCAAAACAATGAAGAAAAAACAATTTAGAACTTTGTTTTAATTTCAGCAAAAAATTATATGTTATGCATTACAAATGAATTTTATGCTATGTTTATGGATTTATTTCTCTCAGGGGATTTTTCAGTTGGAAAGTTACAAATTTAGCAGATTAATGACTATTATATATATTGATCAATATAATCAATTTTGTTACATGTATTTTTTTTTCTCTTTGAAGATTAAACTTTAATTAATCTAAAATTTATAATATTTTTTATTTTTTTACATGTTTTAATCTCTTAAATTTTAAATAAAATATACATTTTGACTTTTAAATTATTTTTTTAGACATTAATATTGCCTAAAAGGTTAAAATATTTAGAACACTATAGTTTAATTGGAATGACCACATTTAAATAATTGTGGTTTAAAAATAAAACAATGAAAAAAAAAATGTTGCCTAAGAAGTATCAATAAAAAGTGTTGCCTAATAAGTACGAATAAAATCGTGGTATAAACGTTTATAAAAAAATCGTTGCCTATTGTAATATGTTAAGGTAACGATTATAAATAAAAGCGTTGTCTTAGGAAAAAAACCGTTGCCTTTAAGCAAAGTCCACGGCTGCATACTCCACGGCTAGAAATTTGTTGTCAAACTGTTGCCTAAAGTTTAAGCAATGATTTTTTTAATTTTAAACAATGGTTTTTTAATTGTTGTTTAAGGTTAAAATTGGTGTAGTGCATTGATAGAGTTGTGATTTTACTTAATTATAAATGCTAACAAGAGTTCTAACGTATTCTTAGGATGTTAATTTAACATAATTAAGCTTAAATCATATTTTTAGGAATTTAGAACCATAAATTAAAATTTGTACAAAATACAACACAAAAACAGTATTTTATGTTACTGACAGTTTGAAGTATGTTTACGGTTTTATTTATATCTTTTGCTACAAACCTCCAAAAATTGTGATTTCGGTGGTATTAGAAACTAGACTTAACAAGCTTTCTATAGGAAGTCGGACCGCACGATTTGGAATAGAATTAGATTTTTTGCGCGTGTCTAAAGTTCGCTGACCTGTAGCTGACTCAGATGACGAGTTCCTCTCAAGTTATGGGCCCTCTACAATTTGACAAAGGCCCCTAAATTCATTGTAACAATTCTGTAGTATATATAGATGATTAACCAATGTAATTAAGTGAGATTTGGCATTTAGAGCAATCAGTATGTCAAGTTGTCTAAGTGAGTTTTGAATGTTAGAAGTGAGATTTTGTGGTGTCGTTAAAAGGGAATTTAGTAGATCCCTCGAAGGTGGAACCATTGCTTCAATGGGAACGCCATAAGATAGTGACAGAGGTTAGGAGTTTCGTGGGATTAGTGAGTGATGAGCACTAGTCACAAGGTGTTAACAAAAATCTTTTAGTTCCCCTAAGTGTAGTATAGAGGTTACCTCAAGTATCAATCCAGGGAGTACAAGATGAAAATTGCTTTGTTCACTAGTTAAAAGACATCTACAAGTTAATTTGGGGGTTTTTGGATATAAGAAATCAAAGATAGAAAATGTAAAGTAAGGACTAAAATATGAATGAATTGAATAAAGCAAAAACTAGAATAGTACTAGAATTGAAAATTGATGTTAATGAATGAAAATAGATTAAAGAATGTGATTGTAAAAACTAGAAATGGAAATAAAATATAAGCAGTATTTAAGCTAAAGATGAAAAACTAAATTGAAAATTGAATATAGAAAATAGAATAATACAGTTATTTGTGATTGATCAAAGTTATGGTGGAGATAGTAAAGGAAAATTATCATAATCTTTATGTTTATATAGCTATTTAAAGGTAAATGCTGAATCACATGAATATTAACCATAGAAAAATAAATATGAATTGTTTTGATTGGTCAATTTTTTTTAATCACGTTGCGTAAACTAACTATTACCCATTTTTTTCACAAATTAGAATCGGGAAAAATTATACATTAAATTACAAAAGTCATGAAACTTGATCAAAGATGGATGTCATAAAGAAAGGACCAATTTGGTATTATAACTGAAGAATTCAGAAATGGTGTTGTTAGTTTAATTCAAGTAGCTATAAGAGACCCGTAATTTGTTGATGAAATAGGGCGCATTCCTTGTCCATGTGGAAAATGTGGGAATCGTTATTGGGATATATCATTTAATGTGGAGAAATATTTGTATCGCCATGGATTTATGGATGGTTACACAAATTTGACCCTTCATAAATTGGACCCTTCATGATAAGAAAAGATGGACATATGGTGTATCAACGTCTTTTACCCAAGATTGTGTTTCAGAGAATAGAAATGCATATGCTGATATGGTTATGGATACTGCTTATATTAAATTAAATCCAAAACTATCAGAAGTAGAAGAGGACCCAAATCCATCAGCTAAATCTTTTTTTAACTTATTGAAGGATGTTGATGAACCTTTATGGAATGGTTGTAAGAATCATACAAAGTTATCAACTGTAACACAACTCTTAAATTTGAAGTCAGAGTTTAACATGAGTGTTAGTTGTTATGATTGAATGATTACTATAATCAAAAGCATGCTTTAGTTGATGATTAGTTGATGTAGTGCTTTTAAGTTCATATACTACTTTTCAGTTGATGTAGTGCTTTTAAGTTCATATACTACTTTTTAGTTTATGTAGTTCTTTTAAGTTGATATACTACTTTTTGGTTGAACATTATTTCAGTTATGTTATAAATGTTTGAACGATTACTGTTATTATGTTTGAACAAATATTTTGCTTATTGAAAGTTGATAAGATTTAGTATTTTTAAAGTATTTTATTATTTCTTTTGCATAAAAATATGTAGCTTTTATAATTATTTTAATAATAAACATGTGATATTAGAATTGTAACAAAACAGTGAAGGATTTGCGACAAATTTATTAGAAAATACATAAAAAATTTGCTACAGATTAGAGAGGGAATAGCTACTATTTAATGAAGATGGTGAATTAGCAAATGAATATTTACGAGAGAATAGCTACAAAGCAATGATAGTAAAGTTGAGAAACATTAGCTACGTATTAGTTAGGGATAATTTGCGATGAAATAGTTATAAAATAGCTAGAACAATGTTGCGAGGAATTAAGTATCAATTAGCGACAGATAAATTGCGACAGAATAGCTACTAAATAGCGAGAAAAAATTATAAGAATTTAATTTTAAGATAGCGAGAAATTGGATAATCAATTAGCTAGGAAAATATAAAATTTTTTAACCAAAATTAGCGAGATATTAGCAACATATTGCCAACCAAATTTGCTGCAAAATAGTAACAAAATATATTTCTCACTAATTAGCTACCTGTATTTAGCTACGAAAAATATCTTAATTAATCTGTAGCTAATCTATCGCAACAAATTTTAACGAAAAATTAGTGAAAAATTAGCTAAGAAATGTTCCGTAGCTAATGTATAAATTTCTTGTAGTGGGGTGACTTGGTTTTTCTAGTCTTCGGTTTGTAATGTAAGGGTTAATAATCAAAGAAATGGATAAATATGGGCTCAAAGGGGTAACAAGTGGTAATAGTGTAAGGTAGGATGTATTTGGCTAGTGGTTGAGACAAAGATGGCCTAGATAATTTTCAAGAGAAGATATAATCAGGATAATTTACTCAGAATATAATCAAATTCTAAAACATTTAAACATTTGGAATGAATCATACAACAAGGAAATAGCTCAAATCTCACAGGTTAAATATTTCTCTTATGCTGGAATCACTCATACTTTAACTATGGAAACTTCTCTGAATTCAAAAATCATCACACCATCATTCATTTCTTTAAATAAATATTAGAGTGGATGTTACTATAAATTATAATTTGCAGCTCATTTTTAGAAAATCTTTTTGAAAACTTGTGTTGGACATAAATACTGTAATGCATATTCTTAACTCTGCACAAGAATTAGCAATTGAAAAAGCTGATTTTCATAAATTATTTCAGCCAAAACAGAGGAAATGTCTTGAAATTTGATTTTTAGAGCCCCCTAAATATCCCATTGATGTAACTTGATTTTTACTTGTAAATAAATGCTAAAATAGGTTCACACATGTTTATAATGTCTTAAAATAACTTAATTAAGCAAGAAATATAATTTTAGGAATTAATAAACTAAGATCAAAATTTGTATAAATACTATATTTATACAATATAATTTTCTACTATACAACCTGACATAGATTTGCTGTTTGATTTATATTTTTCTCTACAGGCATCCAAAAATCATGATTCTTGTTGCATTAGAAACTTAACTCATCAAGCTTTTTAAGGAAAGTTGAATCACTCAATTTGGATGAGAATTGGATTTTTGGAGCGTATTTAAAATGGAGCTTATAGTGGCTGTAGTGCTTAATTGTATTGCCTCGTTATGGGCTATCTCAAGTAGTGTAGGGCTCATCCATTAATTCTAACACTTCTGTAATATAAATTCTTGATTATGCAATGTAATTATAGAGATTTGGCATAGAGAACATTGTAATCAAAGCGTTCAAACTTTCATCACATGGCTCTCTCCAAGTTAGTTAATTCGATTAGAGCTTTCACTTGCATTCTTGTGTTTTTCATTCAATGAAGCCTTTGTCCATTCGTGTTCTTCTGTTCTCATGCCTCTTCTCAGTTTTCTTTCATTTCTTTTTAGTTTCATTCATGGTTTAATCTTTACTTTTCAATCTGAAATTAATGTTGGAAGTTTTAATGGTTAACAATGTCTAGAGTCAATTTCTCTCTTTGGTTTACTTTGTAATTTGCTTCTTAGTTAAGAGTGAACGCAAAGTTGTGATTACTCACACTGTATAAATGAATGCTTGATTGTTCTAATTGAGTTTTCAAAATAGAGAGAAGGTTGATAGCTAAGATTGGCTTGAGTCTTGTAACTCTCCTGCATGATTTCGGGTTTGCACTTTAAATTCTGCATTTAAGTTTTCAACACTTTAATTTCTTGCTTGAGTGAATTTTAACTTTGTATTGAGTAGTTCTTTGGAGATTTTATGATTCATAATTGGAGAGGAAGGATTTCTTGGTATTTTCTTGAAAGTATAAGGCACTTGAATGTCTTTTAAGAGAGTGTGGTGTAGGGGAACTTACATGATGCACTTTAGCCTTCTACTTTTAAGTTGATTGAGCACCTTTAATCTGATTTTGAGTCATAGAATTCCAAGTAGATAGTTTACTTGCTTTCCTTTAAATTTTGCACTATAGCTTATCTTTAAATTGTTTACAAATCAACCTTTAATTCTACTACAATTTAGTTTTGGCACATTTCAGTTTTCCAGAATTGCATAACTAATGTTCTTATTTTGGTCATGTTCTTATTTTGGTTAGTTTTCCAGATTTGAGTTATCATTCAAATTCCAATTATTTTGATTCTTAGTTTTGCATCTCATAGCATTTCAATTCTAGGTTTAGTTTAATTCAATTCACCATTCATGTTCTGCATAATTTCCAGTTTAGATTCATCCATTGATTTAGAATAAGAAATTTCATTCTACCTTACAATTTACATTCCAAAATTCATTGTGTTAGTCAATTTTACAATTGTTGATTCAATCTATATTTCATTCCAGTAACCAAAACCCCCATATTGCTAGTACTTAACATACTGCATTGAATTTACAGCATTCATTCATCATTGCCACATTACTCAAGTGCATCCATTAAACATAATCATTCATTACACTCCTGCATAATTCATATCAATTATCCTATCAAATTCAATTCTCATTCATTAAATCCATAATTCATTTGAAAAGAGAAAATCAAATCCAGATCAACTCATTTATATCATTTCACCTTGCATTTCAATAGCTATTATAACATTCATTAATCCATCAATTCATCCACATTTTCACCTCATTATAACATTGATTTAGCTTTTAATAAAATACCAAAAACATTTCATTCACTTACGTGCATTAGAGACAGTAGCTATTGCATCCATTCTTCATTTTTATATCATTCATTCATTTTAGTAGGCATAAATACATAACTCTGCATTAATTCTGTCCTATAATTTTGAATTCTAACCTCATTGTATAAAAACATTGCATAACATTCATTTTCCCAATCTTTTCATTGCATTCATTGCTACATTAAGAGCCTACATTTTCACTGCTCCTAGGATTTGACATTTTGGTTATTCCTATACTACATTAAAGGGGAAACCAATTATTTGAGGCAAGAAAAAGCGGCTGAAAATCTTGTTTATCAAATTGGCATTGTTTTCGAGGAGCACAAGGCCTTAATCTAGCTCATTCATTCATTTTGCATTTTGCACAATCATTTAGGATAGTCACTGCATTAGCATCTTCATTTGCATACAAAAATCTATGTTGTATTAACCTTTACTATAGTTAAGTTTTTGGCTTCTTTGGAGTTCAAGCATTAAATGACCAGGTCATCTAGGGAAGATCTACTCCCATTTGACCCTGAGATTTCTAAAAAATTGTGGAAGGGTACTGGACAGAAGCTGCCTAAGGTGGTCTAGTCACAACAAGAAACAGAAAAATAAAACACAATTGAGAACTCAAGCCCACACTAGATTAAACAAAACATGGGTTCTCACTAGTTAGAGAAGACCTTGAAAGAGTTGGCTGCCTCTATTGAACATTACCAGCCTCTTTGCATTCAAGTGCCTCAACCTTAAAAAGGCATGGCTAGGTACAAATTGAAGTCTGGTTTTATACACCTGTTGCCCAAGTTCCATGACCTGGATGGGGAAGATCCACACAAGCACTTGATGGAGTTCCATGTAGTATGCTCTACAATGAGGCCAACTGATGTGCTTGAGGACTATGTCAAAATGAAGGCCTTTTCATTTTCCTTGTGTGATGTAGCTAAAGACTGGTTGTACTTCAAACCCACTCCAATCAATACTTCGCCAGAAACGAAGAGGAACAGTTGCAATCCAAAAAGTGATAAGTGGCATTTGGCAACTGTAGGGAGAATCATTGTATGAATACTAGGAGAGATTTAACAAGTTTTGTGCCACATGTCCCAACCATCAGATCAATGAGCAGCTGCTCATTCAATATTTCTATGATAGATTTATGGCAATGGAGAGAAATATGATAGATGCAGCTAGTGGAGGGGCATTGCTGGATAAAACACCTACAACAACGAGGTATTTGATTTCCAATATGGCTGAAAACTCCCAATTATTTAACTCCAGGCAAAGCACAAGGACAGTTCATGAAATTAGCCAAGGAACAATAGCTTCTCAAGACACCAAAAGGCTGGAAAATAAGCTAACCGAGATTGCATCTTTAGTGAGGCAATTAGCCATTACACAATAGCCAATCATTAACACTCTTGAGCTTAAGAACTGTGGCATCTGTGCAGCTGTTGATCACTACACTAATTCATGCCTTTAGCTCCAAGAAACCAACTCAATTGAAATAGTTGCAGCCATGTACCCTAGGCAGGTTCCATTTTTGAAACAAGTGCAACCACCAATGCAATTCAATCAGCAGCACTATCATCCTTACTCACCCACATATAGCCCTAGTTGGAGAGATCATCATAATCTAAGATATGGAGCACTTGCAGGCTAGCCTATCCAGCATCAGCAGCCACGACAATACACTCAGCAACACCAGTAGTAGTACCAGCAACAACCAAGGCCTCAATCTTATAGGAATCAACCAAACCAGCACCTGCAGCCACTATAGCAGCCAATGGTGCAACAATCTCAAAATTCTAACTTGGAAGATTTGGTGAAAACTATGGCTTGAAGTATGCAAAATATAGCAGCTGATATAAATTATATGAGCATACAAATTGGACAACTTTCAATAGAATTGAATGTGTTAAAATAACAAGGGTCCAATGCACCTATGTCACACTATACAATAGAAAAATATACTGTATGAATAAAGTATTTTACATAGTTTTTAATCTTGGCTTATAAATTTCTAAAAATCTATTTCTTGCTTAATTAAGTTAATTTAAGACATTATAAACATGTGTGGACCTATTTTAGTATTTATTTGCAAGTAAAAATCAAGTTTAATTAGAGAGATCATCCAAATATGAGGTATGGACTACCACAACCACAATAGTAGAAATTCCAACTCCAGCACCTCTTTTTCACAATTCATATTGGTCAAAGTTTCCTCCATTTAGACCTCTAATGATCAAAACATGCATGAAAGCGAGTTTGTCAGGCTCACTCCAAATAGATTCCCTCAACAAATAAGATGTAGTAATAGTGGGAACCAAAGTATCAATCCGTGGAAGTAATGAGTATAGAAAAATGAGAAATGTGTGGTTCAAATGAGGGAAAAATGAATGAAATGCAACCTAAAATCAAAACAAAACTATTAATGATCCTAAATGGGGTTAATAAACTATATGCAATGAATATGGATGAAAAACAGAATGCTAAACAAAACAAAAAATGCAAAACAGTACAGCAGCCACAAAATTAACCAAAACCAAAATCAACTCAAGGCTAAAACAAGGTGCTCTCGGTCAAGTGCAATGAAATGGATGAATGTGTGCACCAATAATGGTCCAATATGGTTTATATGGTGTGAGAATGCAGTGGTAAAAATAATGGTGCAGAAAATATGGATAGAACTATGAGATGACCGAGAATGGCATAAAAATGGCTAGTTTAAGAGAAGTTGGTCAAAATAGTGAAACAGCTGCACAAAATGTTAGTAAACACAAAAAAAAACAACTTTAACAAAGCTGTGACTAGTAAAATATGTACAGAAAATGAAGTTGACCGAGTCACAATATTTCTAGCTAAGTTTGGTGCACCAAGTGGCACACCTCGGTCAAAATGAAACTGTTTATGATTTTTAAATTTCTGGCTGGACAGATGTGTTCAAATGGATGAAAGATGGATGCTGTAAAATTCTTGGTCGAGCAAAAATGACAATGGTCAAGTCAAAGTTCAAAATCTCTGTCTGGCCGAGCCAAAACTAGCCAAAAACTAGCCTGAATTGGGGTGTCTCGGTCAAGTCACAGTTCCGGTGATTTTTGTTCGGTCAAGAATCTTAGGGTAGACTGGAAATATATGGTTGGTCGAGGGAAATGTGGTTATTTTTGTGTTTTAAGGTCTAAAAATGGATGATGACCGTGTAGGTGGTGTTTCGGTGTGCGGGTGGTGCGGTTTGTGGCTCAAATTCTGACCTAGTCTATACCTACCTCACTACTAGAAAAAGGTCTTTTTACGTTGGTTATATTAGACATTTAACGTCGGTTAACGTAACGTCGTTGAATCAGACGACGTTAAATTTAACGTCGGTTAAAGGAACAACCGACATTATATCCTAAACTTTCAACGTCGGTCATTTAAATAATCGACGTTGAAAGTTTAGGATATAAATCATTTAGAACAACCTAAATAGAACGCAAAAAACCATTACCACAACACATCACGAAATCCAAATCACCGACAAATTCCAAATTAACGTAAAAGCACAGATCTGGAACGGTCTAAAAAGAAACAAGAACAAAAGAAAGGTTACCTTACGAAGAGGACTATCTTTGGGGAGAAAGGCTCCAATCGTTTTCCTGTACACTTCGCAAGTGGAGAAATGGATAAGGCGCTTGTTATTCTCTGAACAGTATATCACCTACAAAGAACGAAACGACGTCAAATCGAAAGCAAATCTTTAAGATTTGAAATTCGAATCGAAACATAATCGGAAGAAGAAGAGTACCACGGGGAGCGCGTCGATGAAATTGCTGTAAATGGTGTCGAGCGGGCGCGTGTTGTAATCATTTAGAACAGATAGACAACCTGGAACCTTCCTTTTTCTAACTAATCTTAGAACATTATGATAATGTGGTTTACACATAATAGGAACTGAAAAACTACCAAAGGGACAAACTTTACTGAGCAGTCACTGCAAAAGGAAAAAAATCGCGAGAGAGGGAGATAGGGGCTAAACCCTTACCAGTAGGCGGCGAACCACGAATATCCTCGACGGCAACAAGCAGAGAAGACCCAAACAACCACTGGCGGCGGTGGTGGCGGTGGCGACGGTGGTGGCAGTAGAAGAGGGAAGAGGGACTCGCGAGAAAGGGAGAAACAATTAAAAGCGCGCAACAAAATAGAAGAGATCGCGCTGCTGGGAGTTTTGAAATAATAATCATCAACGTCGGTTACTAAATAAAACAACGTTAAATCAATATACAACGTCGGTTATAATACCAAACGACGTTGATACTCAAACTATCAACGTCGTTTAAATAAATAACCGACATTGTAATATTTTCGACAACGGTTGTATTTGTAACCGACGTGGAAATGTAGTTATATTTACAACTTTGCCACCGCGTGTAAAACAACGTCGGTTATATTTACAACCAACGTTGTTATATGACTTTGAATCCCCTTTTTCTAGTAGTGCCTAGTCCAAACCTGAAACCAGTGGTAAATGAATGATAATGATATATGAATGAATGCACCAATGTATATTTTTGGTTTTTCTATTTTTGAGGGGGATTTTGTTGGAAATAAAGTGAAGTGCAATGAATGAAAATGGCCTAAATCTAACCTAAACTAATGCATGAATCAAAACAGTAGCAAGGCTCATAAAACTACACTAGAAAAGCATTTAAAGAAAGTTATAAATCTACCTAGCGTGACTTAGCAAGCTAATCCGTGTTGGTTTGGGAGTGCTACAACCTCAAACTAGTGTAACCCATGGCTAGGCCCCAATTAACCTATCCCTTGGAAGACATCCAAGTAGTTCACACTAAGTTCTTGGTCCGAAAGACTCCTCCCTAGTCCCCAACACAAACGCGCAAGCAAGACAAGCTCCAAAGCAATTAAAGAAAGCTCATAAAATCACTACACTAGGCGCACGAAATTTTAAAGGAAAGCAACCAAACGCAAATCCTAAAGAGATGTGGCAACGTGCCTAAAGCCAATCTTAAATCTTAAAATTCCTTGACATTGTAAAACCTAAAACAGATTAGGATTTACCATTAAAATTTTCAAGCAATCCCCTCCAATCGGTGGGCAGGTTTTCACAAGTTAAGGCAAATCAAGAAATCAAGACTAAGAGTTGTTAAGCCCGCAACACCACATTCTTTTATCTTTGTTCGGTGTAAAATCTATCTAAAGCATTCAAGAATTAAAAGAAAGCATGTAAACTGTGGAGGAGAACATAATTCAGACCAAACGCAAGAAGATCAATGGAAGAAATGGAGTGAAAACACATACACACATGAGAACACAATGTGCGCGCAAGGAGAAAAACACACCATGGTTGAGAGAGAATTGAGAGTAAACACGAGCTCCTGCATTCAGATCTGAACTAATGATTCAACTTCACACCTAATACATTGAATTTTTACATTATATACTCAAGTACAATTTAATTACAATGCACACAGATGTAGCTAATCTAATTACAAAGAAGTGAAAACGCTTGGGACGCGCCAGCACACATTTTCTGCACCTCAGCGAACTTGAAACGTGAATAACTTACTCTTTTTAGATTCAATTTCGATGATTCAAGTTCCTACTGAAAGCTCTGTGTGTTAAATTTGAAACTCCACCGTTCTTGCTTGATTTGGTATTGTGGCGTGTTTTCTATAATTCAAACACTCGCACATGTTTACTGGGCCAATCCGGCCTGGTGAACCCCACTTCATAAATTTATATAAAATTCAAATCTGATCCAAATTAAGTGATTTTAGTGCCCAATTGAAGCCCATTGAATTAGCTAATCAGCACAACAAGTTTCATCCAAATCAGAGATCAATTGACTTCTGGAGCCCAATTTAATCACAAGAGACTCATGAGACGCGTGAGCTGAACTTGAGCTACACTCGTGCCAACTTCAAACATGCGTGGAAGCTTCAATTCTTGTCCAAATCACACGCTTCAAATTTTGGATTAAAGCTGCACGTGTCTATTTTAATCTGCAACCACAATCAATAATTTTGGATCTCTGTAGAAATTACAATAAATAAAACAGTGAACTATGTCAGTTTCGGGTTAGAATAAAACAATGCTTAATTTACTGTTTTTATGCACTTTTTTGTGTTAAGGCCTCAAAAGGTTCAATAACTCAAATATAGTTTAATTTATCTTTGTTAACAACTTATAAACATTAAGATAACATAATTAGATAAATAAAATAGGATAAAAATGAGTCTCATCAATCCAGCCATTGCAGTAGCTAGTGGTGCAGTCAAATACAGGTCCATCAATGGAAGAAATGATGAAACAACAGAATATGGCAACTACTATCCATCATTTAAAAACTCAAATTAGCCAGATATCAACAAATTTAAATGTCATGAAGCAACAAGGATACAGTGCATTTTCCTCTCAGTCAGCTGTAAAACCAAAAGGGAGTGTAAATGTTATTACTTTGAGAAGTGGAAGGGAGCTTCCCACCACACCAGAACCCGTAGCCCCTCCAACACAAAACAACAATCTGGATAATAAAAAAAGGGAATAAAATGATAAGCCAATCTAGCCAAAAGTGCCTCTACCATTTCCATCAAAAAATGTTGTGCTTAAGAAGAAAGTGATGGACCAACAACTACTGGATGTGTTCAAGAAGGTTGAGATTAATATACCCTTGTTGGATGCTATCAAAAAAATTCCTAAATACGCAAAATTTCTGAAAGACCTATGCACATACAAGAAGAATTTAAGGAAAAAAATTCTTCAAGTTGTCTCCATTTTATTTAAGTTATCCCGGCCTAGAAAGTGTGATGATCTGGGATCATTCTCTATCCCTTGCACCATTGGTGAATTAACCTTTGCAAATGCCTTACTAGACCTTGGTGCATCCATAAATGTCATGCCTAAAGCTATATATAAAATGTTACATTTGGGAGACCTGAAACCAAACAATGTAGTTATTCAATTAGCCAACAAAAGCAGTGCACAACCATTGGGAATTCTTGAAGATGTGTTGGTTAAGGTCAACCAATTAATTTTTCCAACTGACTTCTATATTTTGGTTATGGAGGAGGAGAATTCAGCACTCTAGTCAACTTTAATTCTTGGGGGAGCATTTCTAATGACAACAAAGACCAAGATTGAAGTCCATACAGGGACATTAACTATGGGATTTGGTGATGATATCGTAAACTTCAATTTGATGCAATGAAACATCTAATTGAGAATCATTCCATCTTGTATAATGTATAGAAGTATATTTAGGAATAAATAACATTGTAGATGATGAACCTGTCTTACTTAAACCATGCTTTGAACCTGAACCAGTTTTCACATGTAATAGGCAGTTTGCAAACATAAATGAAATAGAAACCCTAAATATCACTTTTACTAGTTGTTTTGCAAAAAAAGAAGAAACTAAAAAGGAGAAACCAATTGCACAGCATGGAGGAGAAAAACAACAATCAACAATGGAGTTAAAGTCGTTTCCTACACATTTAAAATATGTCTATTTTCACACTAATTTACAACAACACAGTCATCATTTCAAGCACCTTGACTAAGGAAGAAGAAGGTAAATTAATTTTCATTCTGCAGAAAAAAAAAAAAAAACTATTGGTTGGAGTTTGGATGACATCCCTAGAATAAGTCTAGCCACATGTATTCATAGAATATTATTAAACAATGAGGTCAAACCTATAAGACAACCTCAAAGAAGATTGAATCCTACCATTGTTGAAGAGGTAAAGAAGGAGGTAACTAAATTATTGAAAGTTGGAATAATCTATCCAATTTTAGACAGTACATGGGTATCTCTAGTCCAAGTAGTGCCAAAGAAATTAGGAACAAAATTGATTCAAACTCAAGAAAAATAAATGCTTTTTCTTTGAAAGTGGAGAGTGTGTCTAGATTATAGAAAGTTGAACCATGCAACAAGAAAAAATCACTTTCCATTACCTTTCATTGATCAAATGTTAGAGAGATTGACAGGTAAGTCACATTATTGTTTTCTTGATGGTTTTTTAGGATACATGTAAATTTATATAACACTCGAGGATCAACATAAGAGCACATTTACATGTCCATTTGGTACTTTTTCTATACAAGAATGTCTTTCAATTTATGTAATTCACTTGCTACATTTCAAAGGTGTATGGTAAGCATATCCTCTAATTTTATTGAAGAATGCATGAGTTGTCCTCCATTAATTGCCATGATAAAATTTTCTCCTTTAGATATTGATAAGTACTCAACCCTTAAAGAGGCTAAGCTTAGGTACCAAACTATATATAATAAGAAAACACAAGAAGACGGGTTGAATTGTGCTTCAATAGATTTTTAATAGATTGTCTATCTTAACAAATTTTAAATGGTAGACTAAGGATCTAATTGTGTGTTCAGATGACAAAATGAACAAATAAGGGTTTTCAAAGTGTTAAACATAGTCCAAGGTTAGTGAACTAGATGAGGAACAAAATGTAAAGGAACTCATATATTTATACTAGTACATATCAATGTGAAACTATGTCCAATTCTTGACAGCACACCATCTTCCATTAGCAGACCAATACTATAACAAAGGTTTACTTTAGAAGCTTCTCCAAACTCGTACAATCACACAATCATTCTTTTAGTAGAAATCTCTTATAATAGATGTAACACAAGTTTTTTTTTAAAAATTTCTCCAAACTCTTGAAAATACATGAGTATTGTTTAAACAAACAATTTACTCATGACTTATACACAACAGCAATATATATAAAGATCAGTGTTTTCCACACTAAGGTTTTTCTTTAGGTTTAGTATAAACATCTCTATGTGTTTGGCTTAACAAGACTAAATAACTCTTAGCATTTGAAATGAAGTATAGAGTTAAACTCTTTTAAAAAAAATAAAAAAATTAAAAAATAAAGTATTTTCTCAACAAGAGCATTTTTTTTTTCTTATGCACTATAACTCTATCTTCACTCATTTTTCTCTTCACTATATAGGTTTACAAAAAATATTCTTTGAAGTTATAATATTTCTAGTTGTTATCTTATTTTTTTCTTCCTCCTCTTAGCTTTTGTCTTCATTTATTCTTTGTCTAAAGGAACATTATCATACTTTTAAAGATCTTCCATTATATCCATTAGATACATTGTTTATGACAATTTATAATAATTAAATATTTGAAATTCTTTCTTGAATAGTTTAAGCATTATATATTTATAGTGCCTGTAATTTTCTTTCATCAAAATATCACTGTTGTTTGTGACAGGGAGTAAGTTATGCTGACACAAGATGTTTTTCATATTTTTCATGTGTCCTTTTTTTTAGAGTGTGTCTTTTGATGTATTGACTTGAGATATGTCTTTTAAAACTTGAACATTAAGTATGGATTGTTTGTTTATAATATTTTATTTTTAAAAAATATTCTCTACAAAGAAAAATAAATAAATCAAATACATTTTTTTTAAGAAATATTCGTAAAAATGTAATTAGATTATAATGTTAATAAATTAGAACATTGTTGAAGAGTATGTTTAAAAATATCATATTATCCCAATAGATTATGATTTATCTTAAAATAATTTTTAAAATTTGTTTTCAAGTACTAAAGAAACATTTATAAATGAAATTGAATCAGTACAAATTTGAATCTATAACTTTATTTATTTTATTTATCATCATAGTTAAATAATAATTCAACTAAATTTTGGATATTATTTTATTGTTTGAAAATTTAAAAAAATTATATAATTATTTTTTTTATGAATGATGAATAATTCAAGTGGAATTGAGTTTCACTACATAGAATCATGAGCACAAGAAACAAAAGTGGAATTGTTCAAATCTTTATGATGATTTAACAAGTTTACGACCAAATGCATGCCACAAATATCTTTTGATCCAATCAAAACATTCACTTGGCTTCGCGCCACCACGTGCTTCATATTATTCTTTTTTATGATTAAATAATTATTTTTCTCTGAACTTGTAATTCAGTACTTGGTATTTTAGACTTTCGACACTTACATAAACCCTATTCATTCTCACATTCTCCAACTCACTATTTTTTTCACCCCATCAGCATATACAGCGGACTTTATCAAAATCGGGGCAGTGAAACTGGCGGGCAGGTTCAGTTCAGTCTGATGTATTTGTTAAAAAAACATATGACAATTTAATCTTGTTTAAATTTTAAATAATGATTGTAATTTTTGTTTAATTTTATTCTCTATTATACTAGCGGATTATCAAATAATTTTAACATATAGTTTAAAAAAATTTAACTTATATAATAAAATTAAATATATAAATTATAATATATATATATATATATATTAGATTTTTTGGATCACATATTTATTATTTAAATGTGTTAGAGTCATTATTTAATTTGCCAAAATTATAAAGTGGTCTACTTAATATTAACTTTATGGCTAAGGGTATAATTGTCATGAAAAATTAATTGTGTGGATAATATTTTGTTTTTGATGAGGGGCCAAATTTAGAATAATCATAATAATGTACGTAATCTTAAATAAGTTACGTAGTCTATATAAGGAGTAGGGTTTTCTATTTTTCAAGTCTTCTCCATCAGATGAGAAAAACATAAAAGGGAAACATACGGCTCTACACACACCCACGGTCACTATCATTGTTTTCACTCTCCCAATGGCGGCCAATACAGGTACGCTTCCACATCCTTGTTTCATCATGAATGAGGTATATGTTTCTAAGATTATTTCATGATTATGCTGTAATTTTTATTTTATTTGAATAAGCATAATTATTGATTATAAAGAAAATTCCAACAATAGTATGAGAGCCAGGTTACACTTGATTCATGTATGTTTTTTTGGAAATTTTAAATCTAGGGTTTTAAAAGTTTGAATCTAGGAAATTTTAAAATTAGGGTTTCAAAATCATGATTTTAAAAAATTTGAAAATTGGGGTTTCAAAATTATAATTTTGGGAATTTTGAAATTAGGTTTTCAAATTTGGGATTTATTGTTTTTTCATAATTGATTGACACTGGGATGAGTGTTTATAATTTTAATGATTTATTGAGATCTAATTTTGTACATGAACATTGAATGTATTATTATCCCTCAGTTAACCCTCACAATGGTATATATATATATATATATATATATATATTTAGTTTGGGATTATACATTCAATATTCTTTGTTGATTTCACAATTCGAGACATATATTTTGAAATTTTTATTTTTAATTAATGTAAAAGTTCTTTTTTTTTTTATACAAAACGGTTCACTGTTAGGCAATTTTTTGAAATCAACATTTGAATTATATTGTTTATGAAAGTTCAAATATTGACTACTGTTTAACATTTTATATGAATTCAGTTTCAAAAAGTCGTCAAAGTGACCTCTCTTGTGTAGGGATTATTAAATGTTTGTGTGTTTGTGTGTATATTTATCCATGCGGGTATTAGTCGGTCCAAAGGAAGATTAATACTTGACCCGGGTTGTATACACACCTATGATGGTAAACATGTCATAGTTATAAAGTTTTACATGTGGATAATAAATCAGTCCAAAGAAGGGTTTATTATTTGACATGAATTATTATCAATGATTGATCATTACAACAAGTACATCACTAGCAATCAGTATTACTGTCCAAAGACTTGATATATATTAATGGTGCACTAGATATCTTGTGATGGGATTGTGGTATTATTTGAACATATGAATTATTATTATTATTATTATTATTAATTTTATGAGCATAATTTTTTTTTGTTATTTTATTTATTCTCTCAGTTAAGCTACTATTTGCTTAAATATTTATAAATCTAAATTCGGTTCCAGTTTTTACGGTAATAATTTTAAGGACGGAAAAAGAATATTTAAATTGTTGTTGACTATATGATCTAGACCTTGCATTAAGGATTGAGCAACCCCTTCTCTTAAAGAACCTTGTACTTGTGACAAAGATATGAGAAGTGGGATCTCACTCGCATGAGTCTTATGATCATTAAGTGTGACATTCCTGAAGCCTTTAGGATACTGTTATAAACAATAAAGCAAACACAAGTACTTTTCTTCAGAACTTGATTTCCATGAAGTATCAATTAAAGAAAATGTGGACATATAAAGAAAGAATGTACCAAATATCACGCTTAACCAGAAAAGGTATGTTTCTTATTTTATTCTACTTTAAGGTCAATATAGCTTTCATATCTAGAAACACTTGATGGTGAGATTTGGAACCACTACTCACATAAGTGTTTCAGTACAAGATTGTCTAAGTTATCGAAAGCCAATTGATTCTGCAAGATGGATTTATGGTAAGGATGGCAAATCGGTATAGGGAGGATTTGATTTCAGTTTCTTATTTAGATAATTTAGACTATTTGTGTTCATTTGGAATACATTCATATAGTTTGCTTCAAAAGATTTTTTTTATTTAAATTTCTAATATTTATATTTTATCTTCGAAAATGTTTCATTTTCATAAAGGTTTTCATTCAAAAGTTCTAATAAAGTATAAATATTGGATTTTTTTTTGTGAAACAATTCTAGATCTTGATAGATGATTTTAATTGGTCAATAAAATAGATTTGAATGCTATTTTTTTTAGATTATCAAATATGGTTGTGACTAACTCATTTTGATTCATGATAATCTATATTTACTAGATATTGTCTAAAGTTTTTTTTTAATGACCAAAGATTAAACAAAATTTGTAAAGATAGGATCATTATACTTTATCATATTCATTTTTTTGGGTAAAGGCTCTAAAGACTGTTGTTTATATTTGAAATACAGTGCCAACTAAGGTAGCTGCTAAAATATTTTTTGGGTTGGGCAAAAAAGGTCTAATTTTTTATATATGAGATGTCTAACTATAGAAAGGTGTTATAAGTAATGTAAAGAAATTGGACTCCTAAATAGTGACCAGTTACTTTATTAGTTATTTTGAAAAATTAAGTAAGGGATTATAAATTTTAATATCCACCTAAAGACAATTTTTGAGGATATTGAGTTTGGGGAAGAATAAAGTTAGAGACTTTGTCTTGGAGGAAGAATCGGTAAAAAATTCCAGAACCGATTCATACAGTTGCTTTTGATAAAGCAAATTCATAACCTCTAGAAGACATTGTAAATGATTCTCCTATTCAAGATAATTTAGTTCTTCAAGAAGAGCAAACTCAAGATCTTCAAGAACTTGTGCTTCATGAGCCAATACCTTTACGGAGATCCACTAGAGAAAAGAGAAGTGTTATTTCAGATGATTACATGGTATTTCTCCAAGAACATGAGGAAAATAATGGTATGATGGAAAATGATCCAATTAACTTCCATCAAGCCATGCAAGATTCCAATTCAGAAAAGTGGATTGCAACAATGAATGTGGAGTATAAATCCATGCAAGACAATAAAGTTTGGAAACTTGTCATATTACCAGAAGGTGTGAAACTCATGAGTTGTAAATGGATATTTAAAACCAAGCAGGATTCTAAAAGTAATATGCAGAAGGCTCGTCTTGTAGCTAAAGGTTATACCCAAAAAGGAAGGGATTGACTTTAAAGAAACTTTCTCTCTAGTTTCATCGAAAGACTCTTTTAGGATAACCATGGCCCTTGTTGCACATTATGATTTGGAGCTTCATCAAATGGATGTCAAGACAGTTTTTCTCAATGGCGACATTGATGAGACAATTTATATGGTGCAACCAGAAAACTTCGTGTCTAGAGACCCAAAGAATATGATTTGCAAACTGACAAAATCCATTTATAGACTAAAACAAGCATCTCAACAATGGTACCACAAATTTCATCAAGTAATTCTCTCATTTGGTTTTGCGATGAATCTTGTTGAGGATTGTGTGTATCACAAATTCAGTGGGAGCAAGTACATTTTCTTAGTCCTATATGTTGATGACATTTTGTTAGCCACTAACGATATAGGCATGTTGCATGAAACCAAAAGGTTTCTGTCAAGAAACTTTGAAATGAAAGATTTTGATGATGTTTCCTTTGTATTAGGAATTCAAATACACAAATATCGATCTCGGGGTATTTTAGGATTGTCACAAAGGAGTTATATTGAAAAAGTACTTAAAAGGTTTGATATGCAGGAATGTAAATCGAGGATACTCCAGTTGCTAAGGGAGACAAATTTCATCTCAATCAGTGCCTAAAGGTAAAACTCAGAAATTCAGTAAATGTAAAGATTCTCTATGCATATGCATACCCGAGTATGTACGTGTCCAGATTTAGCATACATAATTGGGATGTTAGGAAAATATTTAAGATTTAGGAAATACAAAGATTCTCTATGCATCTAACGTATATTTGAGTATGTATGCGTCTAGATTTAGCGTACATAGTTGAGATGTTAGGCAAATGTTTAAGATTCAGGAAATGCAAAGATTACCTATGCATCATTTGTAGGAGTCTAATGTATGTCCAAGTATGTACGCATCTAGCTGTAGTGTACATAAAATGGAATGCTAGGTAATATTTAAGCAATCTAGGAATATGCAGCTAAAAAAGGTTATGGGGTATTTAAAGAGAACAAATTATTATATGCTCATATAAAGATCAGTTGGAGATCACTGGTCATTCTGGCTGGTGGTGTAGTTTCTTGGCGCAATGCCAAGCAAATTCTTACAGTTTCACCCACCGTTTTAGTAGAATTTGTAGCATACTATGAGGCATCTAATAAAGGATTTGGTTGAGGAACTTTGTCAGTGGGCTGCAAATTGTGGGAGTAATTGAAAGACCACTTAAGTTATACTAACAATAAATCAGCCGTCCTATATTTCAATAATAATAAGAGTACAATCAAGTCAAAACACATTGACATCAAGTTCCTAGTTGTTAAAGAAAGGGTACAAAGTAGACAAATTTTCATAAAACACTTAGGGACAAACTCCATGATAGCAGACCCTCTTACGAAGGGTGTTCCATCCAAGGTCTTTCATGAGCACACAACTCACATGAGTGTTTTACAGTTTGAGGATTTTTTGGTTTAGTGAGAGTTAGTCATTTATGTATTTTGCATTCTGTATTTTGGTATTAAGTATGTATACTTTGGTATTTTGATATAATTTGGATAAAGTTTGGTATTCAGTTATTACACTTTGTATAATAAGGTTGTTGATTGATCTCATTAAGGTAAAGTTGGACCAGTTGAAAATTGACATGTAAAGACCACCTATATGTAATTTTCATGCTACACATTTCATGATGAATCTGTGTCATTTGGTTGTGTTAATATTAGTGATCATTGATGGGTTGAGTTATGATTGATATAGCGAAAACTGCTTAGGTTCTATGTATTGATTTGACTAATGCACGAGATTTTAAGCATATGCCCGAGGTATATAATGCAATTTTGAGCTCATAAAGTCTGACACATTTGTAAGGAAACGTTGTGACCAGTGGGAGATTGTTAGATTTTTTGGGTCACATATTTATTATTTAAATGTGTTAGAGTCATTATTTAATTTGCCAAAATTATAAAGTGGTCTACTTAATATTAACTTTATGGCTAAGGGTATAATTGTCATGAAAAATTAATTGTGTGGATACTAGAGAATATTCTGTTTTTTATGAGGGGCCGAATTCAGACTAATCATAATAATGTACGTAATCTTAAATAAGTTACGTAGGATTATGGTCCCCAAAAGAGAGAAAAAATACTGTATATAAGGAGTAGGGTTTTCTATTTTTCAAGTCATCCCCATCAGACGAGAAAAACACAGAAGGAAAACATACGGCTCTCTTCTTTTGGAAGACCACACACCCACGGTCACTATCATTGTTTTCACTCTCCCAATGGCGGTCAATACAGGTACGCTTCCGCATCCTTGTTTCATCATGAATGAGGTATAGGTTTCTCAAATTATTTCATGATTATGCTGTAATTTTTTATTTATTTGAATAAGCATAATTATTGATTATAAGGAAAATTCCAACAATATATATATATAAAAGAAAAATCTCTTTTATTCTAATATTAATTTTTTATCTTATTATTCATTTATTATTAATTTAATGGTTAAAATAAATTAAAATTATAAATTATTAAATTGAAAATAAATTATAAAAATAAAAAATAAATTTCTAATTTTTTAAATAAGTAATATATATATATATATAATAAAATAATATTACTTTTATTATTGAAATCTGGATACCTATTTGTTATTTCTAGATCTTTATATGTATATTAGAGTTATATCAAATAGTATCCTCATAACTATTTGGCTTATAGACAACCATTTCAAAAATTATACAACATACCAAATCAATCTAATTAACATCAATTAATGTCATTTCCAGTTCCATTGGATCTTGTCATCAAAATTTCTTGGCACCATTATTGTCATCACAATTCTTTGATAGCATTATGATCACAGTTCTTTATAACCTTAGTGACAACTCACAATTATAATTTACATCACTATCACAATCTTCATTTTACAATCTAATTTAAATCATAATACATCAATATAAATAGTTCACCATAAGTTTCATGATATATTCCACAAGTTTCACATTTGTACAAAATTCATAATTCAATATGCAATATCTTAAACAATTCACCATAAGTCATAATATTTCACAATTCACCACAAATCATAATATTTTTCATAAATTGTCATAAGTCATAACATAAATAATTTTCACAATTTTTGTGTAATAATTCATAGCTCACAAATATACTTTCCATTATCATCATAAAATTAATCTCACATTAAACTTTACCACAAATTACACATATAATCTTAAGAGTTCATCATATAATATTTCTATATCATACATCACTCAATCTCACATCATATAACTCAACAATTTAATTATACAACAAATATCTTATTACATTCTATCATATTTCACATCTATATACTATTTTAATTCAAATTAGAACATAAATAATTTTTCAAAAATAGTTAATTTTCATTGAAGCAAAAATAATCCCAAGAGTATTTTGTTCATCTTAACATCTTGACCTTTAATAACTAAAAAGTTCATATCTTGAGTTATACACATTATTTTTACGTGAAATAAATTTTTTTAATTATCTAACATCCAATGTTACAACTTCTATGCAGATCTCTTTTCTAAATTCATAACTAAAAGACGTTAAAATGGGATTGTGATCTCGAAGTAAAATAATTTCTTCACAATATGACATTTAATTAATAAAAAAAATCATATCTTGAGGTATACGTATTATTTTTGTATGATAAAATCGATTATTTAGATAATATTTAAGGATACAACTTTGATGAAATCACTTTTCCAAATTCATAATTAAAACATGTCAAAATGCGATTGCAATCTTAGAGAAAAATAATTTATGACTTCATCTAATATAATGCTCATAATTAATTTATTAATTCACTTACCTTTAAATCAAGTTTTCCCCAAATTGAGATGGATAAAAGAAGTTCTATCTTTCTCTAAACAATATGAATACAAAACTATGTATATTATTAAGAATGTTATTCTTAAATTCAATAGAAAATTAATATTTTAAGCATTTTGATCAAAGTTTTCTAAAAATTAGAGTTTAGAACTTATTCAAAACCTAATTCTATTCGAATAGGATTAGTCTACTTTTCACACTATTTCTCCTAGTGTTCTCGAATCTTTAAAAATATAAGAATTTAACAAGAATTCTTGGAGAGAATTGAAAGAGATTTAAGAAAAATTTATAGAGAAAGAGGAATATCATTTTCTTGAAACAAGTTTGAAAATGAGAAGATTAAAAAAATTAGAATATTTATCATTTCTCTTTACTGAGCAAGTGAGCTTACGACTAATCTAATTACTCACAAAAATCTAGTCGTTGATAATATGAGAAATTCAATAAAATAATTCACTTGGATTCATAGCAACCACATTCTTTAAATTGATTTTTTATCATTAAATTATTTTATTTTATCTTTAAATAATGCTATTTAAGAGCTTGAAAGTGAGATGAACAAGATTTAGCCCGGGTTATACAATATTAGTAAATTTAGGGAGGAATTTTATGTAAGAGAGGGAGAATTGGAATTTTCTATTAAAAAAATTTATATAATTTAATTATTTATTTGAATTAATTGAATTAATTAATTGAGCTTAGTGAATAAAATAAAATTTTTCATTACAAATATAAAGTTAGATCCTTAAAGAAAGATAATGTTAGATTGTTAGATAAAAATAATATTTAAAAGATAAAGTTATTAGTAAGTTGAATTTCTTTAAAAGTCCAACTCCATTTAAATAAATAAGCATTAGATCTACTTTTTTTTCACTTCAAGATTATTTAATTTCTAATATTTGGGAGCAATCTTAGAAGAGAAAATACATGAAGAGTTTGGAGAGTGGTTCATAGAATAAATATTTTCATCTTAGAGTACAATGTATTGTCATTTGAGGTAAAATGGGGAATGAGAAATATCTCATATATGGATACATATAAGAATTGTGTATAGAGAGGCAATCTCTTAGCTTTAATAGGATTTTGTTCATATAATATATAAAGATAAAACATAATATATTTTTTATGAGGCAATCCTAAGTTTTTAATAAAATTTTGTTAATATGTTAGTTAAACATAAAATATAGTATATTTATTTTGAGGAGACCCTTAAGCTTTGAATGAGATTTTGTTTCTTTATTTTAGGGAAAATAAGAAGCCCTTAATAAGATTTTTTTTAATATGATCATTTTCATGAGTTATAATGTAATTATTCATTTATTATATATTTATATATTTTTTAGGAACTAAGATCCTCTTTATGTAAACTTATGTTAACTGTGTTCATGAAAATTTTGAGATTTGAATTTACCATATATATATATATATATATATATATATATATAAAAGAATTATATTTGATTAACAATGAAGTTATAAATTATTTTGTTTTGAGATT
Organism: Macrotyloma uniflorum; assembly: GCA_016859785.1. NCBI lineage: Eukaryota > Viridiplantae > Streptophyta > Magnoliopsida > Fabales > Fabaceae > Macrotyloma > Macrotyloma uniflorum. The sequence continues at coordinate 653,281 of BDMB01000087.1, read as the reverse complement.
ATGATCTCATTTAAACATGCTTTTATTTAAAATTTAGAAATATTATTTTCATCAAATTTGTAATTATTAATGTTAGCTAACTAATAACATTAATTTCTCTTAAAAATAGTTTGTATAGTTCAAGATATGAATTTTTTAGTAATCAAAGGTCACACTATTAGGATTAGAAAAAGAGTTCACTTTCTTCCTTATTTTAGGCATAATAAACGATTAAACCATAACTTAAGGTTAACATAAAAGTTTATATAACTGTATTAGCTTTAAAAAAAAAAAAAGATAAAAATCAACTTCATAAGATTAGTGTTAATTTAGATATTTTTTTTATAACCAACAAAGGTCATAGAAGAATAAAAGAAAGGGATATATAACCCAAAACTTAAGAAATTTAATAGTAATTTTTTTCTATGTGTAAGTCTTATGTGTGTATATACGTGGGGAGATATATTTTGATGATAAATTACCATATGAATCAGACGTTATGGTATGAGGATTTGTGTATTTTTTTTAAGGTATTTGCGAATTATAATAATGAGTTTTTTATGTGCTAGTGCATTATTTGTATTTGAGAAATCTAAGTAGTGGCTTAACAAGATGAAAATTCGAGTTATACTTGGTCATTTAAAAAGTTTAAGCAATAGCTTAGCAGTGTGAAATTTTAAGTGATGCTTGATCATTTGGGATGTGTAACGAGTAATACATTTGTGTGTTATGCATTTGTGTAATCATGATTCATTCATTCATTCATACTTTATTAAGGATAGATGCAATCTGTGAAAGAGGGTTTCTATGTTTTCTAACTTAGCCTTGAAAATTTTAGAGTAGGGAACCTCTCATCTAAGAGTGAGATGAGAGACAATCATGACCAATTATAATATCTTGATTGACTCTTATGAGAATCATTCTAGTTAAGAGTGGATTGTAAAGGTCTTTATGATCTAGTCCATGTACTCCTCGTCTACTCATATGTGTATTTTTGTTATGGTACCACATGTATTTAGATATGAGAGCATATAAACATTAATGTATTTGAGCCAATTGAATGATTTTATGATTGAGTATGTGTTGGTACATGTGATGTTAGTGCTATTTAGTTCTATCTATTTTTCTTATATGTGCCTATAACACATGTGAGATATATTTTTCATTCTTCTATTTGTATTGTTGGTGTTCTTTCTTTGTTGGATTGAATGCTCTTATAGGTGAACATGTTTCTAATAAAGATAAAGAGTTAGTGAATGATGAGGCTTAGGCTTTCCTTTGTCTTTGTGTTCTAGGATGACAAAAAGAATTATTTTTTTTTAAGAAGTTATTTTGAATTTTTATTATAATTTTATTTTTAAGAACACAAAAATTATATATGTAAATCATTTTACTTTTTATTTTTATTTGTTTTATTTATAAAAGTGATGAATCATTTTTATTATTATTATTATTATTTATTAAATAAAAAAATTTTGAGGTAAAAGGTATCACTCCAACATTCTTATTTGTAGATGAATCTTCTAGTTGATGTCTGTTTTGTAGATACACTTCATGTACCCTTAGGTTTCCAAGAAGCTCATCCTAGGTTAGTTTCTTTAGATTTTGAGCCTCTTGTATGGTTATTGCTTTGGATTCCCAAACCTTTGGCATGTTTTCTAGAACTTTCAAGTTAATCTATGCTTTCGAGAAAGTGTGTCGAAGAGCTTCAACACTTAAGGAGAACTTACATTATTCTAAACATTTCATTATTCTAAACATTTCATCCATAGTTTCTCTTTTTCTCATAATGAAACTTTCATACTATCTAGCTAGTGTGGCAGTTTTTCTCAAATGAACATCTTCATTTCCTTCATAATTGATTTGTAGGAAGTTCGAAATGTCCTTGGTTGTTTTCAACCTACAAATCTTTTTATATTAAGTGTTAGCTAAAGCACATATGTGAACCTTGTTTAAAATATTGTTGAGCTTTCTAGTCTTAAGTGTAATATCGTAAATTTTAATATAAATTATATTTTATATCTAAAAAATATATTTTTATATTAATGAGAATTATTAATTATTCAAATCTTATTCTTTATTAAATTTCTTTCTATTTAAAAGTTGAACCTCTAAATTATTGTTATCCAAATCTTGGCTCATAACCTTATTAAATTTGTAATGAATTAAGAAATCATTATTATTATAATTTTAAATTAAAATGAATATAATAATATATATATATATATGAAAGATATTAAAATTATTTTGCACATCACAAAATCAGTATATACAGTAACTAAACATATTCAAACAATACTATAACAAATCTCTTCTTAGTAAAAACTATATACATTTCAATATGAGATCTACATTAGGTAATTATTTGTCAAAATATCAAAACAAAAGTAAACATATTATAATATGATACAATGTTTGTAGAAAAGCTTAATATTATTCTTCAACAGCTTCCTTTTCTTAAATAGGTAATAGAGCATATCTTTTACATTAATATGACAGATTCTTGGGAATATACAATTAAGAGAGGGATTACAGGAGATTTGTTGCTACAAAAATAATTATCGAAGATTCCTAACAGCTAATCTATAAAAGATAATAAAATATATTTATACCTATTAACATCCCCTCTTAAATTGATGCTGCTAAGTTAACCAACAACAATTTGCTAACAAGAAACTTATGGCGCTGCTTAGTCATAGCTTTCGTAAATATATCAACATCTTGAAGATCTGTGGAGATGTAAGGGAGAGAGATAACATTAATGGTCAAGGCTTCCCTAATATAGTGACAATCCACTTCAATATGCTTGGTACGTTCATGGAATACAGGATTTGCAGCAATCTGAATAGCACTTGTATTATCAGCATGAAGAGGTGTAGGGTTAGATTGTAAAAAACCAAGTTGGTATTATGCTCCATAGCTGTGTGTGTTGCTATGCGTTGTTCCTCTCGAAGAAGTTCACTCAAGCAAGCATCCAAAGTTGGTACTAGGTCTTGGTTTATCATATTAGAACGAGTGACTTCAAATTCAGATCGTAGCTTCATCAAAAATTGATCTCTCTTACTGGTCTCATGCACTGTTTGGATAGCCGAGAGGGTTGCACCAGAAACACCATTATAAATAATATTTAAATATTCAGCCCACATATTCTGAAAACCAGAAAAATATTCCTCAATTGATAGACTTCCTTGTGTGAAATTAGTCATCTCATACTCCAATTGAAATCTCCGAGCTGCATTGACTTGATGATAAACCTTTTTCAAATAATCCCACATATCCTTAGCAGTATTATAAGATTGGACATTACAATCATGATCAACTAATTGGCCAACAGATATAAGATTCGTGGAGAGACTGGGAGACACAATAACATTAGTCAAAGAAGAAGAAATATCACCAATAGCACTAATAGGCAAAGACTTTCCATCAGTAGTGTGAATTTGCTGATTACCATCATAATTTTTCACATTGAATAAAGATATAGAAGAATTTGTCATATGGTTAGATGCTCCAGAATCAAGATACCAAGGTTGATAAGAAAACTGAGGATTACCTGAGAGACCAAAGGCAGAAAAAGTAGACATAATCATTTGTTGTACCATTTCAGGGGTAAGTGTGTTTGTAGGAGGTGTAGGAACAAAAATGATAAAGATATAGGTGTAAAAAAACCATACCAATCAGGGGGTTTAGATAATCGAGTGGACCGATGAAGGGGTAAAATAGGATCTGGTGCAGGAGTAGTGACAGGATCTAGTACAGAAGCAGCAACAAAGATAGGGTCAATAGTTGGGGCAGAATCATGAAGGGTACCAGAAGGATGGTGACGACTTCTTTCCAGAACTTGTGAAGAATCTGAAAAATGTGGCATAAAAGATAAAAAGGAAGATGATGGTGCAACATATGATGAAAAGAAATACTGATTTTCAAACAAAATCACATATCATTATCAGTATTATAAGACCTAAGATTAAGAATAAATTGAGATTCAACAGAGCTAAGTATCCAAGTCATGATTTGGGCATCTTTGGTTTCCCATTTTGCCAAATCCGCTGGATCTGTAGGTGCTAGAAGTGTGTCATCAATATGACCCCATAATTCTTTTCCATTGATAAATAGTTTAAATTGAAATTCCCAAGCAGAATAATTTTTGCCATTAAATCGAACAAGAAAAGAATCAGACTTATCATAAGACATGATGAAAAATAAAAACAAAGTTCTCAAAAACAAAACCTGATTGCAAACCCTGTGTTTACTCCAGATCACGCAGAAAAATTCTAAGGCACAAGAACAAAATACAACTGAACCACCAAAAGAAACCACCAAAGGGAACCACCAAAAGGAACCACCAAAGGGAACCACCAAAGGAAACCACCAAAAAGGAACCACCAAAAGGAACCACCAAAAGGAACCACCAAAGGAACCACACCAAATTGCACAGCAGATCAAAACTTCTAGGTTGAATGACAAATAGTGTCAAGACAAATTATATTGCCTTACACAACTCTAATCACAAACCTAGCTCTGATACCATGTCAAAATATCAACACAAAAGTAAACATATAATAATATGACACAATGTTTGTAGAAAAGCTTAATACTATTCTTCAGCAGCCTCCTTTTCTTAAATAGGTGGCAGAGCATATCTTTTACATTGACAGATTCTTAGGAATATACAATTAAGAGAGGGATTATAGGAGATTTGCTGTTACAATAATAATTATCGAAGATTCCTGAAAGCTAATCTATAAAAGATAATAAAATATATTTATGCCTATTAATATTATCAACATTATCAGAGTTACATCCTTCCAGAAAATTACCTGCAATAGTATTTGGTTTTGTGCCGAAACACGTTCATCGCAAGCCAATAATATTCACCAAAAACAGAGAAAGTAAAGGTAAGTTAATATTAGAAATTCTCATCCAAATAGTATATATATATATATATATATATATAAGTACATCATAATTAACAATATTCAGATATTCAATTCAACATCAATCTTCATCTTTCATATCATTCATTTCATATACATACACTACATTCATTTCATACACACAAGCACCTAAAACTAGACAAACTCATCCGAATAAGACATATGAAATCATTGACCTCAGAGGTTAACACCTGTCATACTTAAAGGTAGGTGAGCAATGAACGTTGTCCTATCAGAGTCTTTTTCAACTTAGTACACCCATTCATCCCCTTAATGGCACCACATACAAGGTAGTTCTCAAACACCTATCTGGTAGACCACCATGGAATAGTGTAAGTAGAACCTCTATCGACCTCACACCACATGATAGTCCTAGTCTATGTAATTAGGACAATCATTAGAAGTCTGGATACCTCCTTACAACGATGGATCTCAATAATTCCATATACACTGAAGTTATGCCAAATAGCATCTCCTAATGATTATTTGACTTGACCCATTCAACACAATAAATTTTTATTTCACATCACATACAACATTAAAATCTTAACACTTTTATTAATTACAGTCCCAATATAATTCTCACATTTTCAAGCACATCATTATAGAAAAATTATCATTACATTCCATTGATTTATTATATAACTCCCTTTTCATCCTATCATTGTAACAACATACAAACCCATCAAATTTCATACAATCACCACATTTATAATTCAATACTCTATCCAACCATTAACATATAGTTTATTCTAGTTTACATTAATTTAACAATTTATTCCTTAATAATAAACCTACTTTGCTTAAGTCCAAATCATAATTTCATTTGAGCTAACATGTTCCCGAGAACAACTTCAACACTGAAAATAACATGACATTTATTCACTAAAAAAATCATATCTTATGTTTTACACATTATTTTTGTGTGAAATAAAAACCAATAGTTAGCTAACATCCAGGACTAAAATTTTTATGAAGGAAACTTTCCCAAATTCGAAATATAAAAATACCAAAAAGGGTTTGTAATTTCTAAACGGAGAAATTTTCGGACAACTTGACCTTTAATAACTAAAAAAATTATAACTTGAGTTATACATATCCTTTTTACATAAAATAAAAGTCATTATTTAGATAACATCCAGAACCATGAAGAACACTTTTTGAAATTTGAAGTAAAACAATGTCCAAATTGGATCGCAATATTGGAGCAAAACTTAATTCACACTTTCACATCTTATAATACTATAGTCCTCATCAATTTCACATAAAACACATCAATACACAAAATCAGTCAATCAATTATGAATTTTTTGCTTAACTAATTTCCCTTACCTCAATTTCCAGCAAGTATTCTTGAAGTTCCAAAGTTTTTCCTAAGAGTTGCAAGTCAATTCAAGTATCTAATCACAAGAAATATCCTAATCAATCTAAATTCTCAAGAACCTATTTAAGATCCTCTAAAATCCCTAATTTTCCTAATTTTCGTGCCCAAATTAAGAACCCTAAGTTTATAATTAAATGAACTCACCTAATAGTAGAGATTAATTGGTAAAAGTGGTTCCTCTTTGAAAATTTCACCTTCAATTGCATCCAAAAGCTCACTTGGAAGAAGAATTGGGAGAAACACCTAAGAGAGTAGTGGAGAGAGTTTGGGGAGTGTGAGAAACAATATGAGAGAGTGAGGGAGAGTCACAAATCTGAAAATGATGCAAATGAGTGTGATTAGAAAAATTAAACTTTAAATACTCTCCTTCCTACTCTAATCTAATGGACCCAAGGCTCACCCACATGCCTTAGCCCAAATTCTACACATTACAAAATTCACTTAAGAGGTGAGAAGTGTGTAAGGACCTAGAGGAAAATTAGTTTTAGTGAGATGGGTAACTTGGATTAGTGAAGGATGATGAGCCTGGATAAGTTTTGAAAATGTTATAAAGGGGTGTCCAAGGCCCTTCACTCTTCATTTCTTCCAAGAGCCACTCTCTCACTAAAACTCTTTCTCTCTAAGTCTCTCATCTTCTCTCTATCATTTCTCACCCTTTTTCCTCATCTTCTCCTAGACCCAAGCCCGCCATTGGAAAGCTCTTAAAAAGGAGAGCATTTCCCACCGATTGGAATTCGTTTTTGGTAAGTTTTTGGATGCAAAGCTTCCTCTTTTCGTTAGGGTTTGGGATTGGATTGGGATTTATGTTCTCCTTTGTGTTTGAGTCGTTCGTTTGGGCTTGTGTTTAGGTGTTAGGATCCAAGCTCGCAGATCTATGTTGTTACGAAGGGAATCCGTAGTTGGGTGTAAAACCAAGGTAAGGGAAGCTAAAAATCTAACTTATTTTGTGAAATCTATATTTGAATGTTTGAAATACGTGTTGTATGTTATTTTTATTGTGCTTGGAGATGTCTGGGATGCTTGTTTGTGTTAGATCTTCATTTTCACAACTCTATGAAACCCCTGTCTATGTAAATCCGCTTAGCGCAGGGCCCTACACTGAGCAAATTTGTTCCAAGGGCTCTCGGGTTGAAATTCACTGAGCGGAGGGTACCTGGGCTAAGCGGCGGTGCACGCTGAGCGCATTTCGTAAAAAAAAAAAAAAGAATCGCTTAGCGGATTCTACACTGAGTTTCTTGTTTTGTTTGATTTGAGATGATGAAAAATAATATGCATGTATGAAAGTTCTAAATTGCTTAATATGATGTGATTTAATGACATGAAGCCTATGTTACTCCTAATGAAAGGAGGTTTTTGTCATTAGGTTATTATATGTGATTATTGGTAATGTAGTGTGTATGGATTTTGAGAATATCTATGGGGTATCCAGACCTTAATGATGTTATGAGTCATGTAGAAAAGGACTCATGTGGTGAAGGTCGATGGAGGCTCACAAATTGTTTCGAAAGGGATAATTAGTGAAGCTACCCTAAGGTGGTATTTGGTTGTGAGGTGTTAAAGGATGACCCTGAGTGAAAAAGTCTCAAAAGGTCGGCTATGGTGAAGACCCTTGATCCTTGGATAAACCTCAGGTGTTAGCCCTAGATGTGCAAAATTCATACAGTCTTCTGGAAGTCGTCGGTCTAATTTTGTGATTTGTGTTAATGGGTGTAAAGCCTTAGGTAGGCCCTTACACCTACTATACGGATGAAAATGTTGAATTGATTGTTTGATTGTTAACATGCAAAATTTTCTACTAGCTTACCCTTCTTTGTATCTTTGTGTTTTTTCTTACTATGATCGTGTTCTTTACACGGGAGTAGATAGCAGGTCTACAGGGGAGCCATCTGTAGAAGAGAGTAGGAAATAGTGTAGGTCATATGGACTGTAATAGACTTAATGTTATATTTTGTCTTACTATTAATTAGTATGTATTTCGAATAGTACCCTGAGATTATTGTAATAGTGATTAGTATTCTCTCTTAGAATTATTGAACGTTTAAAATATATTTATATTTTGGGTATGTTACAAGTGAGTTTCACGATTGTGCATGGTTAAGAGGTGGGAACTTGCATTTTTTTTTTACTCCTAATTAACCTAAATCTATGGTAATCCAATTGAATCTCGAATTAGCCAATCACAAGCCTCTTCTCATTGAATTTTATGGTAGTATTCATTGGGAAAAGTAGATGTGATTTTTTTCTTTTTAAACTTAGATTTTAAAACAAACAAATGGTATCTTCTCATTGATGCATATTTGAGCCTCATAAGCCAAGTTTCTTCATCAACACTTAGACAATGTGAAGCATCATCTCCTTTACTCTTTGTTCAAAGCTAGTATATGAAAACTTCCACTTTCCATATTCTTCTTCTATAATCTTGGTTCTTATTTCATTATTATCTAATCTAAGGTAGTATTTTTTATTTTCTGCTCTTCTAATTTTATTTTTACCATGTTAATCTTTTATTCTCTCAAAGAGTGTTCTCTTTTGGGTTTTAGAGAAAGTTTGAGTGAAAGTTAGCAATTTGACCCCTTCCTTATGATGGTAGAAGATTATTGACTTTGGAAGTGTCTGACCTCCGAAAATTATTTTATTCTACGAGAATGTGAGATATATATATATATATTATGTTTTGAGTTGATGTGGTGGAGGTTATGGTGGCACAATTTCAATTATAAATGTTTTCTTTAGAAAATGGATAATGTGAGGCTATTGAAAAGTAGTTAGTTTTCTGAGATGAAGTGTTTGTGCCACCATAGATTTGATTGATGTGGAAAGGGCAAATGGTTACAAAGATACACTGAGGTATGGAGATGAGAGATGATTTTGGTAATCTTAGAGAAATGAATGGTGGTGATCACAATCTTTAATTTTTATACACGATTGATAAGTGAGTGGATAAATCATATTGCCTCACACTCCTTTCTTGACTAGACTTTTAACCATATTTTTGGTCATAAGGAGTTATGTTTCACATCACATTGTATTCATGATTTGTGGGCGGCCAACCGACAACTCTCAACCTAGCATTAAACCACATAACTTGGTAGTGGTATGTGGGCAATGTGTGGATCCTATGGTATTGTGAGTATTGATAAACTATGATCATAGTGTGGTAGTGTGAATATGTACATGTGTACATTTACTTTTATATTAATGCATGTTTATGTATAAATTATGAATAATAAATGAAAAGAGTTGTAATTTAGTGATGAGGAGGAAACTCGTCCTTTACACTTATATTGTTAGGAGAAGCAAATGACTATGCCATAAAGGAATATTAGGTTAGTTGAACTACATTACCTTAATCACGTTAGTCAAGTTCTTAATGAGTGGTAATGTGGATGCTACTATAAATTTGATGTTACCCTAGGTGTAGATTGGTCTGCTTATTCAACTACTATAGAAATCAATGTATCATATAGGGTACATTTTGACAAGGGATTAGGGAGACAAATTAACCAAACATTTACTTACTATGTATATGGAGGAATAGAAAAGACCAGGAATTGCTATAGGAGTTCTTTGACCATAATGAATATGGGGGATACCAATAAAATCTACTTGGAAATAGTTTTCAGCAATAGAGGTGGAGGATGACATGAGAGATTTCTTGCTAAATGAGTTATCACTTAAGGAAAGGAAAGTCTATAATGTTATGTTTCGCAAAAAAGACTCTTTTTAGTATTATAAGACAACATTCCAAATTTTGATGGAAGAATATGCTCTGTTTAGGATTTTATTTTATCTTATGAAGTTCTAGAATAGTCCTAATTTCCTTTTTGATATCCCTATGAAAGTAGATTTCTAATTTCTTATTTTGAATAATAATGATATATATAATATGAAGAACATTTACCCTCAAGTAAATATGATATAAATTATTTAACTTACTCTATACATATTTTATTTCTTTCAAATTATAATTCAAAAAGGTTAGTTCTAAATTTTATATTTATTTTTTCATACTGTATTCAATTATTTTGTAAATCTTTTACAATCAAATAAAATATACTATTCATTTCAATAGATCAAATTCAAAATATTTATGAAAATAAAATAGAAGTTACTTAATAATTCAAGATCATTACATTAAGACTTCGACATCTCCTCTTTTATAATGTTCCATAATTGATAGAGTGTAGATTTTACATATATCTTAATTTTGTCTTTCCAATAATATAGGTAGTCTTCTCCCAAGAAGGTTGGTGGTCTTGTAAGGGATGATCCCTTAGAATGAGTTGTCCTCCATTAGTTGTCATGATAAAATTTTCTCCTTTCGATATTATAAGCACCCAACCCTTAAGGCGGCTAAGCTCTAATACCAAACTATATATAATAAGAAAATACAAGAAGATGGGTTGAATTGTGTTTCAATAGATTTTTAATAGATTGTCTATCTTAACAAATTTTAAATGGTAAAGAAACTAAGAGTTTGATTGTGTTTGAATGAAAAAATGAACTAAGTAATGGTTTTCATAATGTTAAACATAGTCTAAGGTTAGTCAACAATATGAAGAATAAAATGTAAAGGGACTTACATATCAATATGAAACTATGTCCAATTCTTGACAACACACCAACTTCCATTAGTGACCAATACTATAACAAGGGTTTACTTTAGAAGCTTCTCTAAACTCTTACAATCACACAATCATTCTTTTAGTAGAAGTCTCTTATATTAGATGTAACACAAGTTTTTATTTAAAAGTTTCTCCAAGCTCTTACAAATATATATACATGAGTATTGTTTAAACAAATAAGTTACTCATGACTTATACATAGTATATTGAGATCAATGCTTGTCACACTAGGATTTTTCATTAGGTTTAGTATAAACTCCAAGACAAATACAAATGTTTGGTTTAACAAGACTATATAACTATTAGCATTTGAAATGAAGTATAGAGTTAAACTATTTAAAAAAAATGAAGAAATAAAAGAATAAAGTATTTTTCTCAATAAAAGCATTTTTTTTTCTTATGCACAATAACTCTATCTTCACTCATTTTTCTCTTCATTATATAGGTTTTCAAAAAATATTATTTGATGTTATAATATTTCTAGTTGTTATCTTAATTTCTTCCTCCTTATCTTAATTTTTGTCTTCATTTATTCTTTGTTTAAAGTAACATGATCATGCTTTTAGTATGCATTAGATACATTGCTTATGATAATTGATAATAATTAAATATTTGAAATTCTTTCTTGGATAGTTTAAGCATTATATAATCAGAGTGGCTTCAATTTTCTTTCATCAATCAAAATATCACTTTTGTTGTTTGTGATATGGAGTAGGTTATGCTAACACAACATATTTTTCATATTTTTCATGTGTCCTTTTTATTTTATAGTGTGTCTTTTAATATATTGACTTGAGATATGTCTTTCAAAACTTGAATATAGAGTGTGAGTTCCTTTGTTTATAATATTCTATTTTTGAAAAATATTCTCTACCAATAAAAATAAATAAAACAAGTAATTTTTTTTTTAATAAATATAGGTACAAATATAATTATTTTATAATGTTAATAAATTATATTGATTAAGAATATGTTTAAAAATATCATATTATCCAAATAAATTATGATTTATCTTAAAATAATTTTTAAAATTTGTTTGCAAATACTAAAAACTATTTATAAAAGAAATTAAATCAATACAAATTTGAATCTATAACTTTAATTATTTTATTTTATTGTTTAATCATAGTTAAATAATAATTCAACTAATATTTAGATATTATTTTATTTGTTTGAAAATTTTAAAAAAATATATAATTATTTTTTTATGAAGGATGATTAATTAAATGTTTTTATTAAATTACAATTTTTAGAAGAGTTACATAAAATAAATTAAAAACATTTTTTAAAATTAAAATTAATTTATAAAAAAATTATATAATTTTTAAAAATAAAATATTTTAAATTTATAGATAAATTATTTTTTTTTCTAAAATATATATGAGGAACTCATTACACAAAAACATTCTTTATTTGCAGGACGGAACTAGGGGGGGACTGGCGGGGTCACCTCCCTAACATTTTAGTTTTTATCTAATACTATATACAATTATAATTAAATTATAAAATATATTATCTCATAATATGATATAAAATTATATATAGATTAAATTTAAATAAAATTTCTTTAATTTAAAATAACTAATTATACAATCTTATATATAAAAGAAAAGATTTTGTCTAATTCCAAAAAGATAAGTTTTTGTATTTGTACTTAATATCTTTTTAACAAATATTATCAATTAAAAAGAAAATCAAAACATACTAAAATAATCTTTTATATTATATGTACATATATTAGAAGATGGTAGAGTATTAAAAACTAAAAGATAAGAAATTCAAAAACAAAGTAGACACGATGCTCACTATATTTTTCTTATAGTTAAGAAATAAGGTAAGAAAAATTATTTTTTTATTATTTTTGTTCATTATTATAACATAATAGCACATGTAATATAATTTTTATTATTTGTTATCAACTCTTTAATTGTTTTTATGTTTTATGATGTTCTATTTTAATTTGATGTTAAAATATTGAAAATTCAGGTTGAGGTTTAGAGATATTTAAGAAGATAATTATAAACTCATTTTTTAAGAAAAGAGAAATTAATAGGATTGATGAAATAACCTCTAATCTACCAAATTTAAATTCAATTAAGTAATATTGAAGAAAATAGTAGTGATAAAGAATCACAATGCAAATAATTGATCAACCTACTTAAACAATCTCCTTTTCAAATTATAAGGATACAGGACAAAAATTGATGCACAAATTTATGATTATTTTGTTAGTCAAATAGATAAAATTCGTAGAGCATATATAAAATTTGGATCATATAACTATTTTATGGATATGTATCATCTTTCTAATTTAAATAATCATTCTCGTCGATTTTCAAATTATCTGATTTTTTTATTGATTGGATTGAAAAAAAAAATTATTACCAAATTTAATACAAATATGATAATTAATGATTTTTATAACATGAAGTATGATCGAGAAAATTAATTTAATACAAATATGATAATTAATGATTTTTATAACATAGAATATGATTGAGAAAATTAAACGTATTATATATATATTTGACTTTATATATAATTATTTATATTAATTTTAAATATATATAAATAATTTATAATTTATCAATAATTTTATTTATTATATTTATTTTATATAATAATTAATTTATATATATATTAATTAATTTGAGGTTGGTCTCTCATATAAAATTATAAAATTCGTGACTCCGCCCGTGATTATTTGCTTCGGAATTGGGTTTCACCACATAGAATCGTGAGCACAAAACACCATCATGGAATTGTTCAAATCTTTATCATGATTTATCAAGTTTACGACCAAATACATGCCACAAATATCTTTTTATCCAATCAAAACATTCTCTTGGCTTCGGCGCCACCACGTGCTTCAGATTATTCTTTTTTATGATTAAAATTATTTTTCTCTGAACTTGTAATTCAGTACTTGGTATTTTAGATTTTCGACACTTACATAAACCCTATTCATTCTCACATTCTCCAACTCAATATTTTTTTTTACCCCATCAGCTTATACGGACATCCGAAAATTTAATCATGTTTAATTTTAAATAATGATTGTAATTTTTGTTTAATTTTATTCTCTATTATACTAACGGCTTATCAAATAGTTTTAAGATATAGTTAAAAAAAATTAACTTATATTAATAAAATTAAATATATAAATTATAATATATATATATATATATATATAAAAGAAGCAATTATTTTATTTTAATATTTATTTTTTATTTTATTATTCATTTATTCTAATATATTATTCTAATATAATAATATATATATATATTTTTTTTTTTTTTAATAAAGTAATATTATTTTTTTATTTTAAAATATAATTTATTTTATAAAATAGACTAATATATAAATTTATTTAGTGATGTTATCAAAAAATTTTAGATTATTAAATCAATTTGATTAAAAATAATATGATTTAATTTAAATTATACTATATTGACTTAATATAATATGCTTTTCACCGCGGAGAAGCATTTGCACAACAACCCCAATTGCAATACCAAATAAAAAATATATTCGTTTTATATTTTTTAAAATTATTTATAAAAATTATAACAAAATTAATTTTCTTTTTAACAAAATTTAAAGCTATAATTTTATTTTATTTATATTATTATTTACTCTCATGAAAACACAATTATCACAATATTAATAAAATTGTATTTAGCGGTAATATAACTTAAACAAAATCAATAATATATATATATATATATATAATTTATAAATTCATCTTTATAATTATTTATCTAAACACATTCAAGTATTCAAACAATCATAATCATACTCAATCACATGCATTTATCACATTGACTTATTCACATGTACTTAATATTCTAGACAGATTTTTTTAAAAAATTATATGAAATTCTTAATATTTGAGGCTAACACATGAAAATGTTTCCTTGGTTTATCGGGACATAAAGGAACCCTAAGTCTTTTTCACCTTTGTATTTTCCAACTTATTCCCCTTTTTTGAACTGACATGTTAAAGTGATCTCACGCATGCACTTACCAAAGAACTAATGGTTCAATCTATTGAATGATAAGTGTAGTAAGACCCTCCATCGACTTCTCACCACATATTATTCCTGTCTATGTGATTAAAATACCATTGAAATCTGAATACCTCATTTGATATCTCTAGATTTTTATATATACATTAAAGTTATACCAAATAGTACTTGTCGTAACTATTTGGCTTACACACATAAAAAACACATAATCATTCCAAAAATTATACAACATATCAAATTAATCTCATTAAGATCAATTAATGTCATTTTCAGCTCCATTGGATCCCTATCATCACAATTTCTTGGCATAATTGACATTATCACAATTTCTTGACACCATTGTCATCACAATTCTTTGTAACCTCAATGATAACTTACAATTATAATTTACATCACTATCACAATTTTCATTTCACAATCTAATTTCAATCGTAATACATCAATATAAATAGTTCACCATAAGTTTCAAGATATATTTCACAAGTTTCGCATTTGTAAAATGTAACACCCTTCCACCCCCAAAATATTTTTTAATTAATAATACGGAAAAAATAAAGAGTGAAAGATTTCATATGTATTTATTCCATAACTAAAAACTTACAAAAATAAGAAAATATCTTACTATGAGTAATATTGTCTACTAAAGTAACAACATTAGACCGTGAACCAATACACCATGTAAGTTCCCAAGAAAGAGAGGTAGGTCACTAAAGGACACTCTTAAATACCAAATCTTTTCTAGCCAGAACCTTCCTAAACATGTACTCTCATAGTACCATGTTGTTTATCCAGTAACAATAATAACTCTTTTCAGATATGGAAAATCAAATAAAATATTCTAAGGCATTGCAATAGCCTTTGTAAGTTCTTAATGATAAAACTATAATAATCTTCAAATAAACTTCTTCAAAATAAATAATATTTTTATGCCCTGACATCACACCTAATCAAAGCATCCCCGAAAATCAAGGCATAGAAAACCTATGCTTCATCAGCCAACTTCTCTTTATCCTCATCAAAGATATGTTCACCTATAAGAATGTTCAACCCCAAACAAAAAAAACCAATCACACAAAAAGAAGAGTGAGGAATATATCTCACATATGTTACAGATACGTATAAGAAAATAAGCAAAACTAAACACACACATGAATGAAACATGTACCCACAAACACATCACATATCTCAACTGACCAAGCATAGCTTGAAATTTCACACTACTAAGCATCTGCTTAGACTTTTCAACTAACCAAGTCTTAACTTGGAATTTCCGAATGCTAAGCTAATGCCTACACTTTTCAACTGACCAAGCTTGGAATTTTACAACTGACCAAGTGTTAAATAGTATAACTTGGAATGTTACAACTGACCAAGTAGAACTTAGAATTTCACACATACACACAAATGCACAACTCATCACATATCTCGAATGACCAAGCATAACTTGGATTTTCACGCTACTAAGCCTCTACTTAGACTTCACAAATGATCAAGGATAACTTGGATTTCACCCTGCTAAGCCAAAGCTTAGACTTCTTAAAACACGCTAATAACTCACAACTAAATCACAACTATCATAATTATGAGAGCTTATGGTTGCCTCAACGCAAAACAAAATCCTATTGAGACTTAAGGGTTGCCTCTCTACCCAAAATTCTCAAAGTATCTACACATGAGACATTCCCTACTACCCCTTTTACATCGAATGACGATACGCGACGTCTTAGATGTTAGGCCTCATGATGCCTTGAGATACTACGCTACGCAATGCCTTGAGATGCTACACTCCCAACTCTTCACGTGTTGCCTCCTCTAAGATTTTTTCCAAACGTTATGAAAAATTTGGAATGAAGAATATAAAGGGTTTAATGCCTATATATAGGTAGGGTCGAACTTTTGAAGATTAGATTCAATTAATAATACTTTTTAAAATATTAACAAATTTATATTATCTATTTTTAATAACTCATTATTTATCTTTTCTCTAACTACTTTTGAGGATCAGGTTCAATTAATAATATCTTTTAAAATATTAACAGATTTATATTATCTGTTTCTAATAACTCATTATTTATCTTTTCTCCAACCACTTATCTTTATTTTATTTTCTAAACCCGATTATATTTTATTTAACTAAATAATTAAATTATATATATATATATATTTGTCTATGATATATATATATTTTAAAAAAAATAGATGTTCACATTTGTAAAAAATTCATAATTCAATACTCAATATCTTACACAATTCACCATAAGTCATAATATTTCACAATTCATAAAAAATCATAATATTTTTCATAAATTTTCATGAGTCATAACATAAATAATTTTCACAATTTTTGTGTAATCATTCGTAACTCACAAATATACTTTCCAGCATCATAGAATTAATCTTAATTAAACTTTACCATAATTTACACATACAATCTCAAGAATTTATCATACAACATTCTCATATCATACATCACCAAATCCTACATCATATAACTCAAGATTTTAATTATACAATAAATATCTTATCACATTCCATCATATTTCATATCTATATATTATTTTAATTCAAGTTATAACATAAATAATTTTCTAGAAATAGTTAAATTTTGTTGAATAAAAAATAATCCCTAAAGCATTTCATTCATCTTAACATCTTGACCTTTAATCACTAAAAAAAGTTATATCTTAAATTATATACATTATTTTTGTGTGAAATAAAAATAATTAATTAGCTAATATTCAATGTTACAACTTTTATGAAGATCACTTTTCTAAATTTGTAACTAAAGTATGTTAAAATGAGATTGTGATCTCGAAGTGAAATAATTTCTTGACAACGTGATATTTAATTAATAAAAAAGTTATATTTTGAAATATACATATTATTTTTGCATGAAATAAAATCGATTAGTTAGATAACATTTAGAAATACAAATTTGATAAAATCTCTTTTCGAAATTTATAATTAAAACATGTCAAAATGAGATTACAATATTGAAGAAAAAAAATTCTAACTTCATTTAATCCATTAATTTATTCAATTCATATTTTCGTATATAATAGTCATTTCATCAAATATCTATAATATAAAAAAAATACTTAATTAATTTCACTTACTTTTAAATCAAAATTTTCACTAAATTAATATAGATAAAAGATATTATATATTTCTTTAAAGATGTGACCACAAAACTATTTATGTTATTAAAAATATTATTCTTAAATTCAATAAAAAATTAATATTTTAAATATTTTGATTAAATTTTTTTAAAAATTAAAAAAATTTAAAATTTATTTAAAATAAAATTATATTCGAATAAAATTAATTTATTTTTTATATATTTTTTTAATATTTTTAAATCTTTAATAGATAATAATTTAATAAAAAAATTTGAAAAGAAAAGAGAGAAATATGAAAAAAAAATTTCAAAAGAAAATTAAAAAAAAAATTCTAGAAATAAATATGAAAATGAAAAGATTAAAAAAAATTATATTACCTATAAACTTCCTAGATTATGCGAATGAGCTCACGACTCATTTACTAAAAAAAATATCTAACCGGTGATAATATGACAAATTCACAGTCAAGTCATGCATCAAATATATTTTACACCAATAAAATAATTCACTTGGATTCTGAGCCACCACGTGCTTAAATTGTTTTTTTATCATCAAATAATTCTCTTTTATCTTTAAATAATTCTTTTGTCGGGACTTGTATTTCAGTGTTTGGTGACACTTTTATAAACCCCATTAGTGCTCACATTATTCTTCAACTCGTGGCTTTTCTTTTTCCCTTTGTAGCCTTGTGTGGTCTTCGTAGTTATCAGAATCATGAAATGTTCCGGATACCATGTTGTTTTGCTTTTGTCCATATTTGTGGGAATATGCTTAGCTTCTCCTTTAGAGGATCAGGAAAGTGATAGGATTACCAGGCTGCCAGGACAACCAGAGAATGTACTGTTTGCTCAATACTCAGGCTATGTGACTGTGAATGAGAAAGCTGGGAGAGCATTGTTTTATTGGCTGGTAGAGGCACCAGATAGTGCTTCAAAGCCACTAGTGTTGTGGCTTAATGGAGGCCCTGGATGCTCCTCTATTGCTTATGGAGCAGCTGAAGAACTTGGTCCCTTTCGAATCAATTCTGATGGGGAAACACTTTACTCGAATCCTTATGCTTGGAACAAATGTAAGGGAAATTACCTCCTCCAATACTGTTTTGTTTTGGTTTCTGGTTTTTGGTCTTTTCCTACAATATGTTCCATTTTTCTGTGTTCTACAGTGGCAAATATACTCTTCCTTGATTCTCCCGCTGGTGTTGGGTTTTCCTATTCCAACACAACATCAGATCTGTATACAGGAGGTGACCAAAAAACAGGTATGTAATTGCAGTGTTATGGCAATTTTGCTTGCTGACGTACGGAGGATAATTGATTCATTTGAAGTTTTTCTTATTTTATCCATTATATATATATATATATATATATATATATATATGTGTGTGTGTGTGTGTGTAATATACCAATGATATGTGACAGTTCCTTTTTAAGTGATTTTTTGAAATTTATTGAAAATAATCAATTTTTGTGGATCAATCAGAGGAAAACCATTAAATGAAAAGTTTAGAGTTACCAAAATTTCCCTGTTGGCATAAAAAGTATTAGAGAAAGTGTCCCTGATATTCTTCTGATTGATTTTGGCTTTTTTTCTTTTTTCCAAATTTGCAGCTGAAGATTCATATATATTCCTTGTTAATTGGCTTGAAAGATTTCCTCAGTACAAGCATAGAGATTTCTACATTGCTGGAGAAAGTTATGCAGGTCCTCTTTCATGAGTAAAGTACTAGTTTTCCTCTTAAGGATTTCTCATTTAAATTGTTAACCAATGCTTTACAAACTCATATCAGGTCACTATGTTCCTCAGTTGTCTCAAGTTATTTATCGCAAAAATAAAGGAATCGAGAGCCCAGATATAAATTTCAAGGGGTTTATGGTGAGCTTCCAACATTCATGAAACAACAATAATATCTTTTAGATCTAGGCTAATGGAATACGAAAACACTGTTAAAATCTTCAAATGGGTGTGGTTTTTCTCTGATCACTGTCAGGTTGGAAATGCTGTCATTGATGATTACCATGATTATATTGGAACCTTTGAGTACTGGTGGGTCAATGGTTTGATTTCCGATTCCACATATAAGCTACTGAGAATTGTGTGTGAGTTTGATTCCGCTCAGCATCCACCAGAGAAATGTGCGGAAGCTTTTGAACTTGCAAGTTTGGAGATGGGAGACATTGATGCATATAGCATTTATACACCTTTGTGCAATGATACATCTGCAACACTCAAACGCAGGTTGAAAGGTCGCTTAGTAAGTTCATACATACATAAACTCCAACCTTTTGAATAAGTGTTTATAAAAAAATTACAAGTTAAAGTTATCTTCTTTAAAAGTTAAAATAAAAATTAAAAAAGAATGTATGAATATTTTTTTATAATTTTAATTTATAGAAAAATTATCTAAATAAATTTATATTGATTGTAGTTATGTATAAGAAAAATAATGTAGTTATAGTGACCTTGAAACTAACTGGTTTTGTAGCCATTTAAACACAGTTCAAGTGGTAGGTAAGGATTGGATAAACGACTAGGCTCAAGTCATAAAAGTAAATTTTGATGTTTTAATTTCTTTTTTATTATATTATATTTTTATATTTTTTTTCCTCTTTATATATAGAAAAATATATTGAGTGTTAACAGACCATTTTTCATATTATAAGTGACTAAGACTTTAGAAATCAGAATTATTTTAAAGGTAGATAGAAAGATTTAAAATTGTGGTTGTTGTGTAATTTAACACTGATATTAATGGAAGAAGCTCCTAGAGCTATATATGGTGATTTTGACTTTCACATCAACATGACTCAGCAGTATTAAAGATTGGTGTATCATGTGTGGTTGTTAGAGGATTGAAAATGAGTGAAAAAAGAGAGGAAGTTAAAAGCTTTTATTTATATATATATATATATATATATATATATATATTAAAAATTTCATATAATTTAATGTTAAAAATTTAAAAATATAATTAAATTAATATATATAAATAAAAATAAATCTTATCAAATTAATTTTATAAAATTAAATTAAGAGAAAATTTATTTCTTCTATTTATTTATATATATATATATATATATAAATTAGATAAAAAAGTATTAAAAATTATAATATAATTAATTGTTTAAACAAATAGTGATAATAAGATGTGAGACTACATAGTTTTCTTTTTAAAGTTTAAAAAATAAAATAATATTAACAGTAATAAAAAATTAAAATAAATAAAGTAAAATAATTTATAATAAAGAATTCTCCTCTTTTCTATATATTTAACAAATGGAATGGATACGATAAATTTAATAATTTTATTTATTATTTTAATATATTTTTTAATTATTTATATGATTATTATTATAAAATATAATATCAATAAAAAAATTATAATTTAGTATATTTAATATAATTTAAATATATGATTTTTATATATTATATAATTAGTATGTTAAAATATAATTAATGATGTGGCTTAAATTTCTTTATATTTTGGGAAGTAACACAATCCTTTTTCTCAGCGCATATATTTTGTATGTCTTTAAAGAATTTTTGCCTGATACGTCATTAATTCAAACAAGAGAAGTGTTCAAAGAATGTTTGTCTGGTAGGTCATTAATTCAAATAAGAGAAGTGTCTATACAGTGTAATAGACCGATATTTTTTAATTCATTTAAAATTTTTATTTTAAAAGTATATAATATATTTAATAAATTTATACTACACAAATATAAATTTTTATATAGATTTTATTATTTGCCTCTTAACCATAATGTAATTTATTTTAATTGGTCTGATTAGATATTTTTTTATAATAACTTATTAATTTATATATAAATTAATTTTAACTTATTTTTATTTTTCAGAATTACTTGTTAAAAATTTTGTTAAAATTTTTATTTAAAATTTATTTAAAAATATTAGGTTGATATTTTTAAATTTTTTAGTCAAATAGTACTTTATTAAAAATTGTACTTTATAATACGATTTTGAAGTTAAATTTTTTTTTTAAATATAATAAAATTATATTATCAATTAAATTTCATTTTTTTAAATAATTAGAAAAAATTAAATAAATCGTTATTTTTTTAAAAAAATTATTTTTATTTTTATATTTATTTAATTTAGATTTAAATTTTATTAATTTATTATTTTTAGTATGTTTAATCTATTTAATTAATCGTTAAAAAAATTTAAAAAAAAATAAAATTAAAGATAATATTTTATTTTTATTTTTAAAAATAAAGTTATATTTGATAGTATAATTTGTTTATTTAAAAAAAAAAAGTTATTTTTAGAAAAAAAAATTAACCGCATATTTCTATTATTTTACTGATCTCTGTATAACTTTAA
Organism: Macrotyloma uniflorum; assembly: GCA_016859785.1. NCBI lineage: Eukaryota > Viridiplantae > Streptophyta > Magnoliopsida > Fabales > Fabaceae > Macrotyloma > Macrotyloma uniflorum. The sequence goes on along the minus strand of BDMB01000087.1, from coordinate 630,868 downwards.
AAATCAGGCACGGTTGTCTGGAGCATACGATCCCTGCACTGAGAGGTACTCCGTCGAGTATTTCAATCGTCCAGAAGTTCAGAAGGCTCTTCATGCCAACGTAACTGGAATTCCTTATTCATGGACTGGATGCAGGTATGTTATATATTATATATTATATTTTTGGGATCCATGTTTTATAATTAGTTTATTTCAATCTTCACTCAAAAACGTTTCTTAACAGTGATATTGTTGGGGAAAATTGGGGCGATTCTCCCCTTTCTATGCTTCCAATATATGAAGAAATTCTTGATGCTGGCCTCAGGATATGGGTGTTCAGGTATTCTAAAAAAACTAGTGATTTCATGATACTCATGATGATATTATTTTGAATGTTACTAACATTTTCTTAACAAACTTTATTGACTGAGACAAAAAGTAAAATTAAAAACATTACATGTTAAAATTGATTTTTTTGTAGAAACTGAAAATGAAAAGACATTAAATTAAAGGAAAAAAATGTTATTTTTAAAAAAGTATCAAATAAAGCTATGCACATTTTCTTTTTCAAGAAATTAATTTCATGTATCTGTATTTGTTAATAGGAAAATGAATATCCATCTTACAAGCATATTTTATATCTATAGTAAAAAAATATTAGAAATTTTAAAAATATAATTAAATTAATATATATAAATGAAGTAAATCACATCTTATAAATTAATTTATAAAATTAATTTATTAATTTATAAAATTAAATTAAATTCAAAATCTTTAATAATATATCTTGAATTAGGTTCAAAATCCTTAATAATATATGTGGTAACAGACAATTGTGCAAGTCTTTTAAACAAATTTTCGCACATTGGTTATGAAGGTTCTGAGTTTGAATTTGCTATCTGCAGTGGAGACACTGATTCAGTGGTCCCACTAACCGCGACTCGGTATTCAATTGCTTCCTTGAACCTACCTACCATCATCAATTGGTACCCTTGGTATGATAATGGCGAGGTTGGTACTATCTATCATCATTAATTTGTAACCTTTATTTTATTTATTTATTTATTTATTTTATTTTTTATATAAAATTTCCTTTTATTTCAAAAAAAGTAATTGTTTTTTGTTTTAAAAAAATATAAATATAATTTGAGGAAATATGGAATTACAATCATAATTGTTTAATCTTAAGTGAGGAGGATGTTTTCTTGTCTGAAGGTTGGTGGGTGGAGTCAAGTTTACGAGGGGCTTACATTGGTTGCAATAAGAGGGGCAGGACATGAGGTTCCACTTCATAGACCTCGTCAAGCTTTTACTCTTTTCAAATCATTCTTGGAGAACGAGAACTTGCCATTGTCAAGTGGTAGCAGGGTTAATAACCCAACTCAATCGTGGAAGCATAAACTTAGATTGCCTAGACCCAGAAGAAAGATTACTATGCCATCATCATCCATGCAGGACTTTACTAGTTAGAGTTCTATATTTGCTATTATGTAATAAAATACCCTTCCACACGTGTACGAAGGGTTTTCCTTCTTATAAGGGAAAGCTGCAATCGGATGATCTTTATTAAATAATAAATTTATAGGATCTGTTATAAGATCCTATTATTATAATTGCGTTTTGAATTTTTTTTTTCAATTATAAAATTTTTTGTGGGTTACTTTTATTTTTTTTAGATATTAATGAGATATATTAATAATTTTAAGCAAACTAAAATATAAATTTTATTTATAAGTTATTTTATATAATTGAATTAAATATATATATATTATTTATTTCTTAATATAATATTATAACATATTTTAATAAAGTTTATGGATTTTATTACGTTTCTATTATATTGTTATCGATTTATTGATGTTTACGTATAATTTTTATGCTATCAAAATGTATTTTTTCTACGTGAGAGTTATGTTAATGATTTTATATTGATTAAAAATATGATTGTATTATAATCTATAAATAAAAATTAAACTTTATTTTACAAGTTGAATTATAAAATTGAGTTAAATACTTCCTATCTTTTCTAAAAGTATCTAATTCAATACATTTCTAATATAATCCTAAACTTATATAATAAAAACCATATTGTGAATTCATTCAAATATTCTAACAAGTTCTATTTAAAATTAAAGTGTAAAATGGCCAAAGCCTAAAAGATAAGATAAGAGGAATCATAATTTTTACATTTTTTTTAATTATTATATATGTATATAGAGTAGTAGTTATTTTTTTAAGATTTTATTTTTTAAAAAATATAAAAAAAATAAAAATAATCATATTTTAGAAATTTTTTTAATAAGTTCTTTTACTTCATTTATTATATTTTTCTCTCTCGTTGTTATAAGAAAGAATTACTTTTATATTTTCTTTTAGTTATAATACTAAGAATAAGTTTTAAAGAAATTTAAATTAATAAAAAATATTTCTAAATAATAATTCTATAATTAATAATAATACTAAATAAAATGTACTAATATATTTTTTTTATATTTATGAATAAAAATAAATTAAGTATTAATTGTATTCACATATTTTTTTTTTATAAATTTTATTTTTAAATATTTTTATGTGATTACACTTAATTTTTTTTTAAATTTAACATATAAATTATTGTTAAATGAAAGAATATGTATAATCAACAGTAAAATTACATAAATAATTAATTTTTTTTAACCTCTAATTTAATATAATTAAATATATTATTTTATAATATAATATAAAATTATATAAAGGATGTTAAATTCTTCTAATTTAAAATAATTAAATATATTATCTTATATATAATAAAAAACATTTTATCTGTTACTAATAAAATATATTTTATATTTATAATGTATTTTTATTTAACAAGTATTATTAATTGAGAGAAAAAAAATATAAACAATAATCTTATTTATTAATAAATAAATAACTAGATATATATATATATATATATTTTTTTTTTTTTTAGAATTATGATTTAAGTGGATTAATGGATAGATTGATTAGAATAAAGTTTAGGAAATATCCCACTAGACACGAAGATAATTTGAGATTATTTAAGTGTGAAGGTGCATTTCCTAAGACTCAAGAGAGAAGAGAGAATGAAGGTGAGATGAAAAATGCTGGAAAATTTAATCAAACACATAGAATGCATAGAATAAGAATCATGCGTGAATGTAATGGATTGAAGGAAGAAAAAGAGGATGAATAATGGGGATGGGGTAGGAAACACCACTTGGGAAGAGACCCAAGATAAGTGGTGGTGTTGTCACTTAAAGCTCTCTCAAGATAAAGCACAAGTAGGGAGGTGAACACTTCACATACAAGATGGAAATAAACTCTCTATATTGATATTGACAAAAGTTCTTTACATGTAAGAATTGAGACCCTATTTATAAGTTTTAGGGATAAATCCACATGTAGTTGAAAGTACATATAAATAAACCCTAAAACAAGCTCCTAGAAACCTAAGGTGGCTGTCGCTTGGAGACCAAGTAAGCTCCTCATGTGCTGGACTAAGGGAGGTGTGTCCTAGACCAAGAGGGGTGTCAAACAAAAACCACGTGAGGAAGAGAAGCCCACAAGCAGGCGCGCTGCAACTCCAAGGCAAGGTGGGCTGACGCTTCTTGAAGGCCCAAGTGAGGAGGGGGTGAACTCATCCAATATTTGGTGCAAAAAGCAAGGTCCATTCACAACTCCAGCAATCCTAAATTTGGAAAAATAAACTAAATTGGATAAAAAACTTAATAGATAAAAGAAATGGAAAATAAAATAAGAGAAGAGGTAAATGCAAGGATGTCTTTTCCAATTAAGTTCCTAGTAAGACACTTTTAATTTTTTTTTTTTTCAAGTTCAAGACTCTATATATAATAAAGATTATAGAGTACTAGAATCTAAAAGATAAAAAAGTTAAAAAAAAAAATATTTATAATATTTTTCTTTCAATAAAGAAATAAAGTAAATTTTTTTATTATTATAATATATTAATATGTATAGTATAAAAATATAAAACATAAATATAAATTTTTGTTTTTTATTTATTATCAATTAGTTAGTTATTTAAATATTTTATGATGTTTTCCTTTAATATTATAATTATGTTAAACTTTATATATATATGTTTATTTTTAAAAAAATATTAATAAAATGGAAGAAATATATTTTAATCTATCAAATTTAAATTTAATAAATAATATTAAAAAATTTTAATCTGCTAGTAAGGTTGAAAATATTATTAAATAACCTATAATACAAACTATTCATATATTAATTAGTTTAGTGGCTTTTATTTGACATTCCTAAGTTTACCCCTACTTAAGCGTAATTAGAAACAAAACTAATATTTTTATTTGTAAATTATGAATTAAATGTACTCATGGAGTTATGGTGATGGCTACACTTGTCATAGTTGTTGGAATTCACAATATACAATGTGGGCATTCCCACATTGTTGTGGTGCATTTTGGACGAGACAATGAAGCACCTTATATACCCAAGCTGGAATGGGGAAATAGGCTACGCTTTTGGGACCATCATTTTCTTCATATTTGCATCATGATCTTTATAATTCTCAATGCTAAAGTGGCTTCCCCTTCTTCCATGTAGATTTAAATGCTCTCCAAGGCCTTCATGACCCTCAAAAGGTTCAAACTTCAAATAGTATCCCCAAAAAGGTAAACTTGCAACTAAACTAGTAGGGATGATAATGTGGGTTATACCGCCCTATTTTGGTATATCCTATGTTTGGCCCATATTAGACTTGTGGGCTGCCTTACCCCCACATAATTGGGTTTGTGGGTTAGGCATATCACCTTGTATAATAATTAAAAAAATAAAAATAGATTAAAAAATAAGCTTAAAATTTTTCCACTAATTATATATATATATATATATATATTTTATTGTAATTATTACCCTATATTCTTTCTTTTTCATCTTTACCTATCAGTTTTATCTCTTTTCTTTTCTTTTTTATAGTTTTATATTATTTTTTTAACATCATCTTCCTATATTTTTTTCTCATAAAGGGAATAGTTAATAATGTATCCTCCTCATCCTCCTTAAATTTTAAATTAGGATATTAATTATAAATTACAAGTCCAATTAAAAGTTATTATTCTATTATTTTAGAAAATACTCGAATAAAAAATTAGATACAATACTTATAATATTTTTAAATAATAGAAAATCTAGTAGAAAAAACAAGTTTGTTATATAGAAAATAAGATAACATTATATTTAGAGAATAAGATGAATGAATGAAGGAAAAAAAATAGAAAGAGACTGGGAAAAACATGAATTAAGTCATATTAGTTTCTTAAGTTAAGTGAACTTATCATAGTTGAATTTGATGAATTAAATGCTATTTTTTTCTTTTTATGTGGGTTAGCCCTGCCTTATCATTTAGTCCTTGCGGGTTATGGATTGTACAGAGTGGGTCAAAGTAGTTTATGAGATAAAATATTCAACCTATTCTACTTTTTTTCATGACGGGCTTATTGTGGCCCACCCCATGTTGTCACCCCTAAACTGAAAAAAAACATAAGAGAGTTATAAGAAAAAAAATCGAGGAAATATGCATAAATAAAACACCAGTAATAACAAACAATGTTCTATATCCAATTAGGAAATTTACAACTTCAATTTTTGATTCATGAACTAGTGTGAAAAACATGGTTTAACAATTATTTTCAATAGTTATTATCACGCAACCATTGTTGTATATAATGTGATGACATTTTTGAAATTATTTAAACATTTCAAACGATGGTCATTATAAAATTGTCATCATATATAACGTACAATGGTGATTGTGTAGATAACTATCATCAAATTTGAAAGCTAAACTATATACGACGACTGTTGGAGATCCCACATCGACTAGAGATAAGGCTAAAGTAAACTTTATATAGTGGTGCAAACCTCACCTCATAGAACCGGTTTTATGAGGTTGAGTTAAGCTTTAATCCACTACTAATATTACTAATATAGTATCAGAGCCAATCCTAGCGAGATTCTCGGACCATTATCGGTTGGACCACTTCTATCAGACCACCCATAATTTCTAGTCCCACGTCGAGTTTAGGGACGCTCGACGTGAGGAGGGTGTGTTGGAGATCCCACATCGACTAGAAATAAGGCCAAAGTAAGCTTTATATAATGGTGCAAACCTCACCTCATAGAACCGGTTTTATGAGGTTGAGTTAGACTTTAATCTACTACTAATATTGGTACTAATATTACTAATAACGACAGTTACATATAGAACCATCATCATATTCAAAGGTTAAAATATACGATGATGGTTGTAAGTAGAATCGTAGTTGTTTGTTACATATGATGAGAGTTAAAAAGAATAATCTTCATCATATATCTTTTATAACTACTGTAAATATTCATATTTTCACTTTGTGATCTCTTTCTTTGTCTCATCTTCTCTTGTTTTCACTTCGTCGCACTACCATGACCGCCATTGTTTGTTATTGCTCTTGCTGCTACATTTCTTCACACTCTCCTTTCTTCTCCATTGCTTGTTATTGCTTGGATGGAGGCTCCAAGAAAACATATATATCACTACTCCTTACTTCCCATTCATATTGTGTCAATTTCATTGTACTCTTTAGATATGCAATCGATCCATTTTACAGTGTATCTGATACAAAATGATTTATTCTTGAAGGTACATCTCATGTTTTCATGAAAGGTATCCTCCTATCCCATTTAAAAATATATTCTTTCTTACTTGATTAATATGCACTCACTAAGTCTAATTTCTTGTTTTTTCAAAATTTCGATAATATTTCACATTAATCTCCAAGTATACTACATGAAAGCAATCATATTTAATTCATCACAATTAAGTATGCACTTAGAGAACATGAATAAAATTTACTCGTGTATCTTATATCAAATACTTGAATTTTCCCTTATTTAGTGTAAGATTAACCAAGATGACAAAATCTTGGGAGTAGTAAAAATGTAGGCACTCAATCTAACTGTGAATGAATGACATATAATGTGATATATGGAATATGAGGAATTATGATTTTGAATTGAATTTATGTAGGGAATGCATAAATGTTGTATAATGCAATGAGTATTATATAAATATAATGAAAATGCACTGATTCAATGATGAATGATTGAAATGGATTTACGATGATCTAAAATCTTGAAAATTATGCAGAAATAGAATCTAAGTTGATGGAGAATAAAGTGCTATGCTACCGGGATGATGAATGAATGCTATGAATGTACAAATGATATTAAAATATTATTTTGGGAGAGATGAGTTAGAGTTTTGATTCTTAGATGGAATATGAAGTGATGCAGTAGGGAAATGGATTGAGAATGAATTTGTCAAAATGAATTAATAAGTCAGGAATATAATGAATGTTAAATGATGATTCTAAACCTTTAGATGGAAAATGAAATGAATGAATGATTGCAATGGCTACTATTTTAATTTTCTATAAAATGAATGTGAGTAAATCAGATAAATGGATGGATGAGTATGAAGAACTATGAAGGGAGATGAATGATTGTAATTTTTGTTTTCTAATTTGAAGCAAAGACGGATTCTCTACAATGAATGTTATGAAGTGATGCAGTGGTTATGCAAATAGGATGAGTTATACATATTAAGTGTTTGATGAAATCATGATTAATGTGGTAGATGCTTATTAAATTATGTGATGAATTAATGTAGTGTTTGATGAGACTGAGTTTTTACATATTTAAAATTGCTAACAAAGTTATTTAAGTGTCCTTAGGATGTTAACTTAGCATAATTAACCATAAAATAGATTTTTAAAAGTTTGGAAGGCATAATTAAAATTCTGTATAAAAATAGTATAAATACTGTCTTTTTATTGTACTCGCAGAATGGCATTTCCTCAATGTTTGATTTATATATTTTGCTACAAAACTCCAAAAATCACGATTCTAGATGTGTTTGAAACTAGACACGTGCAGCTTTCCATAGGATCTTGAAGCGTCTAAACGGAGCTAAAATGGCTTTTTTTATCATGTGATCAAAGTGGGCTGAACTGCAGCTGATGTGGATAATGAGTTTGTCTCAAAGAATTAGGCCTCCAAGGCCCCAATTATCTCTAAAAATCATGAAATCAGTAGCATTCAAAAGAAGACTTAATTATGTTTTCATAGGAATTCGAATAGAACAAATTGAAGCTGAATTAGATTTTTGGCGCGCTTTTGAAGTTAACTAACTTACAATTGATGCGTCCAGTGGAGTTCCCTCAAGTTATGGGTCACCTACGGTTCTCTACGGCCCTAAAATTTACTCTATTGATTCCATTGTATAAATAAGACATTGTAGAATGTAGTTAGTGAGATTTGGCATCCAGATTTTAGAGTTTATGCTTTCAATTCTTCTTGTAATGACGATTCGCGCTCCCAGGTTTCACGTTTTTCATTCTTGCACTCTCTTTGTAGTTTCTTACGTTTTAATCAATGAAATTCTTTGCTTCTTTGTGATGGTGCCTCTTCTCCTGGTTCTTTAGTTAATTCTTTACTATTTTTATTGTTTAATTGCTTTTGATCCGATTAAAAATTCGTGCAAATAAAGACACATGTTACACAATGCTTGGACTTGAAACTTCTCCTTGGTATTCTTTGATAAGACTTTTCGGTTGAAGGTATTGCTTGTAAATCTTTGCAATCTTGAATGAGTTCTTGAATTGGTTGATCAAGTTCTCAAGTGGAGAAGCCTTTGAGAGCCAAGATTGGCTAGAACATTGTCCTTGTTTCTGCTGGTTTGCGTTCTAGTGTTTTACATTTATGTTTATTGTTTTGATTTTATATTATGCACTTTACTTGCTTTGTAATATAGATTTTGGACTGTTTCTTGAATTTCAATTGGTCAAGGAAGGTTTCTTTGAGCCATCTTTGAAGTACAAAGCACTTAAATGTCTTTTGAGGGGCTGGTTATTTAGGATTAGTCCAGCTTTGTGTTTTAAAGAACTTCTAGCACTTCCACTGATTTTGATTCATAGATCTGTCCCGCTAGGTAGATTTACATGCTTTCTTTACTACTTTGATGTGTTCTTAATTCATTTAGGATGTTAGGATTTATCCATTGTATTTCACTCATATTTTGTGCATCCATCATTTTACATAATTGACTATAGATCATCTCCTTCATTGCCTGTACATTAGATCATTCAAAACACCACACATGCACCATTGACTGAGAGCAATTTTCACATGCTCCACTAACCGTGTGTACTGTTCATTTCGGTCATTCATATTTTCTTTGCATTTTTCTGCATCATTCCTTCCTTAAACATTGTTATTGTCATTTTGCATCATCACATCATCATAATTCCATTTTTGACTGAGGTTACTATTCCTCACGGTTAGCACCATCTAGCCATTTTTCCTAACCAAGGTTACTGTTCCTCTTAGTCAGTATTTTGATTTTCACTTCATTTTGATTTTCACATTCATTCATTCGCCATTTCATTGACTCGATCATAGCCTGCATCTATTCTCACTACTTCCTAGGATTTTATATTTAGGTCCCCTATATTACATTCTTAGCTTTACTACGGGGAATATTATTTGATAACAGATTCATGCGGCCATAGAGTAACCTTCAATTTATCAGGGGCCCGTGAAATCAATTTCCCAAACATCAAATATTTCACAAAATATTAAAGGTTGTTGTGGCATTTCATTTCTCTTTGTGATGGCATTGCCAGTTCGTTGACACTGTTCACATTTCAGATCATAGTTATGAGAATCTTTAAATATAGTAGGCCAATAAAAACCACAATCCAGGATCCTCTTGGCTGTTCTTTTGGAACCGAGGTAGCCTCCAGCTGGTGAATCATGGCATAATGATAGTATGTGGTTACTGTCTTCTGTTGAAACACATCTCCTGATGACTTGGTCACTACAAAACATCCATAAATAAGGATCCTCCCAGACATAGTGTTTAGCATCGGACTTAAGCTTATGAATATAGTTTCTATCTACATTAGGAGGCAAAATTGCAACAACTATATAATTAGCAATGTCAGCAAACTAAGGAACAGTTTGTAATTCATATAAATATTCATCAGGGAAGGTTTCATTAATTGTAATAGCTTCATTAGATACTATACTACTTAAATGATCAGCTACTTGATTATTCAATCTAGACCTATCTCTAATTTCGATTTCAAATTCCTGAACAAGAGAATCCATCTAATTAGTTGAGGCTTGGTGTCCTGTTTTTTCAATAAATACTTAAGTGTAGCATGATCTGTATACACAGTGATTTTCGTGCCTAAAAGATATGATCTAAATTTGTCTAAAGCAAAAATAATAGCTAGAAGTTCTTTTTCAGTAATGGTATAATTAATCTGGGCAGAATCAAGTGTTCTGGATGCATAGACCACCACATGAAATAACTTATTGATTCTTTGAGACAAAACTGCACCTAAAGCAAAATCTAGTGCATCACACATTAACTCGAAGGGTGCACTCCAATTTGGAGGCTACATAATAGGTGCAATAATTAACTTAAGTTTCAAATCATCGAAGGCAGCTTTACAATTATCATTGAAGGAAAACTTCTCATCTTTTTGCAATAATTTAGAGAGTGGGGAGGCAATTTTGCTAAAATCCTTGATGAATCTCCTATAAAAACCAGCATGGCCGAGGAAAGCTCTTACCTCCTTTATTGTTGTGGGATAAGTGAGTGCCGAAATTACCTCTATCTTGGATCTATCAACTTCAATGCCTTTTTCAGAGATTAAATATGTCCAAGAACTATACCTTCTTTTACCATGACATGGCATTTTTTGAAATTCAGCACAAGGTTACTTCAGACATATCTTTCTAATACTTTAGATAAGTTATCTAAGCATAAATCATAGGTGGAACCAAAAACAGTGAAGTCATCCATGTAGACTTCCATGCTATTTTCAATTAAATCACTAAATATACTTATCATACACCTTTAAAAGGTGGCAAGGGCATTGCACTAGCCAAAAGGCATTCTGGAGTAGGCAAATGTGCGAAAAGGACAAGTGAAGGTCGTCTTATGCTGGTCCTCGGGTGCTATATGTATCTGCATATATCCAGAAAAACCATCCAAAAGACAATAATTGGACTTACCTACAAGCCTTTCAAGCATCTGATCAATGAAAGGAAGGGGGAAGTGGTCTTTTCGTGTTGCTTGATTGAGCTTTCTGTAGTCAATACAGACCCTCCACTTGTTAGTCACTCTGGCTTGTAGTATTTCTTTATTCTTGGTCTCAACGATGGTAGTTCTAGATTTCTTGGGCACCACTTGGATTGGTGAGACCCATTCACTGTCTGAAATTGGATAAATTATACCTGCTTTAAGTAACTTAGAGACCTCCTTCTTGATTTCTTCGGCTATGGTCGGATTGACCTTTCTTTGAGGTTGTCTAGCAGGTTTAACATCAAGCTCCAACAGGATCTTGTGCATATATATGGTAGGACTGATTCTTGGAATATCTTCCAAACTCCAGCCTATGGCTTGCTGGTTGGTTTTCAAAATTTGAATTAAATCAGCTTCTTCCTTGCTGGACAAGGTGTTGGATATAAGTACTGGTTTGAGCCTAGTTTCGTCCAAGAATACATATTTCCAATGACTAGGCAGAGGCTTCAAGTCAAACTCCTGCTGCTATTTTTCTGTTTTTGTATTTTCTATTGTTTTTGAATTTTCTCTCTTTTTGTGTTTTTTCTGCAGAGAATAAAGTTGGTGAAGTGTGTGTGGAGTGGTTAGAATGAAAGAAATCAGCAGACTGGCCTAGATGGTCGAAAACAGTGTTAGAATAAATGGATAGCATGGTTTTTAGTTCTAAATCTACTTCTGTACAAGTGGTTTCAGTCTAGGTGTCCAGTGAGAATAATGAATGATCATATACTACAGAATGGTTCTCAACTAGATACTTCATTGCAGCAAAGATATTGAATGTGATCTTGTCTTCCCCAAATTCCATGGTTAGTATTCCAGCGTGCACATCAATTTTTGTCTTAGCTGTCATGAGGAATGGCCTTCCAAGGATAAGTGTGGCTCGATTTGTCCTCTTTTCCTCCTCCATGTCAATGATATAAAAATCTGCAGGGAACAAGAGTTGGTTTACCTTTACTAGAACATTTTCAAGCACTCCAAGTGGCTGCACAGTTGTGCACAGTTGTATTATTGGCAAGCTAGATCATCACATTGGTTGGATTGAGGTTTCCTAGCTGCAACATGTTATATAATGATGTAGGCATCACGTTGATTGAGGCACCGAGGTTTATTAAGGCATTACCAAAGGTAAGATCGCCTATGGTGCATGGTATAGAGAATGACCCAGGATCATTGCACTTTTGAGGCAAAGACAACTTAGATAAAGTGGAAACAGATTCTAGATTGGCCCCTCTTAGTTTCCTCTTATATGTGCAGAGTTCTTTGAGGAACTTGGCGTATTTAGGGACCTGTTTGACTGCCTCTAGTAATGGAATATTAATTTCTACCTTTTTCAAGATGTCCAGCAATTCTTTGTCAATTTCCTTCCCTTTTCTTGGCTTGCCTCTAGATGGAAATGGGATGGAATCTGCTGGCTGAGCAGGTTGTTGCTCCTTTCTTTTCTTAGGTTGTGTTGAGGCATTGCTGTTGCTGTTGGTGCTTGGCTTTGCTACAGAGGGTAATTCTTTGCCACTTCTCAAGGTGATGGCCTTTACATCTCCCCTCAGGTTGATCAATGGTTGAAAGGGTAATGTGCTCGAGCCTTGCTGTTTTAACATGTTCATCTTAGTGGACATTTGTCCCATCTGCATTTTGAGATCATTGATCGTGGCTACCATGTTTTGCATACTTGACGTCATTGTCTTCACCAAATCTTCAAGCTGAGAATTTTGAGGCTGCACCATTGGTTGCTATAGTGGCTGCAGGTTCTGTTGACCCTTGAAAGCTTGATATTTTGGCTGTTGTTGTTACTGATAGGAGTGTCGGAATGGTTGCAGATATGGCTGGTTATGATGCTTCTGCTTCTGGTTCTGAGTGTTCTAAGATATTCCATACCTCAAATTTGGGTGATCTCTCCAGCCAGGGTTATATATGGGAGATTAAGGGTTGTATTGCTGGTCGAATTGCATAGGAGGCTGTACTTGCTTCAAGAAGGGAACCTGTCCTGGATACAAGGCAGCAGCAGGTGTCTTATCCATTGAAGCACCTCCACTCGCTACATCTATCATGTTCCTTTCCATTACCATCAATCCTTCATAGAAATACTGGATGAGCAACTGCTCATTGATTTAATGGTTAGGACATGTAGCACACAACTTGTTGAACCTTTCCCAATACTCGTACAGTGACTCTCCTTGCAACTGCCTTATGCCACTTATCTCCTTTTGAATGGCAGCTGTTCGTGAAGTTGGGAAAAACTTTTCCAAGAATTTCCTTTTCATTTCTGGCCAAGTATTGATGGGAGTGGGCTGGAAATACAACCAATCTTTAGCCACATCACAGAAGGAAAAAGGAAACGCTTTCATCTTCATATAATCTTCTGGAACATCTGTTGGCCGCATGGTAAAGCAAACCACATGGAACTCCATCAAGTGTTTGTGGGGGTCTTCTCCTGCCAAACCATGGAACTTAGGCAGGAAGTGAATTAATCCAGATTTCAGTTGATATCCAGCCATGCCTTCTTGTGGTGGTGGAACTTGAATGTAGAGGCGTTGCTAGTGTTCTGCAGGTGGAGCCAATTCCTTTAAAGTTTTCTCTAATTGGTGAGAGCTCATTTTGCAGGAATTAGTTTGTTTTGGATTGAGCCTCTCACTGTTTTCTATATCTTTTTCTTGTTGAGCTTGAGCCTCGTGCTATAGTGGTTTTGGACCAGTCCCTTTCCTCAATGTCTTGGTAATTTCTAGATCAAAAGGAAGAGGATTCTCCCTGGATGATCTGGTCATGTACTGTGCCTACAGTAGGGGTTAGAAAACACAACTGTTTTTTTTTTAAAAGTATTAGATGCGATTATGTAGTGTATGGTCAAATATGTAGATGTAGTGTTTGTTCTAATGTATGTATGTGTTATGAAATGAGCTAGATACAGGCCATATGCTCCCCGACAACGACACCAATTTGACAGAACAAGAATTATTACAGTCGCTTACCTTGCCTTCAAATACTTGAATCTTCCCTTAAATGTAGTATAAGGTTGACCAAGGTGTCAAATCCTAGGAGTAGTGTGTGAGCTTATCTAGCTGCGAATGAAGATAGGAATCTTTATATGGTTTTCTGATGTTTATATGGAAGTGCAGGGATGTATGAATTATGCACGGACTATGAGTTGTAGGGAAGTGTAAGGTGTATGTAATGGATGCAGTATCATGATATGCTGAAGAGATGGTTAATTGATGATATGTGTGTAATATGTGGGATCAAAAAGGGGGTTTTGATGATTCAATTGAAGTACAAAATGAATATTTGCAAAGTAAACTAGCTACCGAATTATTTATGTAAATGTAATTTGATCCGAACTAAAATTCTATCAAAATGAAATGCTGAACAGTAATCATTTTATAGCAAATCAATACTAAATTGAATCTAAATGGAAACTGATGCAGAATTGTAAATTTGGGAATCAAATGAATGCAAACTGAATTGTAAATTGCATTTTTGAAGAATTGAACCAAAACAGGAAATGTGATCAAAACAAGAACAACAAGAATACCAAAACAAGAACACTTATGCAATTCTGGATTTTATTGGAGCTATGCTATGCAAGACAAAAACGAATGATGAATTGATGTAAAACTATTAGAAGTAAAAACAGTGACCGAAAGATAGAGTCTAACTATTGGATTTCCATGGAACACAACCAATTACTAGGTGCTAGATCAAATCAAGGACAAAATTAGGAACTTCTCATGCAGACCGTGATCGAGCTACACTAATTCCACTTAGAAGACATCTAAGTATCTTGTATTCTTGATATAATACTAAGGAGTCCTTTTGTACCAATTATGAACTATGGAAAACCTTTAAAACTATGTACACAACGATCAAGAATCAATCTGCATGAAATATAAATCGGTTGGAATGAAAGAAAGTAATAAAGGAAACAAGTAACAGCTTAGAATTCTTTAAGCCCGAGCCAATCTTGGCTATCAAATCCCTTCCATTTACAAGTTCAATTAACCAATCAAACTTGTATTCAAGAATTACAAAAGATTGGGCTTCCACTCGTATGTTCAACCGAATAACAAGTGAGAAGTATGGCTAGGAAGAAACTTGATTCCAAGTATTGTGAACCAGCTAGATTTTTCTTCCACAGTTACAATTGTAGCTCCTAAAATTCAGAACATGAATTAAAAGAAAAACATAAAGCAAGAACAACGAGAAGAGGTGCAAGAATTGAAGAATTGAAGAACTGAAAACCCATTCCATTGAAGAACAAGCACGAAAATACAAAGAACTAACCGTTTTAACCAAAAATTGAGAGAACTTTTGAAACTGAAGTGCTAAGCGCGGTAAATGATTTTTTATAAATGCAAATTCTATCTAATTACACTGGTTAATCATCTATATATACTACATAATTGTTACAACGAATTTAGAGGCCTTGGAGAACCGGAGAGGGCCCATAACTTGAGAGGCACTCATAACCTAAGTCAACTCTAGGTCAATGAACTTCAGATGCGTGCCAAAAATCCAATTTTACTCCAATTCGTGCGGTTCCACTTGTTATGGAAAGCTTATTGAGTCTTCTTTCTAATGCCACTAAAATCACGATTTTATGAGATTTTGGGGGCCCTGGAGGCCCAAAACTTGAGGGACACTTTACTGCTCGCGTCAGCTGCAGATCAGTGTTCTTTGATCACGTCGTAAAAATCCGTTTTATCTCCATTTTGAAGGATTCAACCTTCTGTGGAAATCTGATTGAATATAGTTTCCAATGCCACTAAAATCATGATTTTTAGAGGTCTGTAGCAAAAGATATAAATAAAACAATACTCATGACTCAGTTTGCCAATACATGAAAATACTGTATATTCGTACTTATGTTTAATTATGTTAAATTAACATCCTAAGAATACTTTAGAGCCTTTATTAATATTTATAATTAAGTAAAATCACAGTTACATCAGGCAGCAAGTGTATCAAGCTAGATTTAAACTCATACCCAACCATGCCTTCTTGAGGTTTAGGCATTTGGTGTAACACCCTTGTACCCAAAATGTTTTTAATTAATAAATATAAAATTTGTGAAAAATGAAAGTAAAAGAATTCAAATATATTCACTTCATAAATAAAAAAAATTAAAAAAATAAGTAAATAAGATTTCAAAATAAAACTCTTACTATGAGTAATATTGTCTACTAGAGCAATGGCGGTAGACCGTGAATCAGTACACCCAGTAAGTTCCTTGGAAAGAGAGGCTGGTCACTAAGGGACACTCTTAAATACCAAGTCTTTCCTAGCTAGAACTTTCTTAGACATAAACTTTCACACTACCACATTGTATATCCAGTAATAATAATAACTCTTTTTAGATGTGGAAAATCAAACAAAATATTATTAGTCATTGAAATAGCCTTTATAAGTTCGTAATAATAAAAATATAATAAATTTCAAATAGACTTCTTCAAAATAAATAATCTTTTTATTCCCTAACATCACTCCTAATCATAGCATTACGAAATCAAGGCATAGAAAACTTATGCTTCATCACTCAACTTCTCTTTGTTCTCCTCAAACATATCTTCACCTATAAAAGTGTTCAACCCAAATAAAAATACAAAAAATACAAATAGAAGAGTGAGGAATATATCTCACATATGTTATAAATAATTATAAGAAAATAGGCATAACTAAACACACACATCACACGCACATGCATAACTCGCACCAATACATACTCAGTCACAAACTCAGTTAACTTAAATGCATTAATACTCTTATGCTCTTATCTCTAAATGCATGTCGTACCATCGCACAAAAACTCATATGAGTAGTTCAGGAGTACATGAACCAGATCAAAAGATCCTCACAATCCACTCTCATAAGAACAAGTTTAATAGGAGTCAGTCAGGATAATATAGCTTGGTCATGGTTGCCCCTCATTTCAACTCTCAAATGAGAGGTTTCCTGCTCTAAAATCCCTAAGATCAAGGTAGAAGAGCATAGAGACCCTCCTTCATAGATCACATCTACCCCCAAGAAAGTATGAATGAATGAAATATGTACATACAAATGCATAACACATAAATGCATAACTCTTCACACATCTCGAATGACCAATGACCAAGCATAACTTGGAATTTCGCGCTGCTAAGCCTCTGTTTAGACTTCAGAAATGACCAAGTATAACTTGGATTTCACCCTACTAAGCCAAAGCTTAGACTTCTCAAAACACACACAAATAACTCGCAACTAAATCACAACTCATCAGAATTATGAGGGCTTATGGTTGCCTCAACGCAAACAAAATCCTATTGAGGCTTAGGGGTTGCCTCTCTATCCAAAATTCTCGTAAGTATCCCACACATGAGACATTCACCACTCCCCTCTTACCTCGAATGACGATACGTAATGTCTTAGATGTTAAGCCTCACAACACCTTGAGATGGTACAAGACGCCTTGAGATGTTACGCTACGCGACGCCTTAAGATGCTACGCTACATGATGCCCTAAGATGCTATGCTCCCAACTCCTCACGTGTCGCCTCCTATAAGATTTTTCCCAAACGTTAGAAAATTTGGAATGAATAATAGAGAGGGTTTAACGCTTATTTATATAAGTAGAGTTGGACCTCTGAAGATTAAATTCAACTCATAATATCTTTAAAGATAATAGTCACCTCACATTATCTTTAAAGATAATAGCCACCTCACATTATCTTCTAGAATAAAAAGAACCTCACAATATCTTTTAAAATATCAATAACCTTACAATATCTTTAAAATATTAATAATCTCACGATATATCTTTTAAAATATTAATAACCTAATAATATCTTTTAAAATATTAATAATTTAACAATATCTTTCAAAATATTTACATTTTCTAATAACTCATTAATGAAGAGAATTTTTCTGTCGCCTTATTCTCTTTTCAAATGAAGGATTCCCCCTAATGTAGTATAAGGAACCAAGATTATCAAATCCAAGGAGTAGTGAGAATGGATAGGCACTGATCAAGTTGTGATGCAATTTATGGGGAAATGAATGTAATGTGACTGTGTTTATGGATGGATGAATGAACTGTATGTAATGAAAGGGATGAATTAATGGGAGAGGGGAATGTTTATAGATGTTTGTATTTAGAATGAATGAAATGGAATGTTATGGTGAGCGATGATTATACAGAATAATGAATGGATGTAATCCTATGAGCACTCTTGGTTCGAAAATATATTTCTTTGGTCTCGGGTTAGAATTGGGTGATGAATGTAGTTATGAATGAATGAAGATTACTTAATGAATGATTAGAATGATGTAAGAGACATCAGTAAAGGAAATTAGTTTTGCTATTTTGAGATGAATCAATGAATATGTATGATGCATGAGTCGTTATTTCATGTGATATGGCTGATGATTATACGAGATATAAAAATGGGGTGGGGGGGGGGTTGAATGATTTGAATACAGTGCAAAATTTTAATGAGAAGTAAAGATCAATTCTAGAATAGAAGATGCGAATTAAAATGAAGTCTCCTAATCTAATTCCCTCATAAAATGTTGAGTATGAAAATCTTGCATGGCAATAAATGCTGGATCAAAACTGAACAGAAGAACTAGACAAGATTATTGTAAATTGTTGAACCAAAGATCAAAGCTACGGGAAATCAAAATGCAAACATGAAGCTAAAGGTTGATACCAAAACAAAAACAGAAATACCAAAATAAGAACATGAACAATAAACTTTATGCCTTTCTGGAAAACTTTGTAGAAACTAAACTACTTGATTATTACCAAGCCTATTCCTAAACTGTGCCAAATTGAAACTGATATTAAAATTGTATTGAACTCAGATTAAAGCATTAAAGGGAAACAATTAAATCTACCTAGAAGAGAGTTTTACAACTCTAAACCAGATTGAAAGTGTTGGATTTTCCCAAAGCCGAGAGACTAGAGTGTTTCCAATCAAACACTTCTCTTGAAAGACATCCAAGTGTTTCAAGTCTTTGGAAGAACACCAAGAAACCTTTCCTCACCGATTAAGAGCTACAAAATAGTCTTGCGACTACACTATGCTTGAATTAAACTTGCAAGAATTAAAACACATGCTGTTGGAAATTTAGAAAGAAAGTAAAGACAGAACTTGAAACAATGAACAAGAGCTTCAGTTCTAGCCAATCTTGGATATCAACACCTTTCTCCATTTGGAAACCCGATTAACCAATCAAGAATTCATTCAAGAACATGAAAGAATCACTGCTTTGCCCTCACCCTCGACTGAGAAGCGATTTCAAAGAAAACCAAGGAGAAAAGTTTATTCCAAGCATTGTGTAACGAGTAAACTCCTTTTCATTGAATCTTGTTCGAACTAAAATGAATTAAAGCATGAAAATAGTAAAGTAAAAAGTAAAAGAACAAGGAGAAGAGGCACAAGAATGAAAGAGATCAAAGAACTAAGACTTCCATTGAAACTAAAATGTAAAAGAACATAGCGAACAACTAACCAACTAAACCGAACTCATGGAAGCCACGTGCATGGAGATTAAACGCTACAAGTATTTGTTCTTAATGCCAATTCTTGCTTAACTACATTGTTTAAACATCTATTTATACTATGAAAGTTTTACAATGATTTTAAGGGCCTTGGAGAACCGGAGAGGGCCCATAACTTGAGAGGTACTCGTCACTTGAGTCAGCTACAGGTCAATGAACTTCAGACACATGCTAAAACTCCATTTCTACTCCATATCGTGCGATTCAACTTTCTATGAGAAGCTTGTTGAGTCTACTTTCTAATGCAACCAAAATCACGATTTTTTAAGGTCTGTAACAAAAGATATAAATGAAACAGTACACATACCTCAGGTTGTCAATACAATAGAACACTGTATTTTTATACGGTTTTTGCACGAATTTTAGTCTTGGCTTCCAAGCTTCTAAAAATATGTTTTATGTTTAATTATGTTAAATTATCATCTTAAGATCACATTATAACTCTTGTTAGCATTTATAATTAAGTAGAATCACAATTCTATCACTCATCATTTCTCTTTTCTCTATCCACCTACCTTTATTTTATTTTATAAAGTATTATTTTATTTTCTAAACCCAATTGTCTTTTATTTATCTAAATAATTATATATATATATATTTGTCTATTATTATTTTTTTCTCAATAAAATAGGATGTTACACTTGGATGCACAATGGTTGATAGTTCTCAACAAGGCTAGCTAGTTCCTTCAAAGTCTTTTCTAATTGGTGAGAACCCATATCTTGTTGACTGAATTGGTTTGGGCTTGGATTCTCAGTTGTATTTTCAATTTCCTCCTCTTGTTGTGGCTGGAACACCTTGGAGATTTTTGGGTCAAATAGGAGTAATTCTTCCTAGATGACCTGATCATGTAATGCTTGAAATTCAAGGAAGCTTAAGTATACCTCTAGCAAAGGTTAGGACAACAACAAGGGATTTTTCTGATCTTTTTATGCAATGCAGATGCAATATGAATTATAGCTAGTTATGTACAATGCAATGTATGAATGGAAAAATGCACTAAATTGATGCCTTGTGCTCCTTGGAAATGGAACCAATTTGATGAGCAAGATTTAGTCATGTAGGGTAACCAAGGTGTCAAAATCTTGGCAGTAGTGAAAATGTAGGCACTCAATCCAGTTGTGAATGAATGAAATATAATGCAAAATATGGAGAATTATGATTTTGAATTGAATTTATGTAGGGAATGCAAAAATGTTGTATAATGCAACGAGTATTACATAAACAGAATCAAAATGCAGTGATTAAGTGATGAATGATTGAAATGGATTTACAATGATCTAAAATCTTGAAAATTACGTAGAAATAGAATCTAAGTTGATGGAGAATAAAGTGCTATGCTATAGGGATGATGAATGAGTTCTATGAATGTACAAATGATACTAAAATATTATTTTGGAAGTGAGAGATGAATTTAGAATGAAATGTTTTGATTCTTAGATGGAATATGAAGTGATGCAATAGTAAAATGGATTGAGAATGAATTGGTCAAGATGAATTAATGAGTCAGGAAGAGAATGAATGTTAATGGAATGATGATTCTAAACCTTTAGATGGGAAATGGAATAAATGAATGATTGTAGTGGCTACTATTTTAATTTTCACATAATGAATGTGAGTAAATCGGGTAAATGGATGGATGGATATGAAGAATTATGAAGGAATATGAATGATTGTAATTTTTGTTTTCTAGATTGAAGCAATGACGAATTCTCTACAATGAATGCTATGAAGTGATGCACTGGTTATGCAAATAGGACGAGTTATGCATATTAAGTGTTTGATGAAATCATGATTAATGTGGTAGATGCTTACTAATTTATGTGATGAATCAATGCAGTGCTATGCAGCTGTATTTACATATGCTTAATGCAAGATGGGGGTTTTGTTGTTGCAAAACAAAGATTGGGGGTTTTGTTGTTGCAAAACTATAAATTAAAGTGCAGAATGTAAAGCAATGCAAAATGACCAAATGAATAGCAATAAAAATCTTGAAATGTTGTCTGGATTTTAAAGAAAACACAGAATGATGCATATACACGTGCAAAATGAATTGAGATTGAATTAACAACAATGCAAAGTGTAAATGCAGATTTGGAATAAAATACTGTAATTCAACTTTTTGAAATGAAATTTAATTGAAATCCTAAGCTATCATGCATTTTTGAAATCCAAAAGAAACTAAAATGATGCAGCAATACCAAAACAAGAAAAGTACCAAAAGAAGAACAAGCCAAATCAAGAACACCTAATCATATGAACTGAAAATTGGAAAATTAAGAAACTATGCATAAAAAGTGAATTAAGCTTTGTAGAATTAGAATTAAAGTGCAATTGAATGAAACTAACTACAATAGTGAATTAAAATCCAGTAAACTATCTAGACGGAATCCTAAGAACTAAAACTAACTTAAAGGTGTTGGATTAACTTGAAACTACAAAGCTAGAGTTCCTTATGCAGATTTCTCAGCACCACACTCCCTTGAAAGACATCCAAGTGCCTTGTACTCCCAAGAAAACATCAAGGATCCTTCCTTACTAATTCTAAATCCAAGAGACTCCAAGAAACTACTAAATTGTAGAGTAAAAAAATAAAAAACGCATGAATTAAAGTGCAGAGAATTGAAATTGTGAAAATGAAATGCAAGATTCAAGATCAACACTAAAACACACTTCGCTCAAGCGAATCTTGATTATTATCATCTCTCTATTCAAAAACTCAATTGAATCAATCAAGCAAGTGCATTATTAGTGTGATTAATCATAGCTTTGCCTTCACTCTACAATGAGAAGAAAAAGTACAAAGTAAACCCAAGAGAGGTGACAACTCCAAGCATTGTGAGTTAATAATATTTTCAGTGTTGATTCCGAATTGAAATTAAAGATTAAAACATTAATTGAATTAAAAGAAAACAAAAGAAGGATGAGAATAGGCATAAGAACATGTAAAAACTAAGAAGAAGGAACTTCATTGCAATAAAAGATCAAGAACTCTACAAAGAAGCTAACCGTTTTAACTAACTTACAAGAAGCGATGTGCTGGAATTGTAAACGCTCTAAATGCAATGTACTCTCTACAAAACCTGTCCAATGGTTAAAAGTTATATTTATATTACAGAAGTGATAAACTTAATGAATGGACCCTGTACAATTTGAGATACCTCATAACTTGAGGGAATCCGCTCCAGCACTGCAATCACTGTAAGTTCCACTTTAAACACGTGCCAAAAATCCAATTCTTCTCCAAATTGAGTGATTCCAGTTCCCTTCGAAAACATGATGAGTAAGTTTCCAATGCAACAAGAATCATGATTTTTAGATGCCTGCGGACAATGATAAAAATAAAAGAATGAACCTATGTCTAGCTGTACAATAGAGAAATATGTTTTATAAATATAGTATTTTGTATAATTTTTAATCTTTGCTTATAAATTTCTAAAAATCTATTTCTTGCTTAATTAAGTTATTTTAAGATATTATAGAAATTTATAGACCTGTTTTAGCATTTATTTAGAAGTAAACATCAAGTTACATCAATGGGCCCTGTGCAATTTGAGACAACCCATAACTTGAGGGAATCTGCTTCAGCATTGTAGCTATTGTAGGCTTCACTTTAAACACGTGCCATAAATCAATTTCTTGTCCAAATTGATTGATTCCACTTCCATTCGAAATCTTGATGAGTTAAGAATCCAATGCAACAAGAATCATGATTTTTGGATGCCTCTAGACAAAGATAAAAATATTTTAATGAACCTATGTGAGATAAATCGTACAGTAGAAAAATATATTGTATAATTACAGTATTTTACACGATTTTTAATCTTGATTTATAAATTCCTAAAAATCTATTTCTTGCTTAATTAAGTTAATTTAAGACATTATAAACATGTGTGGACCTATTTTAGCATTTATTTGGAAGTAAAAATAAAGTTACATCATGACTTCTTTGTTTGTCTATTTTGTAGTAGAGTTTTTAGATTTGAAAGATATTATGTAGAAAAAAGGATATCAAGAAAAGAATGAAATAGCCACAACTTTGGCTAAACTACTAAAAAATGAGGCAAATAATGTGTCCATTTTATTAGGGTCACAAAGATTAGCCACTGATTTTATGTTATATAGCATGCATATAATCCATCTTTATTTCCATCGCTAATTCTTTTACACTGTTCTTTTGTTCATTCGATTTAAAAAAAAACCATAAAAGATAGCAAGAAATTATTTTTGTTCCAAATTTTTTTTTGGCTTATTTTTGTTTTTTTTTTCAAGTAGAGTTTGTAGATTTGGAAATTATTTTGTATAAAAAAAGAAATAAACACATTGATATGGCCATAATTTTGGGTATACAAGTAAAAATGAGGTGAATAAGGTGTTGATTTTATTAGGAAAAGTATACTACAAAATTTAATGAAAACTTAAAATATTAAATTCCATTCGATAGTGAAAAATTAAACTAACACCATTGTCCAAGACACATATTATTGTATCCAATTGCTAGTATTCTTCTTTAGTGAATACTTGTGTTGTGTGTCGTTTTATTTCTATTTCTATTTTTTCCTTCTTGGTTTTTTAGTAATTTTTTGTTTTGATATCAATTAACTGTTTTAATTATTTTCCACAAAGTATATTGTCTTTGTTGTTCAATGATTTAGATTATGTTTTATCACTAAAGTCAATAGAAAAATTTCTATTATATAGATTTGTAGAATCTGTCTTTATTTTTAGTCACTAGCTCTTTCACATTCTTCATCCAATTTTTAGAAAATCTTAAGAAATATCTAGAGACTAATTTTAGCTCCAATTCTTTTTTTGAATTTTTGTGTCTAGTTGGTGGTAGAGTCTATAGAGTTGAAAAATATTGTGTAGAAAAAAAGATGTGAAGAAAAAAAAAACCATATCTTTCGCTATACAAATTAAAATGAGACAACTAAGGTGTGCATTTCATAAGAAAAAATATATTAAAATATAAAGAAAACTTAGAATATTTGATTTGATTTGATAATGGAAAATCAAATATGTTATATAGCATTCACATAATTCATTTTTATTTTCGTCATTGATTCTTTTGCATTTTTCACTCATTTTTTAAAAAAAAAAATCATAAAATATAGATAGAGATTAATTTTTTTTTCTCCAAATATTATTGTGGTGACTTTTTTTTATGTCTAGTTTCATGTACAGTTTGTAGATATGAAAAATATGGTGTAGAAAAAAGGATATAAAAAAAATTAAAATAATCATTATGTTGGCTATTCAACTCAAAATAAGGCGAGTAAGGTGTCCATTTTATGGGGAAAATTATATTGCAATATTTATTGAAAATTTAGAATATTTGTTAGGGACACATATCATTGTGTCAAATTTCTAGCATTCTTCCTTTCATGAATCCTTGTGTTGTGTGTTGTTTGGTTTCTGTTTTTGTTTGTTCTTTACTGTGACTTATTGATAGAACACCTCGTCTTAAGATTTTATCAAATCCTAAATTTTCCCTAATGTAATAAAAAGGTAAACCTATGTGTCAATCCAAAGACACACACAACATCATTTATCCATTGTTAATAGCTTCTTGGAGAAAACAAGATTAGGGGAATGAAAACAAAAAAATACAATTTGCAGAAATTAAGAAAATACATTTGAACGTAAATTGCAAGAAACGTAAAAAATTATATATTGGAACGTAAATGCTAATTGGAATTAAAAATGACAAATATTAAATTGGAAATAGTAAAATGCTGGAACGTAATTTGGTAAAACAACAATAAAAATAAATTAAAAACAATAAAATGTAAAGTAAGAATCTTTTGAATACAAAAACTATAATGAAGATGCTTGATTAAATTGATATTACAATGTTTTAAAATGAAATGTTGATTACTCACTTACTAATTTTTTATTTTGATTTCTATTTTACTTTATTTTATTTATTTCTATAGAGGATATATGGCATTTAGAAAATCCATTTTTATTCCCGTTGGTGATTCTTTTGCATTGTATATCCAATTTTGGAAAAAAAATCATAAAAATATAGCTAGAGATTTATTTTTGTTGCAAATTATTTTTTCGTGACTTCTTTTTTAGTTTGCAATAAATTTGTAGATTTGAAAATATTGTGAAAAAAAAAATATATCAAGAAAAAATATAAATAGCCATAACTTTACTTATACAACTTAGAATGAGGAGAATAAGTTACCCATTTCATAGGAAAAATTATATTTCCAAATTTAGAAAAAAAAACTTAGAATATTTTATTCTATTCAATAGTGAAAAATCATACTAGTGCCATTTTTGGGGACATATATTATTGTGTCAAATTGTAGGTGTTTTTCCTTTATGAATACTTGTGTGTAGTTTTTTCCTTTTCTATTTTTTCTATATTATTTTAGTGATTTTTTTTTTATATAAATTTTACTTGTTTTTTATTCATTTCCACATAATATATATTAATTTTCAATGATTCGAATCCTATTCCGTCACAAAAATTAGTTACTAGTTTTCTATTATATAACATTCACAAAATCCATCTCTATTTTTGTCACTAATTCCTTTGCCCTACTCATCTAATTTTGGAAAAAATAATAAAAATTAGCTAAAGAATGATTTTTTTTCAATATATTTTTGTGGTTACTTTTTTTATGTCTAGTTTACAATGGAGTTTGTAGATTAGAAAAATAGAGCAGAAAAAGAAAGTATACAAAAAAAATTAAAATAGCCATAACTTTGGCTACACAATTCAGAACTTGGTGAATAAAGTATCCTTTTTATAAGGAAAAGTATATTAAAAAATTTATAGAAAATTTAGAATATTTGATTCCATTCGATAGTGGAAAATCGAATTAGCACCTTCGTCAAGGACACCCATCATTATGTACAATTCAAGTGTTCTTCTTTTGTGAATTGATAGAACATATTTTTTATTCACGTTTAGAAATTTATTGTATTTTCTATATACTTTTACATATTTTATTATTTGTATTTTCTTATATTTTCGTCATTAATAAATTTTTTCATTTATAAATACTTTAATTCTATAAATTTTCTAAAGTGACATTTGTGTATTCTTTTAGTCATTATTTTGTTTGTAGATATCTTTTTTGACTGATTTTTATTTCATTAGATTCCTTATTTTCAAGGTTTCAATTTGCATATCACTACAAAAAGAGGTATTTATGGAATTTTATATACGAATACTATATATGGAATTTTATTCATATGTATAATTAGGCGTTACCTACAAATTTTATATATAAAATTTTGTCCATATTTAATTAGTGACATTACCTACGGATCAGGTGAGTAGGTAAAGTTAAAATAATTTACACACAGACCATTACTTGTGAGGGTCAGGTTTAAGATAAATCCTAAGCCCACTTGCTTAGGTAGGGGAGAGATTATAAGTAATTTATTTAATCCTAATCCTCTCATTTCCACTCTTGTTTTTAGAAAATTCTAATTTTCATTTTCTCAAAATTTTCTCAATTCTTTCCAAGAATTCTCCTTCAATTCTTATCTCTTTGAAAATTCGAGAACACCGGGTGAAAGAGCGTGAAGAGTAGATTAATTCTATCCGAATAGAATTTCGTTTTCAGATACTTTAAAGGTAAGAGAAGTTAATTAAAAAAAATTATTCATGATTGATTGGATGATTATGTGTGATGATGTATTTTTATGTGAGATTGATGAGAATTATGTGATTCTTAGATGCGAAAGTGTGAATTTGGTTTCGTTGTAAGATTGCGGTCCTATTTTGGCTTGGTTTTTTTTCGAATTTCAAAAAGGGATCTGTATGAAAGTTGTAGGCCTAGATGTTATCTAACTAATGACATTTGTTTCACATAAAAAGAATATGTATAACTCAAGATACAATTTTTTTTTGTAATTAAAGGTCAAGCTGTCACAAAATTTATCCGCTTTGAAATTACGAACCCCTTTTGGATGTTTTGGTTGCGAATTTGGGAAAGTTTCCTGCATAAAGTTTTAGCCCTAGATGTTAACTAATTATTAGTTTTTATTTCACATAAAAATAATGTGTAAAACATATGATATGAAGTTTGGAGTGATTAAAGGTCATGCTGCGAAGATTAGGGAAATGTTTTCGAAAGTATTTTTGCTTACGTAGAAGTTTTTTCTTTTTGGATAATCATTCATGTTCTAAATTGTATCAAAAGAGTATATGTATGTGAAATGTGATAAAATGTTACAAGATATTTGTTGTATAATTAAAATATTGAGTTATGTGATGTGCGATTTGGTGATGTATTGTGATTGTGAAATGAGATTGGTGATAATGATGTGAATTTTTTTTGTGAATTGTGACTAAGGTCACAAGGAATTGTGATGGCAAAGGTGTCAAGGAATTTTGATGGCAAAAGTGCCAAGGAATGGTGATGACAAAGGTGCCAAGGAATGGTGATGACAAAGGTGCCAAGTGAAGAAGCAGGTTGACTCTAGAAGGGGGGGGGTTGAATAGAGTCACCACACCTTTATTTTCTTTGTGGTTGGATACTATGTAGGTGAAGAAGTAAGCTTATGAGAACTCGAGTTATACTGGTTCACCCTAAACTCTTGGGCTACGTCCAGTTCTCCTTTAAGAAACTCTTAAAGGGTTCCACTATTCAAAACGAGTACACAATGCCACTCTTGGCTACAACGAGTACACAATGCCACTCTTGGCTACAACGAGTACACAATGCCACTCCTGGCTACAACGAGTACACTAAGCCACTCTTGGCTACGACGAGTACACTAAGCCACTCCTGACTATCCCATTCTAATATCCCCCTAAGACTAAGAACTACGAGTATTCTTAACTGCCACTCCTGGCTACAAAGAGAATAGTGTTTGAGATAAGATTATAGGAAAACTCTCACAGAGAGTGTATACAATAAGATGCTCCTGACTAAGACTCTAACTTCACTATGGAAGAATATAACAATGACTTTCTCTCTAAACTTTCTAACAACTTATGTATGATTGTAGTTGTTGTAATTGTTGTGTTGTGGTTGGTGCTTCTGTCTTTGCATCCTCTACTTTTATAGGCTTTCAAAAATATGACCCTTGTAGAAAAATCTTCAGCTTTAATATTCTTTAGATATTCTGATGATAATCTTCTAATAGCTTCATGTGTCAAATTATTAAGATTTTTCTCTCAATAATACTTCTTTGGAAACTCTTGATGACACCTATTAAAAGGAAATACAATGCAAATACGAAATATATATTTTTTATAACAGACAGAATATTTTCTTTTATTTACGAGATGATATATTTGATTCTATAATTTCTTATTTAAATCTTCATATAATATTTCATTTTATTATTTCAAATAATATTTCAATACTTGATTTCCATATTAAGCCAACTAGCCGTTATAGATATATTGTTCTTATATATTTATAGAATGTTATTTAAGCGACATTTCATTTAGCCTTGTTAACAATTATAAGATAATTATTTTATAAACTCTTTTCTATTAATCTTTGATTTATTCAAAACTTATTTTCATTTATTATCATCAAAACATATTGTGTGCATGTTATCCAATAGACCGTCCGGGTTCTAACAATCTCCCCCTTTTTGATGATGACAAATATATTAGGTTTTGAATCTGTCAAGCTTAAAATTATAGCATATATGAGAAGAACTAATGTCCAAAGGTTAGTAAGAAAATAATTATCAGCAAATATGAAAGTAATTCAAATTATGTAATAATTAATATGGAAATGTAGCAAATAAGATGAGAAACTCAAAACTTTAATTTTCTCCCCCTTTTGTCATCAACAATAAAGGGTGATTAGGTGAGACATATTTTTCTCCTCCTTTTATTATCAACAATAAAGAGTATGTATGCGGAAGCTTTTGGTGGTGGTGCGGGTAAATGTTTATAGGATGGATTTGGTCTTATTTCAAATAATAATTTTCTTTTTAGACCCAAGGATATTTGAAACCGCAATTCAATGTTATAAGTTTTTCATCTCTTTTTATAAGATGCTAATGCAATGCATGTGTGCATGTGATTCAAATTATGAAATGATGCATGATTCACATAATGCAAGGACACATCTTAATCTACAAAGTTAATGAATAGGAATGTTACCTCCATAGATGTTAACATCTTTTCAATGACTGTAGGATCTTTTTCAGAATGATGTATGGATCCCTGGTCTTGTTCCTTATGTGTTGGATAATCAACTTGGTGATTATCTGGAAGGATGTATTCAGCTTTTGTAGGGGATAATACTATATTTCCTTATTTCTTGCTCATCGATGATACTAGATTTCCTCTCATAATTTTCTTTTCTCTCCATTAGACCATCCGCTAGCTAGCATCTTTTAAATGTTTCTTCTTCCTTCTTTGAAATTGTCATCTATTTTCAAATCTATACGTCTGATTCCAATTATCTTTTCTTTCTGATTGTCTCCAAATATTATTATCCATCTTCTCTTACTTTTCAAGTCTTGGAACATAAACTTTTCTCCTGTTATGTATTGCAAGCATCCACTTCCAGGTACCATAATAGGTATCTTTTTCCAGCTATCTGCAATAGGTATTATATCTGCTTTGTGTACCCAGATTGACTTGGGTCCTCTCTTGTTAGTTTTTATATTTCTATACACTTCCCTTTTCAATTTATTACTAGATGATGCATGATGAAATTGTGTATGATTTTGACTATGAAATTTTTTTCCAATATAATAACCTAATCTAGTCTTTTCATGGGGTTTCTTTGATTTTCTTATAAGAAGATCAAGTCTTTTGTCCTCAATCTCTGTTTGGGATATGACCTTTCTTAATGTCTCATTTTCAATCACTATGTTGTCTACTAATTGGTTATGATCTACTAAGGATGGACTCTTCTCTAGACTTTCAATTTTCAAAAGCAATAATTTGTTCTCCTTTTTCACATTTTCAAAATTTGTACTTAGAATATCAAGACTCTCTTTCAAATTCTTGTTTTCTCAATCTAGTTTTTCATGGTTGTGTCTTAACTCTTGATTTTCAATAATAAGACCATCTATAGAACTAGACTGTGTTTTCAAAATATTAAGTTCTTTGGTCATAATTTTTAAATTCTTTTTAGACTTTCTATATGCTTTTGAAAATAAAGATGAGTTAGAAAGAAGTTCATATTATGCTTCTATGACAGAGTGTATATCAGTAAAATTTACCTCTTCATCTGAATCTTCAGAAGATGCTTCAGATTCAGTATTTGCCATAAGACCAAATTTTGTTTCTTCTTCTTCTGACTCAGATAAATCCAGATCTTCCCATGTTGTCATAAGACTCTTCTTCATGTCATTTTTGGGATATTTTTTATGCTTTCCTTTCTTCTGTTTTGGACATTCAGATTTATAGTGACCTGATTTGTTGCATTCATAATATACAATTTGATTCTCATTCTTCTTTCCTTTGAACCTTCCTTTCCTTTTCCACATGTTGTAGATTTTTCTAGATCTAAAAAATAATTCATCTTCATCGTCTAATAAATCTTCTTCTTTGAAAGCTTTAATAGAATTTGGCCTTTTTTATTGTTGTGCATTTAAGGAAATATTTCTTTCCCTTTTTAACTGACCGTCTTGTTGAAGCTCTAACTCATGGACTTTGAGAATTCCAATGAGTTCTTCTAGTGTTAAATTTTCTAGATTTTTTGAAGTTCGTAGTGTAGTCACCTGTGGTCTCCACTATCTAGACAAACTTCTAAAAAAATTTTCAATATGATCATAATTTTCATAATACTTACCAAGAGAACATAATTCATTCAATATAATTTGAAATCGATTAAACAAACCATGGATATCTTCATTTTCTTCCATATTAAACAATTCATATTGTCTAATTAAAAGACTGAGTTGATTACGTTTTACCTTGATGGAGCTTTCATACGTTATCGTAAGAGTATCCCACATTTCTTTAGCACCTTTGAATGCATGGACCTTTATGTATTCTTCTTCTGATAGAGCGCACATAAGAATATTTCTGGCTTTTGAATTCAGTAAGTATCTCTTCTTGTGTTCATCTGTCCATTTGTTTCTGGGAAGAGGATTCCCTTCATTATCACATGGAATGTAATTTCTATTTTCCACAACATCCAGCATGTCAAAATGACAGGATTCAAAAATGCAATCATTCTCTATTTCCAATAGTCAAACTTCACACCTTTGAATAGAGGAGGTCTATTCACAACATGCCCTTCGTACTCCATTATTTCCTTGTAGGATCTTTCCTCTTGTTTTGCAAAGACCTAACCCCAAGAGGCTAGCTTTGGTACCAATTGAAGAAGCAGGTTGACTCTAGAAGGGGGAGGGGGGAGGGGGTTGAATAAAGTCACCAAACCTTTATTTTCTTTGTGGTTGGATACTATGTAGGTGAAGAAGTAAGCTTATGAGAACTCGAGTTATACTGGTTCACCCTAAACTCTTGAGCTACGTCCAGTTCTCGTTTAAAAAACTCTTAAAGGATTCCACTATTCAAAACGAGTACACAATGCCACTCTTGGCTACAACGAGTACACAATGTCACTCCTAACTACAACGAGTACACTAAGCCACTCTTGGCTACGACGAGTACATTAAGCCACTGTTGGCTATCCCATTCTAATCTCCCCCTGAGACTAATAACTACGAGTATTCTTAACTGCCACTCCTGGCTACAAAGAGAATAGTGTTTGAGATAAGACTATAGGAAAACTCTCACAGAGAGTGTATGCAATAAGATGCTCCTAACTAAGACTCTAACTTCACTATGAAAGAATATAACAATGACTTTCTCTCTAAACTTTCTAACAATTTGTGTATGATTGTAGTTGTTGTAACTGTTGTGTTGTGCTTGGTGCTTTTGCCTTTGTCATCCTCTGCTTTTATAGGCTTTCAAAAATATGACCGTTGTAGAAAAATCTTCAGCTTTAATATTCTTAAGATATTTTGATGATAATCTTCTAATATCTTCATGTGTCAGATTATTAAGATTTTTCTCTCAATAATACTTCTTTGGAAACTCTTGATCTGATGACACCTATTAAAAGGAATACAATGCAAATACGAAATATATATTTTTTATAACAGACAGAATATTTCCTTTTATTTACGAGATGATATATTTGATTCTATAACTTCTTATTTAAATCTTCATATAATATTTCATTTTATTATTTCAAATAATATTTCAATACTTGATTTCCATATTAAGCCAACTAGCCGTTATACGATATATTGTTCTTATATATTTATAGAATGTTATATAAGCGACATTTCGTTTAGCGTTATTACCAATTATAAGATAATTATTTTATAAACGCTTTTCTATTAACCTTTGATTTATTCAAAACTTATTTTCATTTATTATCATCAAAACATATTTTGTGCATGTTATCCAATAGACCGTCCGGGTTCTAACACCAAGGAATTGGGATGATGACAGTGGTATTAAGGAAATTGTGATGGGAGGGGGCCAATGGAAATGGAAATTGAAATTGATTGATGTTAATGATATTAGTTTGGTATGTTGTATAATTTTTGGATTGATTGTGTGTTTTTGTGTGTGTAAGCTAGATAGTTACTACGAGGTACTATTTGATATAGCTTTAGTGTACATATGAAAATCTAGAGATATCAGATGGGGTATCTAGACTTCTAATAGTATTCTAGTCATGTAGACAAGAGTACCATGTGGTGAGAGGTCGATGGAGACTTCTACTACACTTATCACTAGGTGGATTGAGCCATGAATTCTTTGATATGTGTATGTAGGGGTTACCCTAGAGTGTCGGTACCAAAAAGAGGGAATAGGTAGGAAAATCTGGAGGTGAAAAAGACTCTTATGGTTCGTCTATGGCCCGATAACCAAGGAAACATCTTCAGGTACTAGCCTCAAAGGTCAAGAATTCCATATAATTTTTTGAAAGAGTTTGTCTAGAATATTAGGTGTATGTGAATGAATGAATTTGATGAATGCATGTGATTGAGAACGACTATGATGGTTTGAATATATTTAGATAAATGATTGTGAGGATGAATTTATGAATTATATATATTTTCATTGGTTTTTTTTACATTAGCTTACCCTTGTTGTTTATGTTTGTGGTTTTATTGATACTACGATGATCGTGTCTTAACACGAGAGTAGATAGTGATGCAGGTGAAAGCTAAACAATAACTTCAAATTTTACTTAAAGGAGAATTAATTTTGTACTGATGAATAATTTTATGAAGCTTTTATAAAGACTTTATTTTGAAGTGATAAATCTAGTTAGATAAAGTGGATACTCTATGTATTTGAATGTTTACCTTTTATGATATTTTGAAATTATTAATAATGTATGAGTAGAGTATTATTTCATTACGGATGCAAAATAGATATTGGTTCATTACATGTCATTAGTGACATTACCTACGGATCAGGTGAGTAGGTAAAGTTAAAATCATGTTCTTCTCCTATTCACTATCATGTTCCTCTCTTCTACCATTAGAGATGCTGGATCCTTTCACTAACACTAAAGGAAAGGTTCCCGATTTGGGCCAAAAAAAATCCTGCAAGTAGCAATGCTTTGGTGATTGGCAAGACATATTTGAGTATAGCTGCCTGAATGAAGCGTGGGTGTAAAGCATCAAATGGAGGCGTTGAATCCTTGGAAGGGTCAAAGCCAAGTTCAGGTGAGGTGGCCATAAGGCATAGGGCCAAGATGTATGAATCATAGTAGGAAGCAAAACCACATGATTAACCTTCTAAATAGGAATAGCAAAACAACAATAATTCTCAAAATCAATATTTAATCTTTTTGGTGATTTTCCCTAAATCTTACTATGCTTATTTTGGTATTTAGTAAGGATGAAATTATTTGTGATTTGAAAGGGATGAACTTCAAATTCAATCCATAGGAGTTGGATCTTTACGCTTTTCAATGACATGTTTGTTATGTTCTTTGTGACCAATCACATCTCCCTTTTTTTTTTCTCCAATTACCTAATCTTTCTCACTCCCTCAACTCGCAAGTTCTTTTTATCACATATTCTATGCTCCACTTTCTAAGATCAAAATTTTTAACCCCTTCTACACACTTCCTCTGCACACTTCTTCCTAGTGGCTAGCTTCTTCTTGGGTGGCTCTTGGTGGGGGGCACCAAGAGGGTTGTGAGCCTGCTGGTGCCTCAGTATGCGATGAGGCCCCTTCTTTCTCCTCCAACATTCTTTTCATTCTAGCATTCTCCTGCCTCAACTCATCTATCTCTTCGGCACTCCTCTTCTTAAATTCACTCAGTTCCCTTTTAAGTTCAACTAGCAGGGATGAGTGTTCGTCGGTTCTCTCTTGTTCCGGTGGTCCTCTCGGTTCTTCTTAGCTAGTCATGTTTCTAGTAGTGACCATATTCTTGTTTGTAAATCACGGCCCCACGGTGACTCCTAGGATATGATCTACACTGGAACGACTAGTCTTCGGCTTCTATGTATTTTGGTTCTTCACTTTGTTTTCCTTCTCACTCCACGTTCTCCTCGGTCTGACTGGTGGGGGTACCTGCGAAGGTGCTCCGACGCTCAAGTCAGTAATAGGATCAATGACAATTAATGCTTACTGCAGAATGACCTACCTTTCATTTATTACCTCTATTTATACTGTCATTTGGATGGGCCTGCTTGTTGGGCTGGTTCTTTGACCTAGGTCTTCACTTAGCATGGTGCTTAGGCGTGAACAACCTTACTTAAGTCATTAACCTTTTTGATTATTCCTTAATTAACTATACCGATGAGTCTTCGATTTATTCTTATTGGGAGATTCGTCAGACCGAGGTGTATTCGGCCTTAATGTGTTGATCTAAGTGCTAGACCCTATATCAGTACACCTTCATATTTTTTTCGATCGCCTTCCTCCCTTATATCTCCTTCTAATTTTGAAACATTTTTCAAGGAGGAAAATGTAATAGTAAATATTTACCTATAGTTAAAATTAATTATACCACATTAAATATTTGAGGAGTGCTAGTGATACATCCAAAGATTTGTTTCCGTAATACCATTGCCCTAAGACAAAACAACTTGTAAAAAAAGAATCTCCCAAAAACTCTTACACGATTTAAAAGGTCATGATTTGGTTTATGTTTTGTTTAATTCACACTTTAGAGTCTTTGGCATAAAGAGATAGAATTTGCTATTTACAAAAGAATTCATAAAGTTGAGATGGCCGAGTTGGTCTAAGGCACCAGATTAAGGTTCTGGTCCGAAAGGGCGTGGGTTCAAATCCCACTCTCAACAACAAATTTTTATTATTTTTTTCATTTTTAGCTTTTAGTCTCATAATTATTGTGTATTGTTCTTAAAATATAGACACCTACCTTGCTCTCAATTTATAATAAAAGAAAGTAGTGGGCTTTGGGTCGGACCGATAAGTAACTAACTATCCATTATGCGAGATCCACGCTTAGTGGGCTTTGGGCCGGACCGATACTATTCCGGCCTAGGACGACATCCCTTCTGATTGCCGGTTAAGGGTAAGCCAATACCTATCTGGTACATAAGCCCCTCTAGTTGTGAAGCCTAAAAGGCTAAGGTGCCAGGTTGTACTCGGATGATGACTTGTTTAAGTCATAGTTGGCCGAGGTGGACTCGGAGGATGACTTGTTTAAGTCATAGTTGACCGAGGTGGACTCGGAGGATGACTTGTTTTTAAGTCATAGTTGACCGAGGTGGACTCGGGGGTGACTATTTTAAGTCATAATTGACCGAGATGGACTCGGGGGTGACTATTTTAAGTCAAGGTTGGCCGAGGTGAACTCGGGGGTGACTTTTTTAAGGTAAGAGTGTTCGACTAAGTATCACCAGTATTTAGGTGAACTCTCTTAGCGGACTTAAGAGTATTTGGCTAAGCATCACCAGTACTTAGGTGAACTCTCTTAGCGGACTTAAGAGTGTTCGGCTAAGCATCACCAGTATTTAAGTGAACTTTCTTCGCGGACTTAAGAGTGTTCGACTAAGCATCACCAATACTTAGGTGGACTCTCTTAGCGGACTTAAGAGTGTTCGACTAAGCATCACCAGTATTTAAGTGAACTTTCTTAGCGGACGGGAAGGTATTCGACCAAGCGTCACTAATATTTAGGTGAATTCTCTTATGTGACTTGTTTTTAAGTTATAGTTGACCGATGTGGACTCGGATTATGACTTGTTTTTAAGTCATAGTTGACCAAGGTGAACTCGGAGGATGACTTGTTTTTAAGCCATAATTGATCGAGATGGGCTTCGGCTTGAATGGCTTGATTCTTCCATTTGAAGTATGAGCTTTTGAAATTCCACTATGCTTCCTAACAATTGGATATCATTGGGTTGGATGATTTGAGCTTCCAGAATAACCACCCATCCAAACAATGAAGTTGACGAGCATCCGAGTCACCGATATGAACTAGAGCAGATTTTTAATGCTTCTTTAACATTTGCACCGGTAATATTTTATTCTCCAAAATCTTATAATTTGGAGGTATTAGTAGTGCCTTGTAGAATAATCTACGTTGCCATTTATTTTGATTAATGTGGTGGGCTCCTTGATAATAACATGATTTGAATGGACCCTCACGTCATCAAGCCCATAGAAGAAACGCCTTCTGCACTTTTAATAGTTCCAAGTAGAATAATCTAAGTTGCTACTTGGCCCATCACTTAGATTGAAACTTTTATTATGGTGACCCATTTGAACAAGGGTTTGAGCCCATTTGAACGAGGGTTTGAGCCCATTGAATGTAGGTAAGGGACCCAAATGATTAACGGTCACATTCGGGTTTTGTTCTTGAAGAAATGGCATGGTTGGCAAATGATTTGGTATAGGAGCTTCTCTGGAAGATAGATACTGCTGCACAATTAGGAAGATAGCAAAGGCTGTCTTGTAGTTTTGGCATTCAGCTGAGCTTCTTCTAGACAATGATAACTGCATTCTCGGTTGTGTCGAATGTTGATGTAAATGAAGCTATGAGGACCAGAGAAGAAAATACAATAAGTTGCTGGATTTCTTCTCTTACTGTTCCGCCTTTTGATTTCAGATTGCGTTTGCGCAGATAATGATTGGGGATTGAAAGCTTCGGTGGCCTTTCTGTTCCATACAATAGTACAAAACAACTTAAAAAGTAATAAAATAACTGAATACCGAAGTGACCTTTTGGGGTGCTCTGAATTCCGGACATGGTCTTGTTGCTGGTGGTGGCATTGAAGTTTTAGAAAGAAAGTAGGGAAAATGGGTTCCTATTGTAGAGGACGACGCAATGCAAGGCCCAACAGGCAGTGAGGAGAGGATTCTTGTTTCTGTTCGTGTGAGACCTGTGAATGAAAAGGAGCTCGCAAGAAATGATTTATCTGAATGGGAATGCATTAATGACACAACCATCATGTACAGGAGCAACCTTTCAGCTACAGAAAGGTCCTTGTATCAAACAACTTATACATTTGATCAAGCAACCTTTCAGGGAATAGTTAACGAATCTGCAAGTCCCCAGTCTCTTGGAAATAGTACTAAACTTACCAGCAACGGTAATGCTCATGCTCATGAAGAGGTTCACATAATTTCTGATAATGAAGAGAAAGAATCAATTCCCTGTGCTACAATATATCCAGATGAGGAAGAAGCTGCATTCCTTCGTTCTCTTGGCTGGGAGGAGAACTCAGACGAGGCTGGGAGGAGAACTCTGACGAGGATGAAGGCCTTATAGAAGAGGAACTAAATTCTTTTTATCAGGAGTTTAAGAATTTGGACCCAATTACATTGAAGCTATGCTAGGGCATGCAGCCAAAGCTGTCCAAGTTGTTCGAATCTTATGCATTTAACTTGCATGAATCTTCTGCTGAATTGAGCTCTACTGATCCCGGATCTGAAGCTTGACACACTCTTTCTTTAATCATAGTTAGATCCAAGTTTCATATTTTTTATGGTAGATGATTAGTTCCATTCCTTTTGTCTTGAAGGCCAATGTGGGAGCTATCATTGACAATGGCAGAAGACCTGCCCTTAGAAGATGAAACCTTCTTCCCTTTAGTCCTCCTTCATCTCAAGGTTGTTGGGGGCATTAATTCTACTTCAGAGCTAACTCTGAATCAAAGTTTTGACTATTACTCTAAAATCAACAACAGTAAGGAGTACAAGGGTCCCTATGACTTAACTATCAAAGTTACTGATAAAAATCTACCAACACAAAGAAGGGTTTTTTGTGACCCCTCTGTTCTCACTCATGCACGCAGTTCTCTCTTCTCTTCTCATTCGGGGGAAGAGAGAGAAATATCCAATACCTAGCGTACTCCCAATCCAATCCTTTCAATCTATCATCTATTTATCCCTTCCCTTCTTCTGCTTCCCCTGCTTTTGGCTCCTTTTCGCCTGATCTTCCTCTCCTGCGTCCCCATGGAGCCGCTCCCTCTCCCTTCTCTATCAAGGCTGGAGATTCACAGTTTGAGGGTCAGGAGCGTGTGCGATATACCAAGGAGCAGCTTTTACAGCTCAGTGAGGGTGTTGAGATCCTTGATGATGTTTTGAAGATCAAACAAGATATTGAAGCTGAACTTTTTGGTGAAGATCAAACTTGGGCTAGCCCAGAAAACAATCCCTTAGATCTATTTCAAAATCGATATTCTGAGCCAGATAATCGTGACTGGCACGGACGATCTGGCCAACTTTCTGATATTTCTAGTAAGCAAGAGACCTCTGTGTCTTCGGAGATCCCTTCGGTCGGTTGGCCAGAGATAGATACTGATGATAAAAAAACGTAAGCATATAGATCTTTTAGATACAGTTGTGGAGTCTTGGTTATAACGATTCTGCTGGAGCCAGGGTGGGTCGATAATCTCCTGGTCAGAGGGAGAGTGGGGTTCAGGAGGGTCCCACTGGGCATCTTCGTCGGCTATGAGTAAGAGAAATTTGGAGGGGCATTTGTGGCCAGGGTTGAATTTGGTGTCGCAGTTGAAACAGAGGCCTTTTTCGCGACGTGCAGCCATCTCAGATGGAGTGAGTTGTTTGAAATTTGGGTTAAAGGGTTTGGGGTTTTGAGGAGGAGGGGAAAGAAGGGTGAGAGGAATCTTTGGGGAAGGAGAGGGTGGTTGTGGGGTTTGTGGGGAAGGGAGTATACCTCGGTACCGGGGGTGGTGGTAGTCGAGGAATTTGTCCTCTTGTAGGCGGGCAAGAGCGGGAACCTGAATAAGTGAACGAGGTTGGAGAACCTGTACTTCTCACCGGAGATGAAACAGCTAAGGAGGAAAGATGGTTGAAGACCCACGATGCGGTTGGCGAGTGTTTCGAACTCGGCCAAGTAATCAGCCACCGTGCCCTTTTGGGTGAGTTTGAAGAGGGCTCCCTTAGGATCATCATACTGCGAGGGAGCAAATCGAGTCTCAACGGCGTAAAGGAAGTCATCCCAAGAGGAGATCTGGCCATTTCGGAACATCCACTGGTACCAGCCGAGAGTAGGGCCCTCCATGTAGAAAGAAGCTATGCGGGTTCTGTCTTCCTGGGGGGTTTCGTGGTAGTCAAAAAATTGGGAGATCTTAAAGATCC